>CM060892.1:79007326-79547326 GCA_030762935.1 Hymenopus coronatus | reverse complement strand
GCCAGGAATTTTTGCTTCCAAAATGTCCATCACCCTCCGCCAGGTTTGAACCTACAAGCTTGGTTTTAGGGGCTTTCATAATAACCACTACACCACGGTGGGCAAATAACGTTCAACAAATAGAATTAAAAAAAATATATTTCCCCTACTTACTACAGTATGCGTAGAGAAAGTAAAAATCACTTTATTCTTCTGGGAATTTGCAAATCGCGGTCACTCCAATCAGTTATGGTATTACAGGGCTTAATGCAGCGGTACTAAAACGTTTTTATCTTTAATCCCGTATAATTTAATTAAGCCTCTTTCTCTTCAGCAACAGCAGTTTTTTTTAATCAGTTCCAGCGACTCCGCAGTCCCTTACTTCCATTATTTTGGAGCTAATAACGATTTAGCAGTTTATCTCGCGAAAGAAATTAATATGGCCATATTCAGCTCTTACTCTGTGTGGGTAGCACGTCATCAAGTGTTGAGACGAGGAGAGAATGTATATTACTCCCAGCTGCAGCAATTTTAAGAGGATAAAAGATACGTACAGATGATATCCTTTACATTGCTTCAAGCGGTTTTTACTTAACGTTCGGTCTCTCTCACACCCTTTCTCCAGCATTACGTAGAGTAGATATGGGCTACGGGCATGTTCTTTACGTTCCTTTTGATCTACATTTTTGTTCGTTTCTTCTTCTTCCTCAACGATAATCGTGAATCCTCTCTCTCTGTCTTACTCTCTGCGTCGCTGTGTATGAGGAGTTTTTGCTTTTAAGGGGGACAGAAGAATGAAAAGTTGGGCCTTTTCTGTTTGACGTAGAATAATAATACATTTTCTTATATCTATATATACATTTTTAACTCTTTCCATTAGTATGTAACTGTTTTTAGCGGGGTAGGGAAGTGAGGACAGGCAAGGAGCATGTGAAATGTGCACAAAGAATTCTTGGAAAAATCTGTTCTCTCTGGTGGAAGCGCGAAATGTTCGTTCAGAGCAAGAGAAACAAAAACGTTTCATCAAATGTCTTTTTCATTTGTGGAAAGGAGTACCGAAATATGTTCGCTTAATTAATGAGTAGCTTGGGTTTGGAGTGTCATTTAGAGCACTACATTACGTTCTGGGATTTGGTTTGCTGCAGTGGAGATGTCAGTTTGGGCGACTTATAATTCAACAATTTTTTATATTATGCCTTTGAGTTTATGCTCCGTTATTTCTAATTTTTTGTACTTATTGTAACACAACCTGAAAGGACGCGCATTTTACTGCAATCTTTAGGGTTTGCCGGTAGGCAGTACGGATTATGGTTATCAGGAAGAGGAGGAGGATTTCGTACGTGGTTGGGTGCTTAGACCGCTCGCCTCCCTTCTAGTTGGCCCGCGTTCGATCCTCAAGCACCCGCATGTGGGATTTGTGGTGGACAAAGCGGCGTCTGGGCGGGTTTTCTCCGGGTCCTCCGGATTCCCCCGCCACTCATTCCACTATTTGCTCCAACATCACCTTTCCCATCACCAATTTCGCTTACATTTAATGTCATCCACTTCCTCATCCACATGTCATCCACTGGTACGGGCCGACGCCTCGTAACAGGTTCTCATTCTGGGTTTCGTGCCGTTGGCTCCCCGATAGTCTTCTGAGTCCCAGGCATTGGCTTGTAAGTCCTAGGGGGTGTCAGTCCTATACAGGCAGCTCCGTTGTGGTTCTGGAAACCTCCGAGAGGAACGGGTGATGTGAGAGATGATAACGTTGAAATTCGGCTCTCGTGGCGTGGCTAGGAATAATACAAAATACTTACCGCTTGAAAAAAGTTTAATTATTGGAAAATTTACACCAGTAATCAAGAAGATATAGGAATGTTTTTGAAGGTGTTGCATGGAATGAAGTTGGAGCATCGGTGGAATAATTGGAGGGGGAAACCGGAGAACGCGGAGAAAAAGCTGTGTCCACCACAAATCCCACATGTGGTCGCGTGGAATCAAATTCCGGGCCTCCTTGGTGAGAGGCGAATAGCTTAACCACGCGGCCATTTCAGAAATGGTTAAATCTAAAACCATAAATACGACATAAATTGTGTGCTTTAACGAGAGCTACATTATTGCGTTTTAAGATGTTGTATATCTTTTACGGTTTGCCAGTTAAGTGTCATCCAGAAAGAAGAGGACTTCCAGAAAGTCAGGATACCTATACACTAAATTTGTCATAAATATATTATGTCATTTTAATCAAAATCGTTAGAGTTCTTTTGGAGAAACTTTAAAATTTCGGAAAACGCCCCATACAAAGTGTAGTTTGGGGTAGGGGATTTTGTTCAAAATCTTTCTGTCGTATCCTTAGAAGATGCAATTTGGTACTAAACGAGCATTTTGATTTTGTAGCTATTTTGTTTGCAGGCACACACCGCACGCGCAAGGACCTCTTTTTTCTTCAAAAATTCCACTTTTGCATTCAGGGCACTTTAAACACGTATTTTCGGTGGAAAATTGATACCGAATTTTAGGGTGGAATACAATATTTTATCAAAAAACCATGTAAATTGTATAAGTGCTACATAAAGTAGAAATATGTTTTAATGAGATCTATTTTTTGTGGAGTAAAGTTACTCCTCTATTTTACAGTTTACCAGTTACGCAAAAGTAATTCTGAATGAAGAAGACTTCAGAGATTATTCTTAGAACATTTAAGATATGCATTTTATTTGTCGGGAAAACCTTACATGTATTGTATTGCAATAAAAATCGTTATAACAATTTTTTTCAGAAAAATAAAATCCTCAATATAGTGGACTTTGATGCGAGGGATTTTCTTGAAAATCTTTGTGTCACATCCTTGGAAGATACTGCATTTAAGTACAAGTTTTGATATTTGACGGATTTTTACTTTATGAGTTATGCTCAAAAAAGACACACACACACACACACTCTCTCTCTCTCACACACACACACAAATGGACCTAAAATAATTGTTGAACCGTATATTGTTGTAAGTCAACTGAAAATTTTAATTCCTATTGGCACAGCAATAATTATTGGTATTAATTTTACTAAGATTTAAAGATGAATAGTCTTTATTTATAACTTTTGAAACTGTTGTTTTATTCAGGGACTCTTAAACGTTTATTTCAAGTAAAATATCATATTGAACATATAGGTATTACGGTAGAGAACGTAAAAATGCCCTCGATGTCATTGCTTAGATTGATCAACGGTTTAATGCTCTATCCGTAAGTACCTATATGCGTATTTTAATATTTCTGTGGATAACTATACCTGCCTAGCAATTAGTATTTAAGGTATCTGATTTTGTCTGGTAATTCGTTGACAGCCAAAATAGGATTTTAAAAACTCCAATTAAAAATATTTTAAGCAATATAATGACAGAATTCAGGTTAAATGTGTTAGCTATTTTGAATATAAAATACGAAATATACCATAAACTGGTATAATATCGGCACAAGACGCAACTTTGCACCAAAGGTAAGGTTGCGCTCTTACCCTATCACAAAAAGTTTCAGAGCCATGCTTATATTTATATTATATATTTGTAAAATAATACTTTTGAATCCGACGCGCTTGGGAGCATTCATAGTTATATCACAGTGCTGTAAACATTTCAAATAAGAAGTAATAAAGATGATATAATAATATTAATAATAATAATAATAATAATTATAATAGTTTAGAAATAGGTGATTGTGAAAACTATGCAAATTGCTATATAGCTTTCAGAAAACAATATAGTATCTACATATGTGTCTATGATAAAGGACGGGGACCCAATAAAACTTGTAATGGGACAGACAGTTGGAAGCTGACTGCAGCTGACTCCATTTTATTCTTTTACTTAAAAAATCTTTTCAATATTTTGCAAAAGTTTTACAATTTTCAAACTATAAAATAGTATTAAATAATTACATTTTATAGTTGAATATTAGTTTAATATGAAATTAGCGCTAGAGAACAAACCCCTACTTCTATAGTAGTGTTTGAAACAAGCGGAACGTACATACAAGTACCGACGGTCAATAAAGAGTTAAGTAATTACACCTAAAATTATTAAAAGTGTTTATTAACTTGCAAAATGTTTTACGTCCTTTTCCCGTTTAATGGGTTCTATTTAGGACATTTTAAGTTTATTACTTTCTCTACACGTACTATGTACATACATAATGTATAGAGGAAGTATTGTATTTCACCCACTAATTCGATACTGACATTTACTGCCATTTTACCGTTTTGAGGTCCACTAAGTCCAATAAAATTGGAAAAAGGTCCGTGTGTGTATGTGGTCAGCATCGTTCAAAAACTAAAATACCGTTAAACACCAAACTTAGTACTTAAGTTTGTTATCTTCTAAGGATGTGACACGAAGCTTTTTAAGAAAATCCCCTCACACCAAACTACCCTTTACATGGACATTTTTTGAAAATGTTGTTTTTCTGAAAAATGTCTCTAACGATTTTGGTTAAAATACCGTATATTAAAGCTATAACATCAAAAATAAAATGTATGTTTCTGGGAATAGTTACTGAAGACCTGCTCATTCTGAATGAATGTTGCATAACTGGTAAACCGTAAGAGATACACAAAAACCTACTGCACAAAAAAGTAGATCTACTTAAAACACACAATTTATGCTATATTTTTTGTTGTAGAGTTGACCGTTTCCGAGGTATTCCTTTTTATTTGTTTCATTTATGAACTACGCATCTTCTCAAACGGGGTCACCCTTCGTTTCTTTTCTCTTTTGTTTTTCTGGAAATGCAAAGCGAATCGAACTTCAATTGTTCAAATACCGATCGGCTTTTTAAAAGATTTGACTATTGCTTTAACCTGGTGTATTCCCCTATTTCCCTTCTGCTTACAAGGAACTAAGTACTAAGACCAATTGAGTTCAAGTTTATCTCGTTTAGTATGATGTAGATAGAAGCATATTATTTTTATAGAATAGTTTGTTAAGAAAGAGGTAGAGAAAGTCATTTGAATACAGCACTTTTTTTCTCTTTGCTGGACAATTATACGTCTTCAGTTCCGAGCCCTAATTATGTCTTACAGCAAGTCCCTGGTTTACATATGTTTGCTGCTTTAAAACAGTAAATATTGGAGGTAAATTGTGCTATAAATTCTTGGCGAGGTTCGATCTGTGGGAAATGGAAGATGGAAGCGGGTTCCATCACGTTCGGCATTACTTTGCTCGAATTCACGTGAGCGAATGAGACTCGTCACTCTCTTTTCAAATAGCCATTTTAATATCGTACGTGGCTCGGGGCTTAATAAAATCGTTGTGCAGTGCTCTTTCTCTCACAATTTCTCTTTAAAACCACCACATTCCCCTCTTTAAATATGTAGCTTGGAAACGCAAAAACATGTAAGTTTCAGGAAATATATTTGTGGGGGGAAAAGGGCATTTGAAAATTCCAATAAAAGAAATAAAACGAACGAAAAAAAAGAGATAATCGTCTTCTTCAAAAAGCCTTTGAAGGAAGTAATATTATCGGCCAAGTTTGTAATTCCATGATTTCCTCGTTCACATTTATAGCTCCCATATAAAATTTTACTTTTTGACAATCTTTATTTTCTTGACCAGTATATGGTGGGTAGAGAAGATATTGCATTCCATCCAAATATTCTATATGGAGATTTCATTGGAAATACATATTTTGATTAAAAAGCAGTAACAAAAGCATTTTTAGAAAAGTTCCGTTTGTGTGCATGTGTGTGTGCGCGTGTGAGTTAAATATCTAACTTGGTATTTACGTTCCGAAAATATATTTTCCAAAGAAAGATTCGATACAATGATGTCCAAAAATATTCTGAATCCCAACTAACCTTTTTATTTCGCCATTTTTCAATTTTTTTATTTCCTCAAAATTGTGTATAAAATGTCATAAATCGATATATTTATATGACAAATGAAATGTATAGCTTAAGTTTTTTGAGAATGACCTGAGAAATCTACTTTATTTGGAAGGAATTTTGTATGATCTTATATAACTGCTATATATTAATGAAAAGTAGGTGAAAACGTACTCCATAAGAAACGTAGATCTCTTTTATACACATATTTTATTCCAAATATGTTTTATGCAATAAGCCACTTCCGAGTTATTCCTAAGATATTTAATCTTCAATACTATGTCGTTCTTTAAAATCCTATCAATGATGAGTTGGTTCTCGAAATTGCAATGAAAAATTATGGATTTTTAACGTCGGCATACAGCATTCAGTTCTTAAATATTTGGCAGTACCATATTCTTTTGTATCTCCAACAACATGTGTGATGTAGCTATTTCTGTAAAACTTTATCGCGATTAAAATGTACTAGTTAACCGTCGTAAGAATCGTAAGTATAGACACTAAAAACCTTAGAGGATAGAAAAAGTCATGTACATGTTAACATAGGATTTTTGCCCTAAAATATTCAAAAAGCTAACATTCAACAATACTGAGATGTGTCTCGTACTTTAGAAATTTGAATTACACTTGAGAAATTCTTTGCCAAATTCGGGGCTTAAACTCGGATTTACGACTATCCATGCTGATGATTTTACTTCTTGAGCTCCTCGGGATACTTTAATCATAGGGTTTAAGAGGACAAGGTAGTCTGAACATACGCAAATTGTATCTTAAGTGAGTTGAATTATCACTGCTCTTAAAGTATCCAATTGTTTTTCTAGAATTTTCTGTGAATTATTCTATAGGTCATGAAAATTATTTCAAGTGGTTATTTGCATTAATAATTTAAGTGGTTGAGACTCTAAAAAGTATTTAATTCAGCAGAAAAGTAATAAAACTTAGTCTTAAAATATGTGAATTCATACAATTTTTTCTCTGATATTACTTGCAATACATAATCACACTTTTGCATGCTTATTTTAAGTATAATCAGCTATCTTATGAACCTCAATTATTTAGCTATGATACAATTTCAGTAGAAATTAAAAAATAAACATATTTGCAAAACCAAAATTAAAAATGTGAAAATGTTGTACCATTGTTGCTTTATTAATATGATCAATAAATACTAAAACATCTCCTTTGTGGTTCAGAAAGTTAAACTATGTGTTGTATATATGTGCCAAAAATTTCAGCTTTCCATGTCTCATAGTTTCTGAGAAAAAGATACATAAGTATCCAAAACTGCTGTTTTGAGAAAACTAAATTTAAAGATACAAATGTTTTTAAAAACAGGCATTGCTTTATTGATTTCATGAAATGCAGACTAGCAATTAAATTATATTTAAATTGATTAAAATCCTCATAACCCTCCCAAAAGCATACATTTTCTGAAGCTAGAATTAACAGAAGTTTTAATAGCGTCTAAAACAAAAAAAACAAAAACAAAAAAAATGTTTTAACATCTGACTCGGTCATCATACAGGTAATTCTCTTCTTCTTCTTCTTCCACTTCAGGGATAGGCTATATTGCCCATTCCGGCTCAAAGTCATCTTCACATCTGATTCTAGGACGTCCTATTGCACAGGTAATTGTTTCAGTAATTTTTGGGTCGTCAACTTCTGACCCCAAGTAATTACTAAAGAATGGAATAGAATGACTAGTTAGGCTTGGCAGATAAGTCCCGGGCCTCACACAGATATAGCGCCACTAGGCTACTTAGACGGTAGTATCGTATAATTTAACACTAGACTACCTTGTATCCATAGTTACAGGTCAATAGCTTGTTTAGTTTTTGAATGACAGCATTTTAAACAAAACAACTTTAGAGTTTCCCGAAAATGGAGGATTCGAAAAAATGAGAAGTGATTAAATACTTCCAATTGAAAGGCTTAACGCCTAAAGAAATCAAGAAGGAGCACTAGTGATGAGCCTCGCTCTGGACGTCCTGTAGAAGTGACAACTCCAGAGATCATTGAAAAAATTCATTATTTAGTACTGGAAGACCACAGATTAAAGCTGTTTGAGATAGCAGAGGCTATAAACATATCAAAAGAACGTGCAGGTAATATTTTAAGTAATATTTTGGGATTTCACATGGTCTGTACAAGATGGGTGCCGCGTTTGTTGACACCTGATCAAAAGTTGCAAAGAAAAACTGCTTCTGTTAAGAATGTGGAGCTCTACCGTAAACATCCCAGTGAATTTTTGAGACAGATTATTACCATGGATGTATCTTGGACACATAACTACACTCCAGAAAGTAAATCACAGTCAAAACAGTGGATTGCGCCAGGTGAACCAACTCCAAAAGGGGCTAAGTCAATTTTGTCAGATAACAAGATTATGGCGAGTGTTTTCAGGGATACGCAGGGGATTATTTTTATTGCTTACTTAGGAAAGGGTAAAAGTATCACTGGTTACTGCTGCGCAAGCTTACTGCAACGTTTGAGTGATGAGGTGAAAATAAAAAGACCTCAATTTCCAAAAATAGAAGAAAAAAAATCTTGTTTCATCACGACAATGCTCCGGCCAATCGTCCAGTCATTGCAATGGGAAAATGTGCGAATTAAAGTTGGAATTGCTTGTTCGCCAGATCTAGCACCCAGTGTTCCTAAACCTCAAAAAATTTCTTGGAGAATGAAGATTTCACATCAAAGAGAAGGTCATTGATGCGGTAAAGAGCTATTTTGAGGACCTTGATAAATTGCACTACAGAGATGGTTTAATTAAATTAGAACACCGATATGACAAATTAATTAGCCTTTCTGGAGATTAAGTTGAAAAATAAAGCAAAAAAAAATAAAAATAAATTGTGTTTTCATTGAGAGGCCTTGGTATCAAGGTGACATGTCCTGTAGTCTGTTACTTTTGAAGGAGAACCAAATGTATACAATTGGCGTTTGGAGTAGTGCTCGTAAGTTGCATCAAAGTAGTGCTATTCTATCTTTTGGATGACAATATTAATGTTTTTATTTTGTTGTGTGTGTGTGTGTGTGTGTAAATAGAATACTGCTAATGTGTGCGTTTCAGTAGGCATACAGCAATAGCATTAGTACATGTGCTCTCTTAAGAGGAATATCATGCGCGTGTGTATAGTTCTTTACTCAACGACTGTGCAGGTCGCGCTGTGGCCGAGTGGTTAGACCATTCACCTGGACGGTCCGGGTTCGATCCCAAGTAACCACATGTGAGATTTGTGGTGGACAAAGCGTTGCAGGGGCGAGTTTACTCCGGGATTTTCGGTTAACACCTCCATCGCATTCCATCGGTGCTCGATCTTCATTTCATATATCACCAGTGACATCGCCTGCGGTGTCATGGTAGTAAGGGCGTTAAACTCTATCCAAAAAGAAAAAAAAAAACGACTGTACCCAGCGGCACGTGTCAAGACATTATGTCCTCTGCATTGGTAGATTAAAATCATGGACCAGGCCACTCTAATCCGCCCTCTGGAAATCACTCATCCAGGGTATTTGTTGTAGATTTGAGAGATATTGCTTGTTATTGGTTTCAGTTTTAAAATACTTAACTTTTCTCATACGGAAATTTGTCAACAACGCGCAAAGAAACGGATTTCAGTCCCATAGCAATCATATTTTAAAACATTTGACTGTCGGTTTAGCCTAGTATATTCCTTTATTTCTCTCTAGTTACAAGGAACTAAGTAATAAGATCGTTTTGGTAATGTTTATCTCGATTAGCAAGAAATAGAAGAACAAGCTCATTAAAATAATTTATTACTGAAATGTAGAGAAAGGCATGTGACTGGAACACACCAGATTTGTCTATAGTTAAACAAATGTGGAAAAAAGGCCATTTGGGTGTCTTAGGAATATCTTTAGCTAATGTCAAGGAAGTTTATCAACAATTTGTTGTGGAGGACGTGTTAATAACTGCTAAAATATTTGTACCTGCTACATGAAACTTTGAACCCACTTAATTTCAAAATAAGTAAGAATTAATTCTGGAAATTTCATCATGAGACCCCTTGAAATAAACTAAATGCGTTACTTAAACGTCTTTTATTTTGCACAAATCTGGAAGTAGAGAAGCTTTTCACGTATTAGCCGATCATTTATTTTTTCGTTACAGAAGCGGAGGTGCAACGATGGATTCAAACTATGGCAGGGTTTGCCCTGAGGTGCTGCGTTTGAGAGTGAGTGAACTCCGTTATTATTTGGAAACATTCCAATCATACCATCGGAAAATCGATGCCGCAAACTACCCAAATGAGCTGCCGCCCGCGGGGTTTATACATGACATTCATGTGTGCCACTTGACCAGACCCAGTGCTCCAAGGTCTTCACTCATTGTGCCCGCTTACGTTTCTTGTGATCCGTGGAGTTACGATGACTGTTATTCTAAAACGATTCAGATTAAGGTATTTTGAAATGGCACCTTCCACCACTCAGACGCCATCTCGTTTACAATATCTCATCAGCTCTATCGAACTTTTTTGGTACTTCATATGTGATAACAAGGAAGCAGAGGATTTCGGCATTCAAGCGTACATGAAATTCTCAACTTTTGGGAATCTCTAGAAAGAAGGGGTAAAGTAAAGGACACAGAAGGCGACCAGAATGGGGACGGCAGGCTCGGACGTAAGGCGAATTCCCTAACGTCTGCAGGTAAAACATTTGATGGCAATGGAATCTTCTACTGGGCCTACCTTGAATCTCTCGGTAATATCTGACACGTCACACTAGAGCAGACACTTCCTTAAAGCAAACTTCACCACTGCTCCTCGTCCACCATACACTCGTCTGATCCTTTGGCGCTGGTACATAATTAGGAAACGAAAGTGACAAGAAATGGAGATAGGAAAATTCCGATGTTAAATGAATCACCCTAGCATTGCTCTAGCGACTAGTGAAAACCGCTTAATAAACTAAGGTTAGGATGCACAGTTCAAGTCGAACCGCGGAGCCCTATCACTCGGCGGTGCGTTATAAAATGAGTTTAAAGATTGTCATATAATGTGCGTGTAATGGAACCCACCCATGGGTTCGGCATTTGTAGAATCTAAGCCCATTCAAGATTCATTCAGGAAGATGAGCAGAAAAGTGGTCAGGCTCAAAAAACCAACATGCGGTCGGGAGACGCTGACCACATCACCTCCTCGCTTTGATGTGATGATGCTCATGTGGTTTGGATTGCGATGGGGGCCATTCAATCACATATTATAGAAAAATACTCAATACAGTTCTCAGTATTTGATTCTAATTAAATTAATACTGTTAAAACACAATTCCCTTTTATTTAAATAACTTTTAGATTTATGGTAAAAAAAAAAAGTTGATTACTTTAAGGAGAACAACCCGTGAAATTCTGTAATTCTTAAACCATATAAATTTTATATATTCTACAACGAATTACCAAACTTTGAGAAAACAATTTGTTGAAAATATAGTTCAATGATTCACGGAAAATCTTCTTGGTGTAATGATGTAATGATTAAATATAACGCAAACATATATCGGTGACCGCGAGGATCCCCATCACAATAATCTAAATGAATAAAAATAGAAAGTAAGAAACAAATGAGAGATAAAAACAACAACATTGAATAAAAATAAAACTAAGCAAACCAATTACCGCAAGAATATAAAAATATAATGCACAAGAACTGAAATTAAATTCAGGAAAACAATAAACATCATGATATAAGAATAATATTAAAACTTATATATACATATATATGTATATATAGTGACATATTTGCAGTCACAAGAGAAAAATGTATGGTGTGTTCAATTCACATGACCTTCTCTACCCATTCTGAAAGAAGTTATTCTTACAAAAGCTTATTCTCCTATCTATTTTAGATATGCTAATCAAAATAAAAGAAGACCAGTAGAACTGGTCTTATTTCTTAGTTCCTTAAAAGTATAAGGGAAATATGGGAATACACTAGGCTAAAGAGATTGTCCATTTTTTTAAAAACTGGATGCGATGTGATTGAAATTCGTTATCTTTGCATGGCTGGAGTAAAGAAAAAAAAAAGGAATGACAAATTTCAGTTTGGTAAATATTCTTAAATTGAAACCAAAAACAGGAATATGCCGGAAATGGTTAAATACAGAAAAGGGTGACTAGCCCGTCTGGGTTGTGTGGTGGTAGCGTGTGTGCCTCACATTCAAAAGACCGAGAGTTCGAATCTCGCTTGGATTGAATTACACGGATAAGGTTTTTTTTTGGGATTTTTCTTTATCCTGAGAAGACGAATGTCGAATAACTTTAAGCTCCAGAGATCCAGAGATCATTTGAGCATCACATTTTCATTCATCATCCGATTTGACAACCAGATTAAAAAACGTTAACTACACACACACACGCACAAAGTGCATACGGCATTAATTGAGTATTTTAACAGGAAATACATTTTTTGAATAGTAAGATTTTGTCTCTTTTGGTTTACCAGTTTTACAAATGTCACCCAGGTCTTCAGAGGTCATTCCCAGAAATTTAAGATATCAATTATAGTCTCATGTAAATATGTTTAATATATAGTATTTTTATCAAACTCGTTAGAGCCATTTTTGAGAAAATAAAAAGTTTCGAAATTTTTTCCATGTAAAGGGCAGTTTGGTTGGGAAAATTTTCTTGAAAATCTTCATGTCGCATTCTTGGAATATACTAACCTTGAAGATCAAGTTTGATATTTAACCGAATTTCATTTTTGAGTTATATTATCCACGGATACTCTTAGACACACATACACTCACTGATCTTTTTCTAAAATGCTTTTTTGGATTCCAGGGTTCTGAAAACATACATCGGTATCTTTTTTGATGGAACACAATACCTTCTCTACCTACTATGTAAGTACATAGTACTCGTTAGAAGAGGTAAAATTACTAAACAAAGTGTAAAAGGTAATGCAGTATTTTCAAAGAGGTTTTGATAATATTAAATACTATGTCGCATATCTACTTTTAAGAACTTTTGAGCCTTTTCAAATATGTTGCCGTTAAATTTGGTATACCTCCCCTATTTCAAAAAGTAATATCATGACAGACCAATTTTTAACCAATAGTTTTACAAATTCATAGTATTTTTTAATGATTTTTGGTTAGAATGATTTCTAAATGCATTTTATTAGTCTTTTTTGCTGCTATTAAGATATACAGCTACAAGTGCTATCTGCTATCATTAAGTTTACTTTATGAAATGTTCATGTAAGTGGTAGAAGTTTGCACCACATTGAGCAATTTATTTGATGAGGAGCACTGAAAAACAAATTTGATGCCTTATATTCACATAATGGCTTTTTCTATTTAGAGGTGTTTTCTTGTTTGCTCAGATGTTAAAACACATAGGAAAGCATATTAATTTCTCTAGCGCGTATGTACAATGTACAATGTACCCAAAGATTCAATACTGAGATTTCACCGAAAATACATGTTTTGAGACAACTTATCCAAAAAGCATTCTTCAAGAAATGTCCTTGTGTGTGTCTGTCTGTCAGTCTGTGCCTGTGTGTGTGTGTGTCTGTGTGTGGTTGTGTGTGTGTATGGTGTGTGTGTCTGTCTTTGGTTAGTATAGCTCAAAAACGAAAGTTTTTGTGTTTAAGTTTAGTATCTTCCAAGAATGCGATAGGAAGATTTTCAAGAAAATTGCCCCACCCCCAACTACCCTTTACATGTAATATTTTTTGAAAAGTTTTATTTTCTCAAAAGTGGCTCCAACAATTTTGATTAAAATACCTTATGTTTAAGATATTTTTATGACAAACGAAATGTATGTCTTGGATTTTCTGGGAATAGCCTCTGAAGACCTCTTTATTTTGGATAACTTTTGTATAACTGCCAAATCGTAAGAGATATACAAAAAATGTAGATTTCATTAAAACACACAATTTATGTTAGATGCAGTTTTAGCATAGTTAACCGTTTTCGAGATAATCCGGATTATTGGTTTCAATTTTAGCCAGTTAAACTTTTCTCAAACGGGATGAAATCTTTCTTCTCGTTTCTCATTTGTTTATTCCTGGCGACCGTATTTTAAAGGTTGATACTATCGCGTTAGCCTATGTCTTTTTTATTTCCCTTCTATTTACAAATAGCATGTAATAAGACAATTGCTGCTAATTTTTATCTCGAGTAGCATTATATAAATAGAAGAATAGGTTTTTTTTTAACAATAATTTGTTACAGAGATGTAGAGAAAGATTATTTTTCACCTGTTTTCAATTAGGTACATTACAGTTGAGCTACACCAGACAAAGAACAGCAAGTAACAATATTTGGGGTACCATCCGGAGATAGTTCCAATAAATACAGTACGCCGAAAATATGGACAAATAAACATAGAAAATAATTAGAGTTGAATGTCCTGTTGTAAATTCGGATTGCCGATGACGCGTCATAGTCTACGTAGAGGTTCAGATGGAAGTAAAATATGGCGGAAAAAAGGATTGCGGTGGCACCGATGGAGCTTCTTACAGCAGATGCGGAGGTTACACGTCACCTCGGCAGTTCTAAATCAGAGTTGAACCTCACAACTTGGGGTTTATGAGCGTTCATAGTCACTCTCCAATGTTGGCACCAGGAGTGAAATCTGTTACAAATGTCCTGAAGGCCGTACAAGTACCCACATTCAGGGCTACCGCATCGTTGGCATAGTGAGCAATGAATAGGAAAATTTGAGGCGCTCCCGTACGCTCCCTTGTGGTACATACACCAGAAGTGTTAGGAAGAGCTTTGGCACGGTCATATTTAATGGAGAAGGTGCGATCACACAAATAGGTCTGTAGAAGGCGGAAATATGTAGGTGTCCGAGAAATGAGGTTTGAGTAACAAATCATCATGCCAGACCTTATCTCAGCCCTTCTTCGTATCTAAAAAGAAGTCTAAGCACTTATGCTCACGCTCTTATGTGTCAAGAATAGCATCACTGACACGATGGAATTGTTGAAAACAGGAGAGAAGAGGGCGAAAACCTGGGTATGGGGGAGTATTGGTGCAAGCTGGGACAAAAGACAAGACATGAGGAAACTTTCGAAGATTCTGGAGAGTATGGAGAACAAACTAATAGGATAATAACTGTGGGAATCATTGTAAGCTTTGTAGAAAATGTTTCTAGACGAGATATAACAGGTATAAATTAGAATAAGTCATGTTAATGCAAACATCAGAACTTCTTTATAGTATTCTGTGAAACGCAGATCTTTATCACAAAATACATTGAAGTTAGGAAATTTAAAATAATATAAATTGATCCTTAGCGGTTGCTGAAATAGACTTAGCATAACGCACGTCAATGCTTGCTAGCACCTATGGCTCACAATAATGTAAATAATGTTAGTAATTTCCGTAATTTTCCGTGAATCCATTAGCACGAAATGGCTATTCAGAATGAAGCATGTAGTGCAATATTCATTGGAGGGTCATAAAGGAAATTTGCAGCTACGCCAAACAAGATATTTTCAAAATGAAATATTGACTCTTCTACTCTCACATGGATTTAGTTTGCACAACGCATACAAAAGATAGGATATGTTTAATTAAAAATAAACCTGTGATTGCAGTAGATGATGAATCTAATAATATTGTTTTTCATACTTTTTTGGAATTAATTATAGACTTTTCTGGAATTATTCAATACCGATATTTCAAAGGAAATACACATGCTGATGATCCTTGAAACCCGTCTGCCCAAAAGAGAATATTTTAGAAAAAAAAAATTGTTTTTTTGTGTATGTCTGTCCATGTGTTGGTGTGTGTGGGTGTGTGGGTGAGTGGGTGGGTGGGTGTATGTCATAAATAGGGCACTAAAAACGAAAAGGCTACTAACGCAAAATTTTTATTGAAGCTCAGCATCTTCCAAAAATGCAGATTTCCAAGAAAAACTCTAATCCCACCACAATAGCCTTTACATGGTAAAGGTATCATTATGTTTAATTTTCTCAGAAAGTCTCTAATAATTTTAATTAAAATGCCACATATTTACTACATTTGAATGTTAAACCGCAAAGATAGAGACATCTTGTCATACAAATATGTAGTTTTCGGTTAGGTAATAAGTTCATCTGAGACACATTTTTGTGGCAGTTGACTAATTGTTTGTTATGGATTTGAATTTTCAAATATTGTTATAATTGTCAAGCTGCAACTATTGCTCTATAATTCATATAGAGCTTGTTGAGGTATTTTATCTTCTGTCATACGATTTAAATGTTTAACCAAATTTCCTTATATAAATTTAAAATAAATTCCAATTATTTAATTATACAGTTCCTTTTCATTTTATTTTCTTGTTGGCCTAAAACCTGACGTTACTGAGATCATGACAGATAAGTGAAAAACAAATATTGCTTTGGTAGCATCTTCCAAGGATGTGACATGAAGGTTTTCGAGTAAATCCCCTAATCCCAAATTACCCTTTATATAGAAAATGTTTCGAAATTGTTTATCTGTTCAAACATGGTACTAACGAATTTGTTTAAAATATTTACATATCAAATTAAATTTATATCATGAATTTAGTGAAATGGGTACTTATTAACCCAAACAATCTATACATTTATTAAACTCTATAGGGTCTTCTCGTCCCTTAATAATATTTATGTCTTTTTACTCAAAATATAAATTCAGTTTAATAAATGTAGAACAGAATTCACCTCATCCAACCATTCATACAAGCCTCCAATTAAAAATCTAATGATTATGCTACCTTCGCACAGTAAATATACTGCGATCCTTTAAAAACTTTCAGTGGGCAAGTTAGATCTCCTAAATATATTAAGACACCTTGTTTTTAATCAACAGGTGAGCGAAATATTTGTCTAATTCTTTACATTCATATATCAATTAATTTACATAACATAAGTTAACAATTTTACTAATTAAATCATCTTTTCCAAAATTCTAAAATTCTATTTAATATTTCAATATAAAAATTAATAAACAGGTGAGCGAAATATTTGCCTAATTCTTTACATTTATATATCAATTAATTTACATAACATAAATTAAAACTTTTACTAATTAAATCATCTTTTACAAAATTCTAAAATTATATTTAACATTCCAATATAAAAGTGAAATCAAAATTAAAAATAAAAGAAAAACAAGAATTATATTTTAAGATACTTAAACTAATAACAAATACTAAATTAATATAATCCTAAAATTCCAAAAATATTATATTATAATTTTATTTTTTAAAAAGATCATCCCTTTTAAAATTTAAAATATTTAATATTTTTATAATTAAATAAAAATAACTTGTTTGCCCCAAATTAAATCCGTTTATTAAAAACTAGATATGCTTAAAAACGATAAACATTTCATTACCAATAAAGCATGCTTAATATTTATGATATAATAATTAAAATACCTAGTCCAGGAAGTCCTCTTCATTCTGGATCACTTTTGTTTAATGGAAAACCGTAAGGGATAACCAACATCTATTACTCACAAACGGTAGATTTCGTCAAAATACACAATTTATATCCTATACATTTTTGTTATGGGGCTAATCATTTCAAAGATATTCCTTGTTATTGGTTTCAATTTTAAAATACTTATACTTTTCTCAAACAGCAAGTCGTCATCCCTGTTTCTTGCGTCTTACTCCCTGCTGTGCAAAGGCAGCCGAATTTAAATGTCAATCCATAGTTTTTAAAAACTTGACACTCACTTTAGTCTAGTGCATTTCCTTAAATCCCATTTACTTACAAGAAGCTAAGGATAAGACCATTTCTATTAATATTTATCTCGATTAGCATGAGGAAGGTAGAAGAATAATCTTTTGCAAGGTCACTTTGTTTGCAGAACAGGTAGAGAAAGTCATGTGAATGAAAAAATAAAATATTTTTTTCATGTATGTTTATACTAGGGGAAATATTAATGTGTGGCAGACATTTAATCTTCCAAAACTAAGTATAGTTTAATACATACAAATATTTAATTGAAAAGTAAAGAACCCGAAAATCACATATGTTTTAGGGCCCGTATAAACTATAAAGATCTCACTATTTCTCAAATTGATACCTATAAAGTTTGGACTGTTCTCCCATTACTAGTTAAAAATTTGGATTTTGTGTACACGTTTGTTTTTTATTTTATACTTTCTTTGCTACGTAAAGTAAGTGAAGGAAGTATTGAATTACAACCAAAACTTCATTGTCGATATTTCAGCAGAAATATGTTTTTTAGGCTCCTGAACCTAAAATAAGAAGCAGTTTTATAAAAAAAAGTTCCAAGTATGTGTGTGAACTACATAACTCAAAAACGAATAGTCTGAGATATTGTAAAACTTGGTATTTAAGTTGATGTATCTATGAAATTTGGAAAATCAGGGTACTGAAGGTATCTTATGGAAATCTATACCAGTTACTGTGCTTGATAATAGTGATATTTACTTTTCGCACTCTCCAAAACCCTTGATTTTTCAAACTTTAATAATTTATATGTCAAATTGGAGCAATATTTCGGAAAAGCAATGTGGCGGTTATCTTTAATGTGCTTTTGTAAGGTATTATAAAAGTGAAACATTCTATCGTGTGGAACATTTTGAGTATGGAAAACCGTTGGAAAAAATGTTGCGATAGAGTAAGGTTTAACGTTGGGATGCCTATTAATAAGCATACGCTATCCTCCTATAGCGTCAATTAATTTGTATTCAAAGTTCACCAAGTGGAAAAAAGGATATATTTTTTAAAAACTTTAGGATTTATAATATTGTACTATGAAAAAAAAATCTTTGAATTTTTTACAAATACATCAACATAAGTTCAGTATTCTCTAAAGTGCAACACAATGATTTTCAAGAAACGACTCCATCTCAAACCACCCCTGACATGGAAGAATTTTCTAAATGTTTGATTTCCTTAAGATATCTTTAATAATTTTGATAAAAATATATATCAAAGATATTTAATGTTTATCTTGAATTTTCTGTGAATAGCCTGTGAAATCAGCGGCTAGTAAGTCTCAGAAGATTAAAACTGTGTTAGTAGCCTGAAATGAATTTATATGTTCTGTGAATTTCAACTAAAAGCATTTATTTATATTTTTCATTTGTTTGATGGGAAAATAAACACACTTTCAATAGCTATACAAATTTTATTTCATCTACTTGCATAGAAAGAAGCCATAATTACCCGTATATCCACTTCATTTGGAAGAAATGTTGTATAATGTTATATAACAATACTACTACACAATACAGATCTATTTAAAACACAATGTATTACAGATAACGTTTGTTATGCTATAAGCCACTTACGAGATATCCGTTACTAATGGTTCAAATTGTTTAATATTTTATCATTCTTTCTAAGTTCTGTAAATGTTTATTTATTCCTCGCGATTGCATGGAAAGAGTATGTAATTTTAATACCCGTATATAGCGTCCAGTTGTTAAACATTTGTACCTCTTATGAAGTATGCAATGTAGCTGTTTTTGCAATGGTTCTTCTCTATTAGAATGAAATTAACAACTTTTGTAATAATAGATGATGGATGGTAGAAAAAGTCATGTAGATATAACATATCAAATATTTTAAAAACTAAAATAAACAGTTTTGCTTTTCTGGAAATGCTCAGAAGGCTCTCTGAAACGAATGTACATAGATGATTGCATTTTGTAACTGAAAAAGGACTTTTAGAGTTTTTATAGATGATAAGCTTTTTATTTAAAATGCTGGCTTCTACTTCGGGTTATATGTATGTTTTGAATATGATCTCATTTTGATGGGTGAAGAGACGATTCTACTTTATGTGTATTTTAGCTGTCATGCCACAGTGTCTTGACCCTTGGGATGCGGAAGTTGAGGTTATGGGATTCTTTAGAGAAGTATTACTTCCAGGACATATAGCGTACTCTCATCTTTAAAGTGGTATTGATGGTTCTTTATCTCTCTTCCTCTCGAAGGTAATATACTCATATACCACCCACAGCTTTCATTTTTTTAAGCTTACCTCGAACCTCACTTGTGAATCTCTCAGAGTATCGAGCTACTCTGGAGCACTCTGGCGGGAGAATGGGCTAAATAACTCGCCCTTATTATTACCAAGCTGCATGGTCGATACATCCACGAGCTGTTCTCTCTGTCTCTCCATCTCTCCACTTTTCCCTCTCTTCGATATTAAGGATTTCAATGTTAAGAGATTGATGCTTTATGCCGAATGTCGTGTGCAAAAGTGATGCAAATGCTTTGTGATTCTTTTTATAATATACCTATAATTAAACGCTTTGTAACTAAGTGCTGCTTTGTACAACTTGCATTATCTTCTTTTGCACTTCAAGGGCTATAAAAATTGTCTTTCTCGGCCTCATAATTGCAACTTTAATCTTTTATGCGCCTTTCTATATTGTTTCTTCTCTTTGGAATGGATACGACATGTAGATTTTCAAGAAGACTCCACGCAGCAAACTGCGGGGTATTTTTAAAATCAGATCTGTTTTGTGTAAAGTACGAACTACGGAATATATTTCGATAGTTTAATTTTAACCTATACTTCAAATCTTACACTATGGCAAATATCTTTTTTTATTTAAGCATTTCTAAGATATTCCTTGTTATAGGTTTGAGTCTTCAAATGCAATATACCTTTCTTAAATGGGAAATGATAATTCCTTTTTGTTTTCTTCCGGTCATTCAAGGAGAATAGAATTTCAAATCTATCACATAGTCCTGGTTCTTAAAATATTTGACTTTCTCTTAAGCCTTCTGTATTCCCATATTCCCATTATAAGTACAAGGAAGTATGTAATAAAGCTACTTCTTCAAATTGTTATATAGATTAACAGGATGTATATAGAAAAATACGATTTTTTAAAAAATAGTTTGTTGAAGAATGTGTAGAGAAGGTAACTGAATATAAGAAATAATGCTGGTTTTGTTTTGTTTGTACGTCTTTCTTAACTTAGATTATACTGTCTAAATTGTGGGGTTTCTTAACCTTGGTTTTATTACGCTTTTATATTTTAACATGCATATTCACTCATATATATCAAACACACTTGCTGTGCTAAGCATTAAAACTATCATTTGATTGACTTGTCCTCCCGCTCTTAGTAGCGTTTCTTCTCATGAGCCAGTAAAAACTTTTCTGGTATCCCATTTTGGCTGCTAGTTACACAATAGCTTTCACATTTGAATTATCTCCCCATCTCCTAAAGCTCACATTGTATTTTTAGCCCAAGGGAATTTTTTATATATATTTCACCCCTAGTGCGTGCTATTGACCACAAAAATCTTGCGAAAAATTTCTCTTTTATGACCCATATACAGTTTCAGCTTTCCTCGTCTCTCTTAAAAACTAAGCTTATGCCTGCATTCTCTAAAAATATAATCTCTTTTCTTTATTATATCTATTTATTTACATTATATTGCTTATTAATTATTAACAGCCTCTTGCATTCATTAATACTGCCAGAAAAGTATGCATATTAAGAGCAGTGTACAAATGTATGCTTGAGTGTGATATGTAGACACAAGTGTCATAAATTCCGAAGGTCAACCATCCGAAAAATTAACATAGTGTCAGTTTTTTGTTTATGTGTTTCATTATTAACATGTATTACAATGATTTTAAATTAGAGTTTTCCTTGTATACAAAGCGTATCATTATTGTATACCTACTTATATCTCTCTATGCATTTGTTATTACGTATTTAAGTTTTCCTAGATTGAGCCGTCAGGTGACATGTATAAAGAATCCTAAGCGATTGTTTATTTTCTTTAGACTTTGTGGTCAGCGTTTTGATGTCCCGGGTTCGATTCTCAGTGGGAGTTTTCTTTATCCACAATCACTGTCTGAAATTCTGACACAATGAATAGTGAATGGAGAAGGAATTTTATTCCACCCAAATGCTTGATACCGAATTTTCGATGGAAATACACGTTTTGAGACCCCCCAAATAAAAAACCATTTTAGAAACATGTCCGTGTGTGTCTGTGTGTGTGTGTTTGTGGACATCATACTCAAAAACGAAAAGTTAGTTAAATACCAAACATTTTTAGAAACTTTTGATTTTCTCAAAAATGGTTATAACGATTTTGATTAAAATGACATATGTTTAAGATACTTTCATGGCAAACGATATGTATACTTTGAATTTTCTGGAAATAGCCTGTGAAGACCTCTGGATGACTTCTGTAATTTATTGTAACTAGTAAACCGTAAAACATAGGCAAAAGATATTGCATAAAAATGTAGATCTGGTTAAAACACACAATTTATATCATTTACTTTTTTTTTTTTTTTTTTTTTTTTTTTTTTTTTTTCGTAGAGCTAATCCTTTTTGCGGTTTTCCAAGTTATTGGTTTCAGTTTTAACGTACTTAAAACTTTTCAAACGGGAGGTGTATTTTTTCTTCGTCTCTATTTTGTTTACTCCAAACAAGCTAAAAGAGTTACTTTCAATTGTTTCATAGCAACTGGTTTCACTATCACTTTAGCCTGTGCATTCCCTCATTTCATTCTACTTACAAAGAAGCAAGCAATAAGACAATAATTCTGCTAATGTTTATCATGATGTAGATAAAAGAATAATCTGTTGTAAGAAAAATTTGTTTGGAGCAGCTAGAGAAAAAATCAAGGGAATGACACATATCAGATTGCTAAACCATGCACTTAAAACTCGCCAAATAGAAAGGCAGATAAACTTACACATTGTTATCTAAACTGTATATTTGTTGATAGGGTCTAATACAATATTGCCTTTGCCTACTATAGTTAAGTGTAGAGAATCATAGTCATAGAACTAGAAATTTTATTCCTGAAAATTCTGTTTTCTAAGGTCTGTAGTTGAAAATGTATCCCTAAAGTTTTTAAATTTCACTTAGATATGTTTTTCCAGTTTTCCAATCACTCGATTTCAACTTTACTCTCCAATGATAAATTATCCTATAACGAAATGTTAATAATAATCTTTCTTTTAAATGTCTATCTCATTTCTCTGATAATATCGAAAAAAATGTCATATATAATTTTATACTAGTTTGGTTTAAAAGAGAATCATTTTTAAATGTTTGTCGTTATATATTTTGTATATTTTGTATATTTTGTAATTTTTACTTTAACATTAGTACGAATATGGATTTTCGGAACGTGATAAAGAATTTCAGAAGATTTGGATGAAAGCTCCATTTTGTAGAAGAATTTAAACTTGCAAAATTACTGAAAACGATCAAAAACAAACTTTAACAAAAAGAATTTCAATTGTAAATTATTACTTATTTTATAGAAAGAAAACACCCAAATGTCAAAAGCGGGAGTGAAATAACGCATTTCTAAAATATGTTATTCTTGAGTTTTTCACGAAATTTCAGTGGTGACTTTCCTTAAGAACACACTGTTTTTTTCCTTTTTGCACTTTCCGTGAAGTAACATGGATACAATCGACAAAGAGCTTGCTGCTCCATTTGGTGCTTCTCTTTATTCATTCTTGGTCGTTCTTCGGTGCAACTCCAGCGAATGTGTTAGCAATGCAAATCCGTGAGATTTATTGGGAATCGTTCGACAGGAAATTGACGTCCTGTAAACAGGATCGAAAAGCACACTACTAACAGCTGCTGGAAAACCTATTAACTCCATGAGATGTGAATTAAGGGGACCGATCGGTGAAAGTTGTACAAAAAAGGTCAAATGTGCAGTTTAGAGTGTTTGACTGATTAAAACCGATTCTGTATGAACATTTCCTTGTAAATAAGTTTGCTTCCGAGTGAAAATGAGGGAGTTACGTGACGATTTAAATAATCTTTAGGGGAGGACATTGTATCCCATTTGATACTTTATTTTATATTTATAAAATTTTGTCAAAATTTTCTTGAAGAGTTTGAAAATTCTAGTAAACATATGTTAATCAATTAGGTACTAAATTGTGAATTTTAAGTTAAAATTTGTCAAAACATATTTAAACAGGACCTGGTCAATATGCTCTAGTCAATGTTACCCGGTAGTAATATCTCAGACATTTCAGCATTTATAGTTTTTCTTACGATACAATTTTTATCCTCTCTACCAAGTACTATATACGTACATAGTAGGAAAAGAAGGTATTGTATTCCACCAAAAAGTAAAAATAAAATTCCACCGAAAGTACGTTTTGTGGACCCTTGAATACAAATTAGAAAATGGCTTGTGTATATGCGTGTGTCAGTGGGTAGCATTACTCAAAAACAAAAAGTCCATTAAATACCAACATTGATATTTAACTTCAGAATTTTTCACGAATGCCACAGGAAAATTTTCAAGAAAATCCGCCACTCCAAGCTATCCTTTACATGGAGGATTTTTCAAAAAAGTGTATTTTATCAAAACTGGTTGTAGAATTTGTTTTATTAAAATCCTGTGTATTAAACATATTTAAATGAAAAGTATAATGTATATCCTGAATTATCTGATAATAGCCTTTGAAGCCCTTTTCATTCTGAATGACTTTACCATAACTGATAAACCGTAAGAGATAGACAAAAAGGTACTCTCTTCAAAACACACAGTTTATGTCCTCCACATTTTTGTAGTGGTACTAAATATTTCTGCGATATTTTTTTCTATTGGTTTAAATTTTAAAATATTTACAATTTTCTCAAACAGGAAATCATCATTCGGTTTTATTTTATTTTACTCTGGCTATGTAAAGAGAACCAATTTCAATGTCAATCGCAACAGCGACAGCCTTTAAAAGATGTGACTGTCGATTGAGCCTCCTGTTTTCCATTATTTCCCTTCTATTTACAGAGAACTAATAACAAAACCAGTCCTTATGGTGTTTATCTCAATTAGTATGAAGCGGATAGAAGAATACTCTTTGTAAGAATAGTTTGTAGAGCAGCACATCAGGTTTTTAAATTATTAGAGTGGAACTTCGGAAATATGTATAATTGAGGATAGGAATACACACGCAGAAGGTCCGCAATCATTGACGCAGAATAATTCAAATTGAGTTTTATTTATGGAACGCTGTGTTACTCAACTTCTCATTCTTATCGGGAGTGAAAGACTACTACATTTTGCTGAGTCCTCCTTTATGAGGCTTGAAGTTCTTTTATGGGCCGTAAATATACGACAGGGGACCATGGGTATTACTTGTCTTCCAAAGGAAGCGATGCATTCGAATTCTCAATTAAATTTACGAAAATTCTAAGCACAATTCTGTCGCCCTCCGCCGGATTTGAGCCCACGACCTTGGAAACCAAAGGACCATAGTGAAGACGGAGGCAAGTGAACGATGAAGGGGAAGGTCCGAAGAGCGATAAAAACCGGTAGACGGCGGGTACAAACATAGAGGTAGTGCCCAACTATTCCAGATTGAATGCTTCCGATGTCACTCGGGTCCTGTTCATGAACTCTGAGCCTTCGGGAAGGGACGCTAGCCTGAAAGGCTGGTCTCGATTGAGCGGTACCGCGACGACGCCAGGAAGTCTACATTGCGCAACCACCTTCCTACCGCAACCTCCCGAACATCGTCACCTGGTCCTTCAACCTGAAACAGTTGATAAAAAGTGATGTGAACAGAAAATTATGGACAGCAAAATTCGGGGGGTGGTGTAATGAACCTTCCTACTATTCACCTGGGGACCCGAAGAAACTTCCGAATAAATCCATGGGAATGCAGGTCGGCCACGGGAATCGAATCCACGACCTCCCGAATGTGAGTCGTATTTCTTGCTACCTTGCTCGGTTATATAGTTATTAGAATGAGACAAATGTGTTAAGCAAGCCTACCCAAGTCTTATGTATTATTAATAATAATAATAATAATAATAATAATAATAATAATAAAAAAAAAATAATATAGAACAGCACACATTTGTGCGGAATACAACACGTGAGCTTAACAATTAATGAATTTAATATTCCTTGCTATAAGAAGCGATAGATTTACATGATTTTACACTTCAGTATATGGTATTTTTCACATTTCTCTGAGCACAAAACACAGATACAGGTATCAGTCGGTTCGTGGAAAACATTCTTGGAGCACACCTTATGGTGGAAACCATGAACTTCTAATTTCCTGTCACATGACGCATTTCATAATTTTCCTGTGTCCATCTTCTCTCTTACATTGCACTCCATTGCTATGTCCTTTTTCTTTTCTCGCAGGTCATGTAGAAGTGCATTGTAAGCTTCACTAGAAGGCAGTAGCAGTGTCGTTCACAGATCCTCTATTAGTCAGGTTTCTCTGGTGAGTTCATAGACCAGCCCCGATCTCGTGCTCTGTGATACTCCTAGAACTTTCTTGAGGTATCTGGATTTTATTACTTCCTGTACATGTTCTAAGTACATGGTGTATAGAGAAGATATTGTAATGCACCCAAAAATTCGATAACGAGATTTCACCAGAAATGCATGTTTTGGATCCCCCTGAATCCAAAAAAAGCATTTCTGGAAAAAGGTCCGTGTGTGCCGTCGTGTGTGTGTCTTTGTGTTTGTGGAGAGCATAGCTCACCGTTAAATACCAAACTTGGTATTTAAGTTTGGTATCTTTTAAGGATGCGACACGAAGATTTTCAAGAACCCCCCCACCCCCAACTATCCTTTACATGGAACTTTTTTAAAAAACATGATTTTCTCAAAAATGGCTCTAAAGATTTTGATTAAAATATCGTATATTAAAGACATTTACCTGACAAATAACATGCATATCTTGAATATTCTGGGAATAGTCTCTGAAGACTACGTTATTCTGGATGAATTTACGAAATTTTGCATAACTGCTAAACCGTAAGAGATGGACAAACACCTACCAAACAAAAAATGTAGTGCATATTAAAACATGCAATTTATGTTATATAATTTTTTCGTGGATTTGATCGTTTTTGAGATATTGCTTGTTTTTGATTTCAGCTTTTAAAATTATACTTTTCTCATACAGGAATTTGTTAACTCGTGTCTATAGAAACAAAGGACGTTCATTCACATAGCAACCAGCTTTTGACTCTCACTTTAAGCTATGGTACTCCCTTATTTCTCTTCTACTTACAAGTAAGCAAATAATAATACTAACTCATGTTTTCTCGATTAAAATTAAGTAAATAAAAGCATTAGCTTTTTAACAGTAATTTGTTGCAGAGATGTAGAGAAAGTCATGTGAATGGAACACATCAGATTTTTTTCTATCTCTTCTAATTGTTTATACGTGAGATGACCCCGCACTAGTTTCATACTCAAGAACAGGCAACATTTTTAATTTGAACAGGTCAAGCTGTATCGATTGATAAAAGTTTAACATGTCCGATTTCATTCATGGCCCTAACTCGACCACCGTTCTTGTTCTTAAGCTCAAATAATTTCAGTGTGAATGAAAATCTTAACTTTAAGTTTAATCTGTATTTCGTTTTCTCCCTTTAGTCTGTATTGTAATGCCCGGATATTTGAAGTTGTTCGTTCTCTTAAGGAATTTTCCGTTGCATTTTACCTTTTCTCCCAACTAACAAAAATTAGTTTTTCATGCGACCGAGCAAAATTGAGTAGTTTACGAGCTCATTTTGTTCCAACTTTATGCTCGCCAAAATAATTCACGATATTAGTGTGTATACATCACTCATTAACCGACTTCCATGTTTTTCATCATAAACTTTTCGGAATTTAGCAGGTAGCAAATTTGATTATGCTTCTTTCGCAGCTCTAAGGATATCATAATTCTCAAAATATGCCATTTTCTCAAAATACATCGCAGAACAACAACAATATTGGTTTGTCACGGCCTGATATAACCGTACCGTCATTGCTACCAGCAATCACAAAGCAAAACTGTACCCATTGAACGCACCCTATCCTAACGCTGCGAAATAAGTAAGAAGTATAACTCAAACTTAACCTTAAATTTATTTAATTTTTCGTTGCCTTTTTTTTTTAATGTCATAAAATTCTTTTAGAAAAAAACATTGTAGAATATGCGAACGTAAAATTTATTTTTGATTCTCGCTCGAATCAAGAACATATTTTACGCTCTTACATCATAAATAATTATTAAAGTCAATTAATTTGAAATTATTTTTCTAGGCAAACATGTTTTCTAGCTCAATAAGGAATATATGTCTGAAATTGTACTTAAAAGATATGGAAATTGCATTGAAAGAAGCATTTTATAAATATAGCTTACATTTGGGCTCTAAAATGTGTAATCCAGAAATTACTATATGTATGAAATTATTGTGCAATTATATATACGATTTTATGGTGAATAAACAACAAAGACAAAGATTATGGCTTTTAATGAAAAAAATCCGTGCAATCAAAGTGCTTTTAATAAGATCCAGCTCTAGATCAAGTATTTAGTTTTGAATATTTAGGATACGACATTAGCTTTAATGTAGAATCATAAGCTGATGTTAAAATAAATAAATGTCAGTCAGTTTGCGGAGCTACACAAGGAACTTTTAAAAATGAAATATGGAAAGACACTAAAATAAAGTTCTACAGAGCTATGGTAATGTTGTACGGATGGGTTCCAACTAAAAAAAGAGAAAAAGACGGTAGAGATGAGGTGCCTTGGGCAAGTAAAGGGTTGCACCAAACTTGATAAGATTAAAAGTGAAGAATTAAGAGAGAAATTATAAGTAGAATCTTTATTCATGCATTATCAGGTGTAGTGAGGTCAGAAATTCTTGCAAACCAAGGTTATGTAGCTGGAGATACCTCTGAGCCACGTCCAATCCAGCGATATGAAAAAATTCGTACAGACTTTGGCGGACGCGGACAGCAAAATGTCCTGGTGCCCCGTCGTGTTGAAAGAGGATGATGTTGGCTATTCCTCGTGTCGTCAATTCTGGAAGCAACCACTTTTGATCTTTTTAAATGCGTGTTTTGATTGACAGGGCTATCGAAGAAACAGGAAACCAGCAGGTCATCCCTGCCCAAGCCATAACATGAGGCGGATTATTCGGAATTTCTTAAAAAAAGTGAGGATTGTCTTTGACCTAGAAAAAAAAAACCACATTACGGCCACGAGAGCTGCGATAAATAGCATACTCGTCAAAAAACATGACGTTCTTTTTGTCGTTTGAACTCGCAAAGATTTCAGGCATGCATATGTCGTTCCAGGTCAGCATCTGACAACTCATAAATACTCGCTGGACGAAAACATTTCAGTTTTAAATCTTTCTTTAAAGATTTGTCTCACATTGTTGATATCGGAATGCCCAACTGTGCAAACGTTTGCGTAACGATTTCACCGGGGAATGTTCAATTGATGCTTCCACAGTAGCACAAGTATCCTCTCGAAGGCTCGGTCGTCTTTTGCGTTGCGCATCGAGAGTGCATCCTGTGGCAAAAGTCTTTTTCTCCCGCTGAAATAGCGTTGGACGTGACGGATGTGGTTTGCCAAAACGCACCACAAAGCTGTTTTGAATATCCTGTATTGTTTTTCCAGTGCTTCGGCATTCATGGCCTCACACAGAAGCCACCAAACGTTCTTCCACATTGAAAGGACTTTACCAGTCATTTTGAGCGAGTATTGTAGCGAGTATTGCAGCTTCCGGTATCACTGTCGGCGTTGTCAGGTCTACCAGCCTTATCGATAATCATATTGCACATGTGATAATTCGTATTTGTATTACACATTTCGTTCCTTTTTACTTTCTCCAGCCCCGCATGTACAATGTATATAGGGATAGAGAAGTATTGTATTCCACCCAAAAATTCGATACCGATATTTCACCGGAATCCAGAAAGAGCATTTTCAAAAAAGGTCCGTGTGTGTGTCCGTGTGTCTGTGAACACGATAACTAAAAAACGAAAAGTAGCTAAAATACCAAACTTGGTATTTAAGTATAGTATCTCCTAGGGATGCGACATGAAGATTTTGAGAAAAATCCCCCACCCTAAACTACCCTTTACATGGAAAATTTTTCGAAAATTTTGATTTTCTTAAAAATGGCTGTAACGATTTTGATTAAAATGCCGTATATTAATGATATTTACCTGACAAATAAAATGTATATCTTGAATTTTCTGGGAATAGTTTGTAAAGACCTGTTCACTCTGGATGAATTTTGCTTATTTTGGTACAACTAGTAAACCCTAAGAGATAGACAAAAACTTTCTCTACAAAATATGTAGGTATTGTTAAAATACACAATTTATGTCATATACATTTTTTCGTGGCGCTTACCATTTTCGTGATATTCATTGTTATTAGTTTCATTTGTGAAGTACTTCTCTCAGACGGGAGTGTCCGTTTTTGTTTTTTTTTTTTTTTTTTTGTTCTACTCCTGGCCAAGAAAAGAAGCGATTTGTAATGACAATCGCATAAAGACAGCTTTTAAAACATTTGACTATTGGTTTAGCCTAGTGTATTCCCTTATTTTCTTCCTACTTATAAGGAACTAAGCAATAATAACATTGTGCTAATGAGTACCTCGATTAGCAAGGTGCAGAAAGAAGAATAATCTTATGTAAGAAGTTTGTAGAACAGCTAGAGAAAGTCATGTGAGTGTAACACATAAGATGTTTTGCTTCATAGAACAACCCGGTTAAGGCAGTGTAAAGGGACATTCACAGAGGAAACGAGGGACGAGGGGTTGGACGTCCTGGGAAGCGTTGGGCTGATATTTTGTGGAGTCGGAACAGGCAGTTACCTAATCCTTGCGGTAATGATGCTGATGATAGTGACTCCTCCCTTTCATTTTTATAGCTTATTTACCAGGAATTTCATTGGTATATAAGTATGGGGCTGAAAGTAAGGTTAGGAGTGGTTTTGAATATTTTGTGTATTTTGTAATTTCTACCTGTACCCAAACCGAAAGAGTTCAAAGCTTCATACAGTTGATCAAATAGTGACAATTTATGTACAAGGGAAACTTTTTGATGTTGTATATTACCTATACTATAATTTTAACCAAATTCAGTCCAACTGTACACATTTATTTTATAGTTGACAAGGTTGGTAGTTTCATATATAAAGGGCTGAAATAACGAAAGGACAGCTTTATAGTTTTCGAGTATATAAGTCATAATTATACAATATGATCACCTTCTCTAGCACATATGTATATATAATGTACATAGATATTGCATTTCACTAAAAATTTTGATGTTGAGATTTCACCGTAAATATAGATATATTTTGAGGTCCCCTGAGTCCGAAAAAACATTTTTAGAAAAAGGTCCGCGCGCGTGCGTGGGTTTCCATGTGTCTGTGAACAAGATAACTAAAAGAAACGAAAAACTGGTAAACACCCAACTTGGTATTCATGTTTAGTATCTTCGACACAAAGATTTTGAGAAAAATTTCCCTACTGCAAAACTACCCTTTACATGGAAAAAGTTCCAAAATTTTTGATTTTCAAAAAACGGCTTTAAAGGTTTTGAGTATACTTACATGGCAAATAAATTTGGTATTTTCTGGGAATAACCTCTGAAGACATCAATGTTCTGGATGAGTTTTGCTGAAATTTGCTTAATGGTTTAAACCGTAAGAGATAGAAAAAACCTTAATACACAAAAATGCAGATCTCGTTAAAACACACACACGTATATAATATACATATATACAGGATGTTTCAAAAATACGGGGCATAATTTCAGGTATGTATTTCCCACACGAAGACAATCAAAATAGTCCATTATAACATGTGTCCGATAATGCTTCATTTCCGAGTTATGGTCTTTACAACATTGAAAGTCCCACCTGTAGACAATCAAAATAGTTCATGTCCGGAAATGCTTCATTTCCGAGTTATGGCCTTCATAACATTGGAATTCACTGGGACGTTTTTCTTTCCGCAGGTCTTTGCCCTCAAAGGAGACATTAGGAGGGCGCTCTGATAGTTCATTCTGAGGAAGGTTACATTCAGTGTTCTTTAGGCATTAAGACTGTGCGACATGTATTCAAATCAAGAGCTGGCAGCGCTGGCTCGTCGTTTGTACCAGGAGAGGTACCCACAGCGACAATGTCCAGATCGAAAGACATTTGTACGTCTCCATTCCCGTCTGTGCGAATATGGAACATTCACCTCTCCTGGTTTGGGAAGGGGACGACCAAGATCTACAACTCCAGAAGTGCAGGAGGAGATTCTGGAGGCTGTGGACAGGACTCCTTCTATCAGCACACGACGGTTAGCGTTGCAAGTCAATGTTCCTCATACGACTGTCTGGAGACTGTTGAACGAGTATCAACTGTATCCTTATCATTTGCAACGTGTACAGGCCCTGTCACCAGCAGATTACCCTGCACGAGTTAGGTTCTGTCAGTGGCTCTTGCAGCAATGTGGTGTAAATCCGAACTTTTCTGCCGTCGTATTATTTACAGATGAAGCACAGTTCACAAGAGATGGCATAACAAATTTCCACAATCAGCATGTATGGTCGCATGAAAACCCACGTGCAACTGTTGTATCTCATCACCAGGTGCGGTTCTCCCTCAACCTGTGGGCCGGTATCATTGGTGATCGATTAGTTGGACCCCATGTACTTGTAAACAGACTTACGGGGCAGGCGTACACAAACTTCCTGGAAAACACCATACCTGACGTTTTCGAAAACACTCCACTGATCAATCATCAACACATTCACTTCTTGCATGATGGCGCTCCTGCACACTTCAGTCTTACAGCTCGCCGGTACTTGGATCGAAGATTTCCTGATCGATGGATAGGTAGAGGTGGCCCAATTGCTTGGCCTCCACGCTCACCTGATCTGAACCGTCTCGATTTCTACTTGTGGGGTCATTTAAAATCATTGGTTTATTCGTCTCCGGTGCCGGATTTGGAATCCCTTCGGAATCGAATTGTGGCAAGTTGTGAGGACATACGCAATACTCCTGGAGTTTGGGATCGGGTTCGCAGGTCAATGAGACATCGATGTGCGGTCTGTATTCAAGCAGGAGGTGGAAATTTTGAACATCTTCTGTAATGACAACAACCTGCGGAAAGAAAACCGTTCCAGTGAATTTCAATGTTGTGAAGGCCATAACTCGGAAATGAAGCATTTCCGGACACATGTTATAATGAACTAATTTGATTGTCTACATGTGGGAAATACATACCTGAAATTATGCCCCGTATTTTTTAAACATCCTGTATATATATTTATTTCATATACATTTTTCTTATAGAGTTGACCGTTTTTTGAGATATTGCTTGTTATTGATTTAACTTTTCTCAAACGGGATCATTTTAAGTGAACTGAAACGAATTAATTGTTTCACATAGGGATCAGCTTTTAAAATATTTGAGTACCGTTTTAGCATAAGGTATTCCCTTATTTCCCTCCTACTTATATTGAAGCGAGTAATAAGGCAATTCTGCTAATGTTTTTCTAGATTAGCATGATGTAGATAAAGGAATAATCTTTTTTATGAATAGTTTGTATTTGGAAAGCTAGAGAAAGTTATGTGAATTGAACACAACAGATTGCATGTGGTTTAAACCGTGCAGATTTCTGTATAAGGAGTTGAAAATACGGCAAGAGTGCATCGATTTTAATGTTTTATTGATATCCAATTTAGAAATTTTCATTGGAATTCAATGAATAAGTGTATCAAGTTTCATATAGATAGGCCAAAGAATGTTGTTTTATATCTTAGGGGTTAAAATATGGATTAAATGCCAGGATAGATTTATCGTTTTTGTCTGTCTAAAATCCATATTTACTGGTTTTAGCAAACTCATAAGGAAATATATCAGTTGATATGTAACGCTTCAGTGTAATAGAAGGGAAATTTGGTGACATGAACGAGATACAACTTTCATAAATCCCCCTCCAAAATAATTCAGTATTAAAACCTAGACTAATCACTAAAAAGCTGCGATATATGCGATAAAATGTCAAAGGTAGCCTCTAAAATCCATATTCAACGAAACACATATGGAATTTGGTGACATGAATATGAAAACTTTATATCCAACACCCAGTTTTAAAATATTTGAAATATTATATAACCTATGACAATATGGTAGATAAGGGCTTTGCAACGATGAAAGAATTATCAGAACCGGTTGAGTGACTTTTATGTTACCCTATATACATAAACGTCAAGCGGGAGATCTGGGTTCGATTCCCAGTACCGGCGTGAGGATTTTTCCCCCGCTGGGGTACCTGGACCGGGGTGCACTCAGCCTCGTGAGGTACCTGGGGGGGCCAATTGAGGAACTGCTTGATGGAGAAGTAGCGGCTCCAGGTCATGAGGACCGCATTTAACCGGCCCGGGGTGGGGTTCGAGAGGCTGACTACGTCTTACCTTCTAATATTCCATTCATGACGTCTGTCATGGACCTCGATTGGGGACGCAGCGGCCGGGCGGTAGGCCAAGCTTCCTTGTGAGCTCTCGTTCCATACACATAAGGCACATACTTAAATGTGCCTTATATAATATTGGTATAAGTATAGATACAATTTGGTAATAGGTTGAGGAAATTTCATAGAGTAATGTGGTGTTTAGAAAATTCCTATAGGTCTCGTTAAGGGTTCTACAGTAGGTAATGAATAATAATTTGTAATCATGAAAATCCTATAGATGATTTCTATTGTAATTTACACAGACTTCTACCGGTTTCGTGTATCTAACCTTCAGTAATTTTGAAGTGGAAAGTTTCTGCTGATTCCCAGCAATTTATTATCACACTGAGGGCGCTATGGTGAAACAGAACATCCTCATGGTATAAAAAATATATTTTTAGAAAAAGTCCCGTGTTTGTGTCTAAAATCGAAAAATCGGTAAACACCAAAAGTTTATATAAATTAGTATCTTCCAGGGATGCGTCACAAAGATTTTGAGGATAATCCTTCCCACCCCAAACTATTCCTTACATGGAACATTTTTTGAAACATTTGATTTTCTCAAAAATGACTACCGATTTTAGTTAAAATATCGTATACTGAAGTTGTTATATTTACATGGCAAATAAACTATGTACTTTGAATTTTCTGGGAATAGCCTCTGAAGACATCTACATTCTAGATGGATTTTCTGAATTTTGCATAAGTGGTAAACTGTAAGAGCTAGACAAAAACTTACTGCGCAAAAAATGCAGATCTCGTTAAAACATGCAACTTATGTCATTTTTCGTGAAGTATACCATTTCCGAGATATTCATTGTTATTGATTTCAATTTTAAAATACTTAAAACGTTTGTCATTTGTAAATTCCTGTCCATGCAAAGGAACGAAATTCAACCACATGAAAACTAGCTTTTAAAAGATTTGACTATCGCTTTAGCCTAGCTATTCCCTTTTTTCCCTTCTACTTAGAAGAAAACAATTAATACTAATACTAATAGACCTCTGCTAATATTATCTCGATTAGCATTAAGTAGATGGAATAATAAGCTCTTTACCAGTGATTTGTTCCACAGATGTTGAGAAAAATCATGTAAGTGGAACAAATCAGATTTTTTATATCACAAGTATATACAAATACAGCCCAATATATCAATTTTATAAGTGGAAGTTTAATGGGCAGAGGAAGTTGTGTGAGTATCGCATAGTGATTTTATTAGGTTCTCAGAATGCGTATTTTCAGTGGAATTTTGTAATGGAATTTACTGTATTATTACACTGCGGAAAAAGAGGAAAAGCGTTAAGCGTGATCTTTTGAATTCTAGAGGTCATCTGTGGATTTCCGCAGGCCAAGGGCTTGGCTTCGTTGACTGACAGACACAGTTCCGTAATAAATGTATGATACTCGTAGTAATTTATTGAACCATCCCTGCTCCCCTTGCTTCACATCGGCATGTTCAGCAACATAGTATGACAGATGTAGATGTCAACTAGACATGTTCATGGAGAACATGAGTTTGAAACCTCCCTTTCAGCTAATTGTATGTGATTTGCATCCAGACTTCATAGTTAAAAACATCAGTTGCGGAAATTAAATATACACAATATTCTTCTTTGCTTTGATTTTAACAGTCGGTCTATAGAAATTTAGAACGTAGCTGTGATTTATTTACCCTGTAATTTCTTTTACTGCATCCTGTAAAGTTATGACGTAATTTAGAGATTCTGTAGAAATCATAACAATGCGTAAATTTTAGGTATTATAGTAGTACACTAAAGTGCATAAAAAGTGGTTCATTCTCCTAGATCGCAAAGGTTCCTTCCGTAGGATTTCCACCTTCAGGGAACCAACTTTTGACTCCGCCCATTCGTATCAGTTCTCCATGTGACTTGCCCCTGAAGAAAAAAAAAAAAAAATTAACAGACACAAAAATAAATCAATAAACGATATTGTAATCGATGTAAAATAACGGGTTGGTTCGGATACCACATAGATAGAGTTTCCATATGACTGGTGCAAGAAGAAATGCTAGACCAATACAACATGACACTGTTTTCAATAGGAAGGAGTGAAGAATTATTTGCTTGTGTCGTTAAACTAAGAGCAAACTAGATATTTATGTGAAAGCTTTCATCAGTGACATGGAGAACAAAGGTAGTGTCTTTTTGTACTTATGCTTGCATTTTTAAGAGATTATATATATATATATATATCTTATTCACCGAAGCATTGTCTTAACGCTACTCCTCTAGTGAGAACATAGTTATAGCGTGTATGTTACCCATTGCTAACATATTTATTCCCAATATTGGGGAAGTGAAAGTAACTTGTGCTCACACTGGCAGAGGGTGCAGCTACATTTGTCATTACCAGCATAAATAATTGCTTTCGATTTTGCACCTCATTTTATACACGTCATATACATTATTTTCTTAAAAACATTTTTATCAAAAGTAGTTCACATCACATTAAACAAATGTAGCAAATATACCTCACATTCAAAACATCATGCAGTCTGTTTTCAATAACTCCATTTAAGGAAATACAATAGTGCAATTTGAAGAACATTTCTGAAAAAGAGTTTTTGAATTATATACCCTAAAAAATTAAGACCTATGATTTCAAAATCTAGTTTTACTTTCTATAGTAAATAAAGGTAGTATCAGATTCTTCCTAAAATTTGCAAACTGAAAATTCACATTTTGAAATCCTCTGGATAAAATATACAAAACGGTTCTTTTGTGTATATGTGTGCCCGTATGTTCGGTCATGAACAGCATAATTAGTATACCAAAATTGATTTAAATACCTAACTAGGTGAATTCTAAAACTCTCTTTATGTTAAATAAATCTCATGGTGCTACAGCCCAGGCGGGACCTGGCCTGCCAGCCCGACTTACAGCTTCACGCCCACGAACACATGGCAGAGGTGCCCGATCATCAAACCGATACAAGGAGATGAGGTGGCCAGTATCACACATCCCCCAGTCGGAAAGTTTACTTTCCTGGCCGGAACCACTGTTCAGTTTCCTCACGATGCTAAGTGAGCACCTGTCCTATAACTTCGACTTAAAATCTGCATTTTTATGTGCAATACTATATCTTTCTATACACTGTACATAGTACATGTTGAAAAAGTAAAAATCATAAGGAAAAAGCTACTGTTATATTCTGCTTCTTGTGTACGTAATAAACTTGATAATAAGATTTACTTGCAGGTAAGTTATGTATGGTTTATATAAGATATTGTGCACTGTGACATACTTAGAGCTATTATAGAAGAAGAGATAAGTTAAGGATCCTCAGACAGGCAGAGAGACCACAGAGGCGTATATAAGTTCCTAACAGTTCGAGGCAGGAAGACCTGTCCCACTGCTGGAACTGCCTAGAGAGGTCGATGAACGACCGTGGACCAAGTAGCCTTCTAGTGTCTAGGGGAAGTACTGTTTCCATTGAGCAAGCACCAGATCCACTTGTTCTGCGCCATGAAGCCTGGAAAGATGAAAAGGAAATGGAACGAAAGGAACTGATGGGATGGAAATCGGATAGACAAAAACCAAAACAAAAAAAATCATCTCATACTGTTCGCCTACCGACCAGGGGAAACACAAAAAACCCAAGGGTGATCAGAGTGGGCGGTCAACGGGAATTAAATATGAAATCTCCCGAATGTGAGTCGCACACTTTACTGTGGGACCATCTTGCTCGGTTTTACTTTGGAGATATGTAATAAAATTATTATTCTGTTCATTTGAATGTTTCTTTTTTTAGAACTTTTTATATTGTTTATGTCACATTATCTTTTATTCAATCCTTATTCTTACCATTCTTATTTTTCCATAATTGCCTTTGTTCTGAGTAATTGCTTTGATATTTTCTATTCTTGTTTCTATTTCATACAATAACAAAAGCCTTATTAGCAACTTTTATTTTACTTTCAGTGTTCAATTACCTATTCTTCCAAATGTGTAACTCATAAATAACCTGAAATTTATTGAGGCTCTGCGAACTTGATGTTTAACATATTTAGTTTTAATTCGATAACTTGAAATATCTACTCACAAATATTTAAATTGCATTACTTGCTGAATTATTTTGCTCTTGATTTTTATGATTTCTAATTTATGCCCCATTCACAATGAGATGTAGGCTGCAGACGCAACCTAAGTGTGAGATCTTAGATCCTTGTTATTCAATGTAAACATTCACATAGACAGCCGCAATACACTATCCATTGCAAGAGTTTGAAAACTACCAAATTTATGCTTGCGTTGCGTACATAAAGGAAACATTCTGCATTCTTTCCTCTATGCTATTACCTGCTGCTCAACAGTAGTCGGTCGCAATGCTAGATTTTATGTCTACTGCGCATACATGTTCTCTGCTATTTAATGGTGACAAATCTCATTTCCCTCAAGAGATTGTGGCAGTCTCCTTGCTGATTCCTCCTGTGATTTAATGGATGTATCCACCGTCTACGTCTAGATTTATTTGCTCTCACAAATCCTAAGGTACAAAGAGATAATGCGCATTGGTTAAATGTAAAGCTGTATCACTTTCTGCAGTCTCCATGCATGCACTATTTTCAATATTTTGTTTTGGTCAAAAATTATTATGACGTTACTACCGCGTGCGACATGGCTGTGTTTGTAATTTTAATAATCTATTTATTGATAAAATATTAAGTACATTTTCTTATATGATAATGTTGGTTGTATTATTCAATTTGAAACTTGAGGCGCACTTGGAAGATATTCTTTTATAATTTACGGATCTGCCTTACACTTACGTCTGCATTGTGAATAGTCTTCTCTCGTACCTGCGCTTATGCAGCGTTAGTGTAATTGGCAGGCTGAGGGCAGCCCGAGGTGTGCTAGACGTGTCCCTGTTCTCGGAGAGAACTTAACCACGTTCTGACAGGATTGTGGGTTTTGCAGGATGGCGGGTGTGTTTTGGGGTTGTGGAGTGACAGGAGGAGGCAAATATTGCTCCTCGACGGTTGCCTTGATGGTGCAACGGCCCTTGTGCACCGCTGGTGAGTGTTAATCAAAATGTTTGTTTTGAGGTTTTAATTTTGAATCCAAGCAACTCTTGAAGGATTATAAGGAGCTTAGCCGTAGCAGCTGTTGGTGGTGCTCCTTCGTTACCGGGGATGCCCGCAAGCCATGCGGGGAAGCCGGTATCGCCTGAAGCGGCGGTTTGTGGGATCGTAATTTTGTTGCCCGACGCCTAATCTCGTCCTGCAGGTATGGTAGACCAGAGGCTTTGTGCAGGAGTCTCGTTGGAAAGCCTCGAGGCACAGAATAGATAGCCCGAAGACACCTATTCTGTACCCGCTGAAGCAACAGCAGACTGGAGTCTGCCGCCATGCCCCAGATCTCACAGGCGTAGATTAACAAGGGGATTATGAGAGCCCTCAAAGGCGCAACTTAAGGGGAACCGTCATCGAGGACCTCAGCATCAGGTACAGTGAGGCCGCAGCCCCATTGCCCAGGCACCACAGCCCCCTGATGTGCTCCCCAAAAGTGACGCCCCTATCAAGCTTCAGCCCCAAGTAGGTGATGGTGTTGGTCCATTGTATCCTGCGTCTGAGGTACGTGAATGTGGGGAAGGTTGCGGGAAAGCGGCGCATGGTGAAGAGAATAGCGTGGCTTTTCTCCGGATTTATGGACAATCGCCAACGCTCGCACCACTCTTGGATGAGGCAGAGGTGTCTCTGAATAGGGTTGAAGGCTCTGCGTGGGTGTTTGTTTGTACAGTATAACAGCACGTCATCAGCATACCTAGCTATGTTGACTTGCTGCACTGTTGGTAGGTCGGCCATGTAGACGCTAAAGAGCGTGGGGGAAAGTACAGAGCCTTCGGGGACTCCGCCTCTTATTGGCCTAGGTGTTGATTTGTGTCCCGCAACTGAGACTAGAAAATATCTGTGTTTAAGATATGAGTGTAGTAGGTGTATGATGTGTGTCGGGAGCTCCAGTCGGATGAGTTTGAGGAGCAGCCCGCGTGCCAGGTCGTAGAGAAGGCTTTCTCCACGTCCAGCGACACCGCCGCAGTGTAGGCTCTGTCCTGGAAACCCAGGGCAGCGGCCTCCACCACTCTCAGTAGTTGCTGGGGTGTAGAATGCCCAGGACGAAAACCAAACTGGTGATCTGGGATGGCTTGAATGTCGCCCAAGAGAGAACTGATAGGAGACTGATGGATCGGTAGTTGGATGGGTGTAATGGGTCTTTCCCCGGCTTCAAGATGCATATCACCCGGGCCTCCCTCCACTCGCGTGGAAAGTGGCACAAGGTGAGGCACGTGTTGAAAACCTTGGTTAGAAAGAGTACCGCCTTGATGGGAAGGCATCGGAGCATGGTGGGGGTTAGTCCGTCAGGACCCGCTGCCTTTTTGGGGTTGAGACGCCGGAGTGCGCCCTGGAGCTCACTGGGTCGGATGACGGGAAGTCGGTCCGCCTCGTCGGGGGGACGTCGAAGGTGTCGACGCACCTCTCGCCGAGCACGGTCCGAGAAGTCTTCGTCCTGGGGGTCTTCTCTTGGCCTCATAGTCCTTTCGAGGTAGTCAGTGAACACATCGGCTTTGGCTCGGGGTTCATAAGCCAGGCCTTGGGTGCCTTGGATTGGGGAGGTGATTTGACCTCCGCGGTGTCGGAGAGCTTTGGCAATCCTCCACACGTCGCCATCCTCGAGCCTCAAGCGGGTCATCGTCTCCTCCTGTGCTCGCGTAGTCGGGTCCGGAGCTCTCGGCGTAAACGCCTCAGGAGTGTGCGGTTATGTGGCGTGCGGTGACGCTGGTAAAGTCTGCGGGCAGCCCAGGAACGGCGTACGAGCAGATGGAGTTCAAGGGGAAGGACATCCGGGTGTAGAGGTGCTGGGGTGTGAACGTTAGGTTATGGTCAGTTCGCACCACGATGGAGGTAAAGGATTGGACCGCAGCCTCTAGGGATGGGATTTCTGTGATCCTAGGGTTACGCAGTGCCAGCATCTATTTCTGAATGTAGCTTTACTCGTCAATCTTACAGGTTCCATGGATATAAACATAGAAATTAAAGCTGATTTTACTTTCTCTATACACACTATGTACATAGTGTATAGAGAAGGTATTGCACTCCAACCAAAAAGTCGATACCGAGATTTTACCGGAAATATATGTTTTAGGGTCCCCTTTATCTAAAAAAAGCATTTTCAGAAAAAGGTCCGTGTGTGTCCGTGTGCCTGTGAACACGATAACTCAAAAACGAAAAGTCGGTAAAATACCAAACTTGGTATTTAAGTTTAGTATCTTCCAGTGATGCGAAATGAAGATTTTGAGAAGAATCCCCCCAACTACCCTTTACATGGAACTTTTTTCGAAAATTTGATTTTCTCAAAAATGGCTCCAACGATTTTGATTAAAATTTAGTATATTAAAGATATTTACCTGGCAAATAAAATGTATATCTTGAATTTTCTAGGAATTGCCTCTGAAGAGTAGTTTATTCTGGATGGATTTGACTGAATTTTGAATAACTGTTAAACCGTAAGAGATGGACAAAAACTTACTACACAAAAAATGTAGAGCACGTTAAAACATACAGTTTATGTTATATGCATTTTTTCGTGGAGTTCATTGTTTTTGAGACATTCCTTATTTTTTGTTTCTACTATGAAAAAATTATACTGTTCTCATACAGGAATTTGTCAACTGCTATCCATACAAACAAAGGAACTCCAGTGACATAGCAACCAGCTTTTGATTATCACTTTAACCTATGGTACTCCCTCATTTCGCTTCTACTTACAAGGAAGCAAGTAATAAGGCTATTTCTGCTAATTTTTTACTGATTAGCATTAAGTAAATAGAAGTATAAGCTTTTTAAGAATAATTTGTTGCACAGATGTAGAGAAAGTCATGTGAATGGAACACATCAGATTTTTAAAAATATGAAGTATAACACGGGAACTCGAAATCCTAATGAACGATTCGTGAAGGAGGACTGCTGTTTGAATACTGTTAGAGCCGTCCTCCCTGTCTTAGGTTTTTCCCAATTTTTCTTCAGTTTTCGTAATTGGCAAATGGCAGAGAAGTACTCTAAACTTTGCTCGATTTCCTTTCCTAATGGCGTCCACCACAGTATGCATAAGATCGAGTGTTAAACACTACTAAAATAACATACTATAAAGCAATACGGCTTTGGCAAGGAGGAATGTTTCATTTTCTGCCGTTCTATGTATCATTCACCGAAATTATCTCCATAGCCATGAAAATCAAACAGAATTTCAAATGTTATGCAACGATCTAGTTTGCCTTCAATTGGATGGCAATACTTATAAATCAATAACCTTCGTTTAAATAATTTGCATAGACCTGAGTAACACCATTATTCCTTTACATAAAACGGTAGTAATAAATCCGTATCTAGGAAAAACTTACAACAAATGTCATGAAAATCTGGTGGGAACTTCAGCTGTACTATCACATAAAACAGTCTGCCTTTGGATGAAGGAAACAAAAGACGCCGCTTGCAGTGAAGTACCACAGTTCAGCCAACATGAAATGAGGACAATTAGTTCTTGAGCGCAAATGCAGCATTTCATGTTCTTTACAGACTCTGAACTTGGAATGTTTGCGTTACATTTTGATAGCCGGATTTTAGTGTACTCTTTGTATATAACATATCAATTTTATTGTAAATTTAGCTGCAAATCCCAGACTCTTATTGCCGTTTTGAACATAAACTAAATTTACCAATTCAGGGGTGGGAAAAATCTGCGTATAGTGGATGAATTTCAGAGCAACATTGGGCAAATTCATTTTTCTTTCTTTTATATTGAAGTTATACAGATCGAATCAGCCTGGAAAATGTAAATATGTGAGTACAATTAATTTCAGAGCAACATTGAGTATTTGTATTCTTCTTTCATACATTCCTGTGAAGGCTAAAGTTGGAAAGGTAGAATAATTGAAATGTTCAATGCCATAGCCGGTATTGGAATCATGGATCTTCGGCTTACAGTGCCGCTGGTCTAAGACACTCAGTTATTAAGGCAATAAATGAGTTAAATGACAATGCACCTGTGAAAATAAAAAATACATTCTTTATTATGCACCTATAGCAGGGGAAGTACAAGTATTGTATTCTATCCAAAATATTCGATATCAAGATTTCACCGGAGCTCGACATCGAATAAATCTCGAACCTGAATAAAAAAACAAACTAATGTGTTACACTCACATGACTTTCTCTACCTCTTGTATTAACAAACTTCTTACAAAAGATTATTCTTCTTTCTATAATGCTAATCAAGATAAACATTAGCAGAATGTTCTTATTACTTAGTTCCTTATAAGTAGAAGAGAACTAAGGGAATGCACTAGACTAGAGTGATAGTCAACTGTTTTTAAAGCTATTCTTATGCGATTGTCATTGCAAATTTCTTGTTTGCTTGGCAAAGAGTTGAACAAAAGAAAAAAGGACATTTCTTGTCTAAGAAAAGTATAAATACTTTACAATTGAAACCAATAACAAGAAATATTTCGGAAACGGCTACTTCCACAACGAAAACGCAAAGGACATAGATTGTGTGTTTTGACGAGATCTACATTTTTGTGTAGTAAATTTTTGTCTATGTTTTACGGTTTAGCAGTTCAGCAAAGTTCGACAAAACTCATACAGAATAAAGAGGTCTTCAGAAGCTATTCCCAGAAAATTTAAGATATACATATTATTTGGGATGTAAATATCTTTAATATACGGGATTTTAATCAAAATCTTTAGAGCATTTTTGAGCTAATCAAACTTTTTCGAAAATGTTTAAACGTAAAGGGTATTTGCGGGTGGGGGGATTTTCTTGAAAATCTTCGTGACGTATTCTTGGAAGATACTGAACTTAAATACCAAGTTTGGTACGAGGTATTTAACGGACTTTTCGTTTTTGAGCTATGCTGCCCACAGACACACATACACACTCACACACACATTGACAGACAGACAGACACACTCACGGACATTTTTCTAAAATTGCTTTTTTGGGGTTCAGGGGGTCTTGAAACATATATTTCCGGTGAAATCTCGGTATCGACATTTTGAATGCGATACAATACCTTCTCTATACGAGTGTTCATAGTACGTGTAAAGAAAGTAAAAATATTCAGAAAAAGTTCCTTGTGTGTCGGTGGATGGGAATATGTGAAGAGCACAACTCAAAAACGCAATCTTACTTATAAACCAAACTTTACATTTAGGTTCTGTATCTTCTAAAAATGCGACAAGAAGATTTTTTAAGAAAATACCTCCACTGCAGCTATCTTTTATATGGAACATTTTACGAAGATGTGGATTTTCCCAAAAATAGCTCTGACATTTGTGATTCAAATATATGTATTTTCGTGGCAAAAGAAATGTATACCTTTGATTTTATGGAAATAGCCTCAGAAGTCTTCTTCTCGTGATGAATTTTGTATTACTAGGTAAACCATAAAAGATACATAAAAACTTACAAACCAAAACAGGTAATCCCGTCAAAATACACAATTTGTGTCATTTATTTGGAATTGTCCATTTTGGAGATATTCTCTGTCGTTGGTTTCAATTTTTCCATATTTATACTTTTCTCAAATTGAAAGTCGTTGTTCACTTTTCTTTCCGCTGGTCAAGCAAAGAGGCAGAATTTCAAAGAAATTACATATCCACCAGCTTTTTAAAGATTACCTGTTGCTTAAGTCTATATTATTCTCCGAATGCCGTTCGAAATACGTAATAAAATTATTTTTGCAGATGATTATTATGATTAACGTGACCGTATTAAAGAATGAACTTTACTTAAGAATAGTTTGCTGTAGAATGGGTAGAGAAGTCCATGTAAATGCTCTACGTAAAATTTTTATTTATCTTACATTCACACTCATTGAACACATCGTTTAATTGAGCTATGTTAAACCGTTAAATTATTAATCTTTTATTCATAACTGATCATATTTAATACGGTATTATGAAATGCTCCTTAAACCATGCCGTTTATCGTATTGTCTTCAAATTTTTAATTTCAGATTAGTTCTCAAATATAAATATAAAAAGAATATTATTTTATTTTAAGTTTAATTACTTTAAGAATAAAATGTTCTCCTCATAGTTATTGCATTTTTAAACTTTTGCAATTTGAATTATGAAAAATGATGTCAACTGAATTATTTTATATATTTACTCTCTCTCTACATAGTGCATGGTACGTAGGAAGAGAAGGCATTGCACTTTACCCAAAAATTAAATATCGAGATTTCACCGTCAATATACGTTTTAGGGTTCCCGGTATCCCCAAAAAAAACTTTTAGGAAAAGGTCCGTGTGAGTATGTGTACAAGGTACTATTGCTCAAATTTATTTAATCCGCGAGCGCGAAAACATAAAGATATGCATTATACTATTCTTTACCATAAAGCTATTCACATAGCAATTTCATATTTCTGCACGAGCCCTGGAATCGCTAAGCAACATATTTTTCACTTAACTATTCTGTGTATTTTTTTTTCTATATGCTTTTATATTTCAGTGAAAAAATCTGATGTGTTCCATTCACAAATTACGGAAAATACGCTAGCCTACAGCGATAGTCAAAAACTTTTTGATATGTAATTGAAATTCTGTTCTCTTTGCATGGTCAGGAGTAAAATAAAATAAACAGGAATAACAAATTCCCGTTTGAGAAATCTTTGAAAAACATATTTTAAAATTGAAACCAATATCAAGGAATATCTCGGTAATGGTTAACTCCACAAAAGATGTGCCTGATAGATTGTGAGCTTTAACAAGATTTTGTGTAGTAAGTTTTTGTTTATCGTTTAAATTCACCAGTTTGCAAAAGTCATCCAATGTAGAGGTATCCAGAGGAAAGTCAAAATATACATTTTATTTGTCATGTAAATATATTTAATGTACAGTATTTTAATAAAACCCATTAGAACTACTATTGAGAAAAACAAAATTTTCGAAAATTGTTCTAAATAAAGTTTAGTTTAGGGTGGGAGATTTTTTGAAAATCTTCCTGCCACATCTTTGGAAATTCCAAGGCAGGTGTAACGGACTTTTCGTTTTTGAGCTATGTTTTCCACACACACACACACACACACACACACACACACACACACACACACATACACACACATACACACACACTCCTCCGTAGTCCGGGGTAGCATGCTAGCATCTGGTTCTCTATGTTTCGGGTTCAAACCCGACGGAGAGTGACTGATTATTTTCGGGTGTAAAAATACTTAACATGGCTTCCTTCGGAAGAGAAGAAAAACCCGTTGGTCCAGCTGGTCGTAGATTTAAGGCACGTAAAATAACCTCAAGCCTGATAAAGAGGCTTCTAAGCAAAATTAAGCAATTTTTCACGCCCAATATGGAATGGAACGCTAGGAACTGCAGCAGTTATAGAGCGTCCATAAATAAAATTCAATTTAATTTAACTTTCACATGCATGGGCCTTTTTCTAAAAATGCTTTATTTTATTGTTTCAGGGGACTATGTATACTTATGAAATCTCGGTATCAAATTTTTGGGTGGATTACAAGTCCTTCTCTATCTATGTTCGTACATCGTGCTAGAGAAAGTAAACACATAGAGCTTATTTCACTAGATAATGCATATAGTTCCTGAGCCTTTAATTCCTTGCTTTATATTAAACACACTCAGGTTCGTATAATAGTTTATACGACAAAAATATGACACAAATTTGCTGAGGACTTGATAAAATGCATTTTTTTCCTTTCTTTTTGTAACACTGCTTCTAACACTTTAACATGTAGCATGTTTTCTTTAGCTCGAGCTGTGTTTCAACTGCACTACAGAATTCAACATTGCTACAGGACTCTTTTAGTTTCAGCCTTTCAGCATTGATTTATTTTCAACTGTGAGCCGTACGAAGGGTAGAATATATATTTTAAGCTTAATAATAAAAAACTGTAATTTGTTCATTGAAAATTGCTTATTTGTTTCTCGAAATATTCTACTTTATGATCAAAACAGTTTTTCATGCGTTCGAACCATTTTTCATGCATTTTTCCAATCTGAGACGCTTTGAACGCACTTTATTTTGGATGATCGTGAACAAAAAGAAGTCATTGGGTACCAAAGCAGGACGTACAATTTTTTGAGAGTTAAAGTAGTCGGTTGTTAGACGAGATGTGTGGGCGGTCGCATTGTCATGATGAAGAACGATCTAACGACACATGTTTGTTTTTTTTATTTTTCCGAAGACTTCCTTTCAAAATTGATCGACACTGTTGCCACAACAATAGTTTTTCTGAAAAAAAAAAAAACAACAGGCGACCATTTCTTTCCAACTTTTGTTGAATTTAGTTTATGTTGAAACACCCAATCGACTGCTGTTTACGTTCCAACTCATATGCATAGATCCATGATTTGTCACTTATTACAATTTTATATAGTCTTTTGAAACCCCGCCGTTGTATTTCTTGAGCATTAGTGTGCACTAATCGACACGAGCATCCTTTTGAGATTGTGTCAAATTATGTGGGATCCAACGAGCAACATTTTATCACTGCTAAATGATTATGCGATGTTTTATATATGCTTGTGGAATTAATGCCTAGAACTGCCTCTATCTCAATATGTGGCACGATGATCTTACACTATCGGTTTGTGTACACCATCAATGTTTCCTGGTACAACAACTGATTTCGGACGATCTTCATGAATCCCGCCACTTAGCGAACGGCAGCCACGATTTAACTCGTTCTATCAGCGTATTACCGTTGCAAAGGATGTAGCTGCATTGCCAAATTAAGTAGTAAGTTGATAAACGTACTCTTGTCGTGATAATCCACATCGAAAATCAAAATAAATCATCGCACGAACATTTACGAGAGTTAATTCCATCTTTTCGCTGATACACAATTTTAAAGTCACTATAAACAATACAAATAACGCTCTATTGACATAAAATCTGAAGTAGGTTAAGGTAAAACGTGTCAAAACGTTCCACTGGGTACACCAAATAGCAGCTACAGCAATCAGTATCGCCAAAGACTCAAAATATAAGTAGTGGCCCTCGTAGCTTGAAGACACTTGAGTTTCCCAAATATTCTCTAGTTTACAGTTAACTTAATTAAAACATAAGGATCTCTTTCCGATGTTTCAATGTCTGAAGTTAGGTAATTTTGAATATTTGTATAGTACTAATAGAACAATGGTAAGGGACCATATGGGTCCACAAAATCAATGGTTATTAGAGTGCTTGGACGCAGACTGGTGTTTGGTAGAATCTTTTTTTCGTTTAAAGTAAAGAAAATATAGATACAGATGAAACGTCCAGCTTTGGAATTAATTTCTCGTAGCCTCCCCCCCCCCCCCCAGTAAGCAGAATGTCTATGATGATGAACATGGCGGCTGGAAGGCTTATTTAAAAAAAAACATTTCTAAGCATCAATTAAATAGTTAACTGTTTATAAAATAGAATTTCTGTTTTCAGAATCATCAAATTTATTGCATTATTGATCATTACATACACGAGAATAGCAATAAAATCTTATAACTGCACTCTCAAGATGATAATAATAATAATTACTTTTTTAACCTAAATTAGTTAACAATTGCAGCTTTCAGCCACAGGAGTGAGTTTGTGTTGTAGTAGTGAGACAATATAATATCATTATCTGGATTTAAAGCATTTCATTGCTATTAAGCTTAAGAAGGCAATTGAAATTATTTAATTAATTGTTTGTACACAAAGAAAATATAAATTAAACAAATATACTTATTATTTTATAAGAAAAGTACTTCTTGAGCAGTTCATAAATTCATTTTTTTCTTTCTCTATACGCACTATATACATAGTGTATAGAGAAGGTATTGCACTCCACCCAAAAATTCGATACCGAGATTTCACCGGAAATATATGTTTTAGGGTCCCCTTTATCTAAAAAAAGCATTTTCGGAAAAAGGTCCGAATGTGTGTGTGTCCGTGTGTGCGCGGGTCCGTGTGTCAGCATGTCCGTGTCTCTGTGAACACAATAACTCAAAAACGAAAACTTGGTATTTAAGTTTAGTATCTTTCAGGGATGCGGCACGAAGATTTTGAGAAAAATACATGGAACTTTAACTGGAACTTTATTCGAAAATTTTGATTTTCTCAAAAATGGCTCTAACGATTTGGATTAAAATTTCATATATTAAAGATATTTACCTGAAAAATAAAATATATATCTTTAATTTTCTGGGAATAGCCTCGGAAGAGTACTTTATTCTAGATGAATTTTACGGGATTTTGAATAACTGCTAAACCGTAAGAGATGGACAAAAGCTTACTACACGAAAAATGTAGAGCACGTTAAAACACACAATTTATGTTATATATTCTTTTTTCGTGGGGTTCATCGTTTTTGAGACATTCCTTATTTTTGGTTTCTGCTTTGAAAAACTTATGCTTGGAATTTGTCAACTGCTGTCCATACAAACAAAGGAACTTCAGTGACATAGCAACCAAGATTTGACTGTCACTTTAACCCATGGTACTCTCTTATTTCGCTTCTACATACAAGGAAGCAAATAATAAGAGTATTTCTGCTAATTTTTCCCGATTAGCATGAAGTAAATAGAAGCATAAGCTTTTTAAGAATAATTTGTGGTAGAGATGTGGAGAAAGTCATGTGAATGGTACACATCAGATTTTTTTAACTTGCTGTATATACTTCATTGTATTTTTGAGGAATCTCTAACCCGAGGGTACCTTGAACATTTTTTAAATTGTTTCATTTGTATAACCTCCTTTAACATCTAAAATCATATCAGGGGCTTTGCACAAGAAACAACTCGTTTGTAGGTTTTTTTCGTTTGGCTTAAATCGTTTTATTTTCCTCAAACACACACACGTTCACTCTAACATACTTCCAGGCTCTGAGGGGGATAGGGAATAATTCTGATTAAAGAAAAATTCCCTGCCGGGGAAATCGAACTCGAAACCTCCGGGTGAGAAGTCAGCTCGCTGGCCACTTGACCATGGAGGCAGTCCCTTCAAATTTGTGCCAGATATTAAAAGGAAGTGATAAATGTTTTCCCAAACGTACTTAATCTGGGGGCTTAAATACATTAATAGGTGTGTAATAATACTAATATTTCTACAATTTTATTAAAATAGCAAATACCAGTATCCATGGAACTGCCAGGAGTATATGAAGATTAACTCAACATTTGTGCTGTCCCTCCCAACTGTGCTGGTTTCGGCATTGCCCTAATATCGCTCCCGAGGGGAATAGAGCCCACATTTTTGGTTTCGACCTCAAGACTGTTAGCACCCCTAGTGGACTGGGCGCTGAGCTATGACTCCTTTGGGAGACATTCTGAATGCACGTCCTCCTTTGTTACTATTTACTTGGAGGCAGTCGATCGACCGCTGTCCGGAAGCCAGAGAGCAGCTTTGAGACCATGCGGAGTGATTTTCTAACCTCTTGCTATTCTTCCACCCTTCTTTCTTTTGCTTCTTTGCGGTTTTACACTTTTATCTTTTTTCTGCTTTGTAAGGTTTGTTTGTATTTTTGATGTTTTTGTTTCCCCTTCCGTTGTGCACCAAAAAGAACTTATTTCAGACGAGTAAGGACAACGGGCACAAACCCCTCATAAGTCAGTCCTCTCTCATCCGTGTATGTGCTCACACTGTACCTACAGCAGCCGTTATGAATTCGCTTGATTTTGTGTCAGAACAAGCAGGCTTGCTCCGTGCATGCAGGAGATAAACACGTGATAGCAGTGGCCTCTTATTCTTTGCACGGTGTGTCGTGTGTTAGTTTATAATGTCGGGAACAGAAAGCAATCTATCATGCAGGCCATGAACTTCTACTTTATGCCTGCCTAAGTTAAATCTTTCTTTTTATATATATAGTATATCTCAAAACTAACGTTGTAGAAACCAGCGTCTTGAATAAAAATTCCTTGATATAATGGAGGAAAGTAAATGCCCTTTGTTGTGTTTTATTTGGAGAAGGTTTGGATGGTACGTCAAGGTACGTTTTTTAAATAGGAGCCAACATTTCTTATTTTGTTTTCTTATTCCTCATCCAAAATAAACGACTTTTGTTTAAACCATTTTTGTGTACAGGGTTCTTTTACTGGTGTAAACAATTACACATTGATGAAAGGCAGATGCACAGAGTATTACCATTGTATGGGTATTGTACAGTATTATTTCATAAGTATCGTACGTTATTGCAATAAATGTTTAAAAAGATGCCCTTCTTGTCAATGCATTTTCCAACTCTGAATAAAGGATTGCTGTGTCCGTAAAAGCATGTCACTTCCAATTCTGGCATAAACATTTCGTATGTGCGCCTTCTCCAGAAAACATGGTCATTGAAATCATTTGGACCACGACCTATAAACCGGGCTTTCATATGCAATGAAGTTGACAACGTCGTTCGAGAAATTCTACGTATTTATGAAAAAAAAGATTTGTTTGAAAATAAATAAACCCATTTTTGTATAGGTATTAGGTCTTTTTGACTCTCAAATCAATAGATTAGGGTAAATGTAATTCATTATGTTGCACAGTCTTAATGTACAAATCCGTAAGAAAATATGCCTTCATTGTCTCCCAAAATCTGTTCACAGAACAAATTGCAGAATCTTGGTTCCAATCTGAGCATCCTTTCCCAGATCTTCTCTATTTATTGAAACAGAAATGGGCATTAAGGAGGATTTGGAAGGCGACCTTGTTATCCTTGCACAGTCTACAACAGGGTCCATTTATTCCTATTTGTGTAGATTTTCCTGAAGTAGTCATATTCAGAAATGATTATGCAACTCCTTTTGTTATTCCTATTCTATTTAATTTCAGGGAAGTTGAAGAAAGTGTTTTAAGGACCCATTTTTTGCGAGATTTTGGCTGTACTATACTGATAACAATCATGAGTATGTAGCCAACATATGGTATAATGTCTCATAAAAGACAAAACCAAAAGAATGAAAAACAATCAAACAAATAAATAAACAAGAAAAAAAACCAACGTGCTTGGAAATGATTGGATTAATATGAGTTATATGAGGCATTGTTTTCTTAGAATTTAAAAATGCAGTATTACGAATTTATTTACATCAAAATATGTAATTTACTCATGGACAATCTCAAGAGGAGGTAAATGCGGATGCAAACGTTTTTTGCTAGCTGATCAGTTTCCCCCCTCCCCTCTTTTCATAGAAGCCCTGATGCCCTGGCATCCACCGTATTTCGAGCCAATTTCAAGATGACAGGGTAATCGGAAGATTAAGGGATACTGTATTGACAGAATGTGTGCAAAATATAATCAAACAACACATTTAAAATGTGTCTATACAAACTGAACTAAAAGAATACTTGAGGAATTAATCACGGTGTAACCTTACATGAAATAGAGAATAGATCTTCATTTTTATCAGTTTCTCCACTTTAACTCCCTTTAAGAGACCTCCTAGAGTAAAGTTGCCAGTTGTGCCAACAGATGGCAGCCTCGCTTCATTTTTTCCCCGGTGTGCTCTTCACTTAGAGACTGGGATTGCGGTAACGTCACTTTACAGGGAATTCAGATTAATGGTTTAGAGGCCCGTAATGTGATCCGGATCAATAGAACCTTCTTTCACGTTCACCTGACTCCATCACGGTTAAATCGTTGGCTATAAGTGGATGTCGCCGTTTTAGAGAGGGATTCCAGCTCATTAGGTAAGTCCTTGAGAAAGGCGGAAAATTACAATCTGGAACAGCGGTTCTGCGGCTTATAGATGAAGTCTTTAAACAATTTTAACGTACCGTGAAAGTACCATATTCTCAAACTTGGGATAAGGCTCTCACGTTACACGCTTCTCTGATTCCTGTAAGAGAAATATTGTCGTCACAGTGAAAGAAATGCTGGACTCTAAAAAAATACTATATGTCTTTTTCGCCAAAATGGTTGGGAAGTTTTCTTGCTGTTGAACCACAGTCAGGAGGTCATAACAAACAAATGTTACCTCTTTTTAATTTCTCTACTACAAATTTCGTAGGTACGGAAGGTATACATTTTACCAAAAAATTCGATATCGAGACTTCATCGAAAACCTTTTGAGCCACCTAAAACTTCCTCTACTGCTTACCTAAGGAACAGTAGGATAGACAACGGTAGAGACAACTCTCGCACTGAGACCTAATAGCTAATTCCTCCCAGAGGGAAGTGATAACGTTAGGGAACCACAGAAGGCTGCAGACAAGCCTCAACGTTGAGGGATAAAACCCGGCGGATGGCGATGACATTTTTGGACGTAAAAATCCTTAGCCGAAGGGCGTTCTGGGAGGGTTTTCTTCGTGATCTCCGATTTTCATTCCATCAATTGCTATATCTCACCGTCATTAATTAACCTTCACTTTCTCACATTTATACCATGCATCGGGCTCATCACCCATCCTGACTTCTCTGTGATCCAAAGACCTTGCTCAACAGGCGTATGAATCCAGGCGCTGGCTTGTCAGTTCTGGGGAGCTTGGGTCCTTCATACGAGCAATGTAAATAGACAAAGAATAAAAAGAAAGGAACTAAAGATCCTTAGCACAGATTCCTTTCGGAAGGGTTGGTCCCATGTTGAAAATTTACTGAACAAAATTAAGCTGTCTTTCACGCCCAATATAGAATGGGAAGTGGAGAACCGCGTAGTTAAAGACCGTCCATAAATAAAACTCAATTTTAATTTAACGAAAGCTACAGACCGTAGGAAGATACAGGGAGACACGGACATCCCTAAAAGTTCCAAGCCCAAAGAACCGTCCCATTCTGAGGCTGTCCAGAGAGAGCCATCAACGACCCGTGTACCAGGCAGCCATCTAATGTGTATGGGAAGTACTCTTTCCTTTGAGCAAATATTCGTGGCATCTGTCCAGCACTACCGCACGCCACGAACATCAAACAGGAAAGGAAATTGTGGTAGATGAGAAAGCATCTCAGCCTTCGCTGACTGACCACGAGAAAACCAGAAAAAATCATGGTTTAGAGAGCGGAAATCGAAATCGGTATCTCCCGAATGCGTCCCTTACACGTTACCGCGCCATTTTGTGTGATTTGATTACCCATATTAAGTAGAGGGTATCACATTCTCCAAAAAATAAAAAAAATCAATACCGAGATTCAACTGAAACCATACATTTTCAATAAAAAATCTTTTTGTAGAAACATGTGCATGTGTATGCATAAATGTGTGTATATGTGTAAACAGCATAATTCAAAAACAAAAAGCTGTTAAATACCAGACTTGGTATTTAAGTTCAGTATCTTTCAAGAATAGGACACATAGATTTTCAAGGAAATCTCCCCAACTAACCTTCAGACGGAACATAAAAAGCTTTTATTTCGTCAGAAATAGCTCTGATTTGTTTAAGATATTTACATGAACAATGATAGGTATATCTTGAATTTTTTGGAAACAGCCTGAAAAGCCCTCTTCATTTAGAATGATTTGTACAACTGATTAGATATAACCCTTGTCACAGAAGATCTCGTCAAAGCACACAATAGAAAGTTTTGTGGTGCTAACAATTTCCGAGATATTCCCTACTAGTGATTTAAAGTTTCTAATACTTTTCACAAAGATAAGTCGTTATTGGGCTCTTTTCTCCTGCTCATACAAAGAGAGAGAAATTTCAAAACATTCACATAGCAACCAGCTCTTAAAAAGAGCACTGTATTCCCCAATTCTCATTGTATCTAACATATGTAATTAAACAAGTTCTACAAATGTTTATCTGAAATAATTTTGAAATACAAGATGGAAGATAAGCTTTTGTATATAAACCTTTTTGAAAAAGCTGATGGGTTCCCTTCATCTAAATTTCTTAAACTGATCTACGAACAAATTTTCCTTCAAACAGACTATTCTTTTATCTATATCATGCTAATCGAGATAAACATCAGGAGAATTAATCTTATTACTTGCTTCCTTTGAAGTAGAGGGAAAATGAGGGAATACATAAGGCTAAAGCAATAGTCAAATCTTTTAATGGCTCATCGCTATGTCAAACAACTGAAATTCGGTTCTCATGCATTCTCGGAAGTAGAAATGAAACGAAAGTTGACTTTCCGCTTCAGATAAGTTTAAATAGTTTAAAACTGAAACCAATAACAAGGAATATCTTGGAAACTGTCAATTCTACGAAAAAATGTATATGACATAAATTGGTGTTTTAACGATATCTATATTTTTTGTTTAGTAAGTTTTTGTCTCTTTCATCCAGAATTATAAGGTCTTCAGAGCCTATTCCAAGAAATTTCAAGATATATATTTCGTTTGCCATTAAAATATCTTAAACATATGCTATTTTGCTAAATATCCTTTCATACATTTTTTAGAAAATTAAAATTTAGAAAAATACTCCATGTAAAGGGTAGTTGGGGTGGGGATTTTCATAAAAATCTTCTTGTGGCATCCTTGGAAGGCACTGAATTTAAATACCAAGATTGATACTTAATGGAGTCTTCTGTTTTAGCTATACTGTCTACAGACACACACATACACACGGAAATACTTCTAAAAAATCATTTTTGGATTCGGGGACTCTTTTCGGTGAAATCTCGGGATCGAACTTTTGGGGCGAATGTAATCCCTTCTCTGTATATGTGCATGGTACATACGTGCTAGAGAAAGTAAAAATAGAAAGCTATGTAACGCATGAATTTAAATTCTATCTACAATTGTAGAAAACATATCCTTATATGCGTCCTTGTGTCTGGTGTGTGTGTGTGTCTGCGTAAAGTAGTAACTAAAATACGAAAAACTTTGGTAAATACCATACTTCACTTAATTCTCACTGCCGCTTCACTTTTGTCGCGACGTTGCAGCTAAAAGAGCATGAATTGTACATATGTCTTACATATTACTTACATTATAATCCTCCCTGTGCTTGTACAAATTTGCTGCTGACTCTAATAGTATTGTTACCTCTGTTTGCTTGTCTCCCAGACCTTTTGGTATAGCTGGGTAGCTACCTTAAAATTTCTTCACTCCTCAATTCTTCCCTATGATTTTCTCTACTTAGTTGTTCCCTTTATTTTTCTGATCGATTTCTGTTTTCCCTTACTTAGAAATTTTCCCACGCTTCTATTATTTTTATTGTTTCAATTATATAGCCCTCTTTAACATCCAAGGTTACAACGGGGGCTTTGCATTAGAAACAACTCGTTGTCTGCAGATTCTTTACGTTCGGTTTAAATCGTTTTATTTCCATCAAACACACACACACACACACACACACACACACACACACACACACATTCACTCCCAATTATACACTTCCAGACTGTGCGGAATAGGGAATACTTCTGGTTAAAGAAAATTTCCCCGTTCCGGCCGGGAATGAACCCGGTACCTCTGGATGTGAAGTTATCTCCTGACCACTGACGCCGTCGCTTCTACTTCTGTTTTTTTCTTTTATCGCTACATTTTGTTGTTACTATTTTGTGTTCATTATGTCCCATTATTTTTTACATATTTCTTCCCTTCAACTTGTTATTTATGTACATTCAGTTATCTCTTGTCCCCTAAATAGATAACACATTTCCTTTTCTTGTGCTTTCAATTCTTTCTAATTACCACTTTCGTTCTCAGCCATGACGTTCTTTACCTTTCTTTCCTACTACACTAGTTGGCGTACTTTTTCTTTTCCCATTTCAATGGCAAAGCTGTAATGTGTGACACTCGCATTCGAAAGGTCCTAGGTTTGTTCCCCGGTTGCCGCCCACTCAGTAGCATAGGTTTCTTATATGTCCCCCGTGGCCGCTACAAGAATGCTGGGACAATTTCTCATCTACCACGATTTTCTTTCTGTAATCTCCGTTTTATTCCTTTCCCTCTCTTCTTCCAGGTGTACTTTAAGGTTCGTGGTGTATGGCGATATGGGCAAATGGCGCGAGTGCATGCTCCATGGAAAAATTACTTCCTATAGACACTAGGTGGCTGCTAGGTCGACAGGTCACTTGCACACTCTCTCTGGCGGTCCGTCAGTGCGATGGATCATGAGACCGTAATGTCGCGGCATGGGGTTAGAAGTTATCTAAAAGGGAGATATAAACTAGAGCCAATATAATATAAATTATATTAAGAGGGAACAAATGTACATTGAAAATAGCTAGGGAAGAAGGCAAGGACAAATAGTTGTCATGCTGACAAGCGACACAGGTAGGATAATACGTTAAGGGAAGGGCATTGAACTGAAGGGGTGAGGTTACACTGCCCGAGGGTGGACATAACAAAAAAAGATAAACGGTTCTCTTGATGGTCGAGTGACATTTTTGCACTAGGCATGGAACATTCGTGAAGATAAGATGTGATATTTGGATCCGCGGTGGACCTTTGGTCGTGACGGAATTAGTGTTCATTTAATACGCCAGAATACGGAGGAAATCACTGCACCAAAAGACAGCCTAAAGTAATAATAGGCGCGGTCGAGTAAGCGTAACTTAAGAGTAGAAAATATAGGAGGAATGCGTGTGTGTTCGACGACAGAAAAGGCCGAACAAAATTAATAAAAGGGTTCAATTATAATCTGGAACTCGAAGAAAATCACTTGTGGCTTACCATGCTAAAAAAATCCTCCACATCTCCTCACAATTCCTTAATATTCAAAACCTCCTCGCGGGATACAAACCCCGGACCCCTATAGTTACTGCCGCAATCATGAAGCTTGGAAATGTTAGAGAATTCTGCGCGTCTCTGGTGAACTGTTCTTTACCCTTTAATAGAAACGCTTTCAATACTTTTTTACATATTTCGCTGTAGAGTTTTAAACAGCGGATATCTATGTTATGGCTTTGAAATCCATGCTATCTGTATCACTACGAGAAAAGCAAACAAATAAGAATTACCCACTGAAGAAATTATAGGTATTTGAAAATTCAAAACAATAACAAAGAATATCTTAGAAATGGTTAACATAAAAAACTCTGTAATTGATATATTGTGTGCTTTAACGAAATCTATAGTTTTTATGTCCCAAAATTTTATCTAACTCTTGCAGTTTACAGTAAATGAGTCTTTCAGAATGAAGACGCACAGGATATTCCAGGAAATTCAAGACACATATTATTTCTTAGGCAAACATATGTTGTTTTAAACGAGTATTTTGAGTATGTTATGGGTAATTTAGGATAGAGAGCTTTTCTTTAATCTTCACGTGGTATTCTTGGAGGATATTTATACGTAAAATATGGGACTTAAGCAAGTTTTTGTTTTTGAGTAAAGCTGTCACAGGCACACACATATATGCGCTCATATACATATATGCATCTTTTCTTTTATTTTATCTACACATAATATGTACATATTATATAGAGAAGATATTGGATTCCAACCAAAATTTCCTTACCGAGATTTCACCTGCAATATATGTTTTGAGGTCTCCTGAGTCAAAAAAAAAATTTTTTAGAAAAAGCTCCGTGTATGTGTCTGCGTGTATGTGTGTGGACAACATAGCTCCAAAACTAAAATACCGTTAAATACCAAACTTGGTATTTAACATTTGTATCTTCCAAGAATACGACACGAAGATCCCCAAGAAAATCCCCAAATCCCAAGCTTCTCTTTTCATGGAAAATGTTTTGAAATGTTTATTTTTCTCAAACATATATCTAACGATTTTGTTTAAAATTCCTATATTAAATCTATTTTTTCATATCGTCCATTTCCTCACACTTATGCCTGGTTTCAGAATGACCACTCGCTCTAGGTTCTCCATCCTGTGGTTTCATACCATTTGGCTCCCCGATAGGCTTCTGATGTCTAGGCATTCGTTTGTAAGTCCCGTGGGGAATGTCAGTTCTAAATACGAGGAGGGTAAGCCGACTGCGAAAACTATTAAATCTACTTACATCACAAATAAAATGTATAACCTGAATTTTCTGGGAATAGCTTCCGAAGACCTGTTCATTCTGGATAAATGTTACTAAATTTTGCATAACAGGTAAATCATAAGAGAGAGACCAAAAAGTTACAATACAAAAAAATGTAGATCTCATTAAAACACACAATCTATGTCTTATACAGTATACATAAGTACTTGCAGCATTGTAAGGTGACTTTGGGGTTGCCATCTCAAAATAATTTGAGATCACCTAGTGGTTTACCGGGAAACATGTGAGCAGTTGAGAAATTCAATGCTATTCCAGCATGTTGGCACGGTAGCTCAATGGCAGAGCAACCGGCTAGAGATCGGGAGATCCGTGGTTCAAATCTCGACTATTGCACTGCATTTTTCAGTCTGACACTACCTATCCAATTATGTCATATACATTTTTGTTGCTGAGTTGACCGTTTCCGAGATATTTCTTGTTATTGGCTACAGTTTTAACCACACGATTGTGTGAAATTAAAAATATAAACTAGGTTTAGATACTCTATTATTTTTATTGTAAAAGGTTTAATAGAGTATTAATAGTTATGATTTTTGAAGCTAAAGAATTTATTTATATTCTTTCAGTCAACATGCAATTTCTTATTCTGGGATTTATAGAAGAGTTTTTGTTTTTCTGCAAATGCAGAGCGAACCAAACTTCAATTGTTCACATATCATCCCGCTATCGCTTTTGACTGGTGTATACCTCCCTTATGGTAATAAGGAACTAAGTAGTAAGACCAATTCTGTTAATGTTTATCTCGTTTAGCATCATCTATGTAGTAGAATAATCTTTTATAAGAATGGTTTTTCTGCAGAGCAAGTAGCGAAAGTCAGGTAAATGCAACACATACGTTTTTTTTTTTGTTTTCAGGTAATATATATTATATTTTGGATGGAATGCAAATGTAGAATTTTCATCTACTTTCTAGGTACGTTGCCGCACAATAAATAAAACTCTTCTTATCTAGGACCATCTTATAAAGAACCAATATTCAAGGAACCTGGAATTAGGCTGCGAAAATTGGCACGATTTTACTTAGTCAAGATAAAATATGGCGGCAAATATGAAAACAGCTACAGTTTTGTAATGTATCGCTTTAACAGGTTAATGGTATAGTAATGAACGAATCTACGTTAAGAAAACTTTCTTCGTTCTTTTGGGCCACATTTAAAACAGTTTCTTCACACCTCATTATCACCACTCCTCACCCCTCCGCTGGATTGCTGGATCAGCAAAGTGACTCGTGAAAAGAAAGTGTCAATATTGGTTAAAGCACTGTAGTCCAATATCCCACAACAATCCTTATGTATGTACATTTCTTAGACTTGCATAGTTTCGGCTGCAGCTCAACAAAGAAGAAAGAGAAAAACTCTGCCAACAGACTTTCCGTATCGTCATTGTAGAGCTAACCAAAGGCCGTCTCTGTATACCTTCCTCTTTTTTGTTCGTCTGTTCGTGTGTGTTTGTGTTGCATCGATTATCTATGGCCAGAATAGAAACCCCCACTACTCTCTCTCAAATTTCTCCGATGAAGGCTGACTTGGAGTATGTTACAGGAACCATAACTATGGGTAGGAGGGGAGGTAGGGGGAAGCACAAAGTTTTGTTCGGGTGGAACTGGGGACACAGATAGCAAACACGTCCGCTAGAAACAATGGTACTGCCAGAATCTCCAAGAGGAGAACTTTAGTTATTCCTGGAGACTGGCAAAATATGGTGTTTCGTATTCTGAACTGTCTGCAGTGCTGACTTTCATAAAAAAAGAATTGTGTTGTATTCCACTCAAATTCTTTCTCTACCTGTTCTACAAAGAAAATATTCCTATAAAAGATCATTCTTCAATCTAATCTATGCTAATTGAGATAAACATTAACAGAAACGGTTTTATTACTTAGTTCCTTGTAAGTAAAAGGGAAATAAGGGAATACACTATGCTGAAGCGGTAGCCATGAGATTGATTTTGAAATCTGGTTTTCTTTGTAAGATCAGGAGTAAACAAAAGAAAAACGAATAACTTATCCCTGTTTGAAAAAAGTATAGGTATTTTAAAATTAAAGCAATAAAAAGCAATATCCAGCAAATCGTTACCTCAAAAAATATTATGCTATATAATCTGTGTGTATATTTTTTGAGTATGTTTTTGTCTACTTACATTAAACAAAAGTCATTCAGCAGAACTTCAGAGGACATTCCCAAAAAATTAAGATATACATTTTATTTTTCATGCAAACAACTTTAATATACAGTAGCGTGATCAAAAGCTTTAGAGCCATTCTTGAGAAAATCAGCATTTGCAAACATTTTTCCATGTAAAACTTTCTTGAGCAGTATCACATCATTGGAAGATGCTGAACTTAAATAACAATTTTGATACTAATAAAGTTTTCGTTTTTGAATTATTCTGTTCACAGGCACACACACGGACCTTTTTCTATTTTTTATACGGGAGACCCTAAAATGTGCATTTCCAGTGAAGTTTTGGTATGGAATTTTTGGTTAGAATGCAATGCTTTTCTACCTATGTACTATGTTTAAGTATAGTAAGTAAATATTGTAATAGTGGGGTTCATATGGCACTCTCTACTCTCTCTTTTGTAAACTATACATTCTTAAAATGCTTAATATTCTTCTGCCCTTTTCTTGTCAATCGAAATACATTTTCATTTCACACCTGCACATTTCGTGCTAGGTATAGGAATACAAAACGCATATCAGTATAATGGCCTATTAATGTCCACGACAATTAACGAATGGGGACTTACCTCTTTAAGAATCCAGTAAGTTTTTGAAAGTTCAATCAATATCTAAGAATATCTCGAAAATGGTTCATATAGTAACCATTCGTTAATATATTTGTGTAGTGAGATTTTATTCATTTCCTACGGGTTACAGTTATAAAAGAGCCATTCAGAGGGAAGAGGACTTCACAAGTCATTCATATAATATTTTAATAAAAATCTTCGGCCTTTTCTGAGAAAATAAAAGTAGCGAAAATGTTCTATGTAAAAAGGGTGTTTAGTTTGGTGGATTTTTGAAACATTTCTGTGTCGCATCCTTTAAAGATACTGAACTTAAATAGAAAGTTTGGCATCATGCACTCACCACACACACACACACACACACGCACACACATACAATAGTATAGGATATTATAATTCTGTATAATTTTAATCACAGTCCAATATACGTGTGTCTAAATTTTACTGTATCAACATCTTACCATCAGAAAATATTGAAAATATTGATTATACTTCACTAAAATTGCCCCTTAATTCAAAATACGTTTCGGCGTTGAGTTATGCTGTTCACACAATCACGCGAGAGTCCAATTTTAGGGGGTTTGGCTACCTCAAGAGATGTAGTTTCCATGAAATCTGGATAATGAACTTTTGAATGGAATAAAACATTTCCTCAGCAGTAATGAAAGTAAAAAGAGAAAGATATTGATCACTGGAAGAAAAACAATGAACAGACACTTACAAATTAAACATGAGATAGTGGTTTCAGCTTCAGATGCGTAAGGTACATAATGAGTAAAATGCGCTGTTTCTGGGAGGTCAAGTAGAGAGTAGTGATGCGAAAAACAACTTTAATACAATATAATCTTTTTGTGAAAGGAGGCCAAAGAAAGAACAGCGATATTCAAGTTGCACAGAAGTGGAGTGATGTGACATTTGGATAAGATGATGAAGGTAAGGTCTGAAACGGATAGAAAAAAGTATAAATTAAAGTATTGTATAAGTAGTGGATAAAGTCAGAACGATATGAAACGCAGTAGGAAATTGACTGGGAATTAAAAAACAAGAAATTGCTTGTGAAGAGATAAACTGAAAATAATTGTGAAAGGGTAAACTATTTATTAGCTTTTTGACGGTTGCGCATTATAATTTGCTTAATAATTTTTATAGTGGTAATATTTTTGTGTAGGACAATAGTTGAAAAGGTGGAGTCAGACTGAAAAATGTAATGCTATAGCGGAATTTGAATAACAGATCTCCGGGTCTCCATCCAATTGCTGTTACCACTGAGCTACAATGGTAATATGCCGACATGACATTACATTCTTCATTGACTTGTTTGTTTCTCGGTAAACCACTAGCTCTCTAATTATTTTGAGATGATTTACTCCATCGGCAGCTTACGATAAAATATTATAAATACGTGTAAATGTTAAGTTAACAATGTTTATCTATTAAATTCCTCAGATTTTTACAAAGTTTTGTTTTTCTGGTAACACGGTTGTAAGTTTAAAGAGTAACAGTTACAGCCCCATTAAAATATTTTTGAGTGTATAAAAATAGTTTAATATTTTGTTGACCTTATGTTATTTTATGTATAATACTTCTTTGACTACTATTGCAAGCATGAAGGGAAAATACATAATTGAAGTTAAAATGCTCATTGTTTCTGTAGCGTATAAGAAATGAAATAAAATATAAAGTTAAGGAATATTTATGATGTTAAGATCTTTAAAATGCGGTTTACAGGCGAGACAGTTTTTATTCTTTCGTAAGCTTTTGACCTTTTCGACACAAAAATATTTTATTTTCCATAACAAAATGCCGTATTGCATATGAATATTAAAAATCTGATGTGTACCATTCACATGACTTTCTCCATATCCCTGCAACAAATAATTCTTAAAAAGCTTATACTTCTATTTATTTTATGCTAATCAGAAAAAATTAGCAGAAATAGTCTTATTACTCGCATCCTTGTAAGTAGAAGCGAAATAAGGGACAACCATAGGTTAAAGTGTAGTCAATGCTATGTCAATGAAGTTCCTTTGTTTATATGGATAGGAGTTGACAAGTTCCAGTATGAGAAAAGTATACGGTTTTCATAGCAGAAACCAAAAATAAGGAATATCACAAAAACGACGAACTCCACGAAAAAAATTTATATAACATAAATTGTGTGTTTTAATGTGCTCTACATTTTTTGTGTAGTAAGTTTTTGTCCATCTCTTACGGTTTAGCAGATATTCAAAAGTTAGTAAAATTCATCCAGAATAAACTACTCTTCAGAGGCTATTCCCAGAAAATTCAAGATATACAGTTCATTTGTCAGGTAAATATGTTTAATATCCGAAACTTTAATCAAAACCGTTAGAGCCATTTTTGAGAAAATCAAAATTTTCGAAAAAAGTTCCATGTAAAGGGTAGTTGGGGGTGGGAGGATATTTGTCAAAATCTTCGTGTCGCATCCCTGGAAGATACTAAACTTAAGTACCATGTTTGGTATTTTATCGACTTTTCGTTTTTGAGTTATCGTGTTCACAGACACACGGACACACGGACACACACACACACACACACACACACACACACACACACACACACACACACACGGACCTTTTTGTGAAAATGCTTTTTTTGGATATTGGGGACCCTAAAACATATATTTCCAGTGAAATCTCGGTATCGAGTTTTTGGTGGGGTGCAATACTTTCTCTATACACTATGTACATAGTGCGTATGGAGAAAGTAAAAATATATTGTAGGCCATGCGTAGGAGATTAAAATTATTACAGATTTTAACTTCTACTTGACATCTATTTATATGAATCAGCAGTATGAGTATCCTAGGTTAATTTACTTCCTACAATTAAATGCTAAATAGTTTAATAACTTTTGTAATATCATGATTCAACAAATTGAATAAAATGCACTCAGCTTTATATTTATCGACAGCCAGTTTTGCCTTCTAACTATAGCTAAGATCTAATTAATAAATATATTTTTCCTTTAGTATCATCATGCATATAACATGTATTTATGACGCATACACTTGTGTAAGTAAGGGACGAGAATACCTCATAATTATATTTCAGACCAGATGATAGGAATTGTGAAAAACGGTCCATACGCAGAGATGAAGAGCAACGTAAATAATAGACGTGACCATACTCTTAGGGAAGGATCTACCCAAAAATTATGATTGGCTATAATAATATGAGCAAAAGGTATACAATGTATATGATAATGAGATATGAATTATGCAAAGAAACCTTATAAACTGTGACGCTGCGCCTAAGATTCAAGCTTATAGAGAGGTCGGCGACGGGCAGACAGAAATAGATGGGCACCGCACTCGTCCAAAATAAACACCTGAATAATCAACGACATTAATCAGAATTTTCTGAAAGTTTCCCTTCTACCCGTTTCCATAACATTCTAGATGTTCTATGGAAATTGTTATCACTATATAATCCAGAAGTTCGTCAGTTAAATTAGTTAACGTGGCAGTGAGTACGTGAGTTAGGGCGTTTATTGTATTACAAAAAGTGCTGTTCTCCAAAGAGTTTTTTATATTGCTATAACGTACTGGAGTGCTGCTACCGCAAGCTATTACAGACATATTTTGTTCTGTTCACAGTGAAAGAATTGTTCATAGTCACAACATCTAATATGAAATAGTAGCGACATTAGAATATTGAAACTGTTGGTCTTCAGTATTTCAACACTTCTGTAGTCTAGATTTGACACTCAATTACATTTTAATTCTCAATTCCATATTTGTATAAATTTCTGGACATACCTCCCTAATTAACCAATAATGTCATGAGCAGTGCGTGGTCTAACAAAAATCTTATATTTAATTAATATATTTCTAACAAAAAAAAAAATCTATAGAAGTATTTAAAGTTCATTGCCTGCGTCCTATTTACTTATTTAGTAAAAATTCAATTCATGCTTAGTAAACAGTAAGCCGTATTTTACTCAAAATATAACGTTACAATTTCATTTCCCATCCTTTATACTGCATGTGTAATTGTATAGTCTATTTTACTTTTCGCCAACTGTTTCTTCATCTTAAATATAGAACGCCCGAGATTCAACAGCTTGCTGCTCAAGAACCTGTAGTTCAAATTCCATTACCATTTGATAGTTTAGGTGCGTATGTGTCTTTACAATTTCAGATTATACGTAAAGCAGAATCCTTAGTTTTGTAGGAACTTTACAATTTAGCCTGCACACTACATATTTGCTAAATGCAACACTTTCTTCAGTTCATTCCTTTTACCTTAAAACTCACATCTCAGAAATTCATTAAATTAATTAAAATCCAAAAATCCAATAAACTGTGACGGCATCTTAATGGGATCTTTGGAGTTTAACTTTATTGTTTTGCTCTCCCTCCTTCATATACACTGTAAGAGAGTCATATCTTCCTTTCCGGAGCTGGAACACGTGTATCTAGAATTGTATGGAAATCTCTGTCGTCACCCCAACATCTGGCGCACCCTGCACACGCCGCGCCAGTTTAAGTATTACCAAGTGTGTTCCTGTACTTTATTTAAACCCCGACATCAAACGCCACATATTTTCCTCCCTCCCACTCTGAGCTTTCCTTCCACCCCTTTCTTTAGAGTTTGCCGCAGTAATTAGTGCTGTTCCAAATGCAAAAGAATTTACTTTACTCTGCTGCACACAACAGAAACTTGATCACTTCAAATGCTAGGGAAACATTCTACAACTTCTGGATTTTATTCTGTCATTCTTGTTCTTTTCTCACGTAAAAAAGTGAGATGTGTTAAGGTGCATCCAAACAATATATTTCCGCTGACTTTCTTAAGGTATGTTTACACGTTTGGAAAGAATTTCTACTCTATGAAATGTTTACAGTTAAAGCAACTAACTTCAACTAATGGAAATAAGTATTAGTATTTCCATAAAAATATAAATTTTTAAATAAATATTACATTCTAGTATACCAAAAATTAATATTTCCAGGCTTTCTTTCACTTACTTATGTCTTAAAAGGAGTTTTATTCTGTAAAGTAGAATATTTTGGATATCATTAGTAGTTATGCAGTTCAGGGCAAATTTATTTTAAAAATTCATATCACCAATGATTTCTGTTTTAATTTAAAAATTCTACTTTGAAAAACAGCCTGCTTCTTAAGCTTCAATTTAATGTATGAATGAAATTTCTGGAGTAAATTCTAGTATAGCGTTTGTTCTTAGGATGATTGCAAAGGAAATGAGTTTAAAGGTTAATTATTATTCAGCATGACAAACTATTTACTTGAAACGTTCAATCATGTCTGCTCCATAGGTAGGACCTTCCTTGTGGAGGTTCTTGTCCTCTTTTATCTACTCTCTGTTAAAAATTACATTAAAGTCATCAGTAGAAGTAGCACTGTCAACCCATTCAATCTTTGAATAGGAAGCACTGGGTTTACCAATATTCACTGAATGTATATCATGATTCACTGTCTGAGCATTGTCACTACAATCATTGAACATTTTAGAGTGTTTATTTCCCTGCAACATCCTCACATTAGATTTTTTATCCATTTCAACTCACAATTGCTTAAAAAATACCCAACTGCTCTGAAATTTGTTTGTAAGCAAATTGATAGCATGTTTTTATAGAAATTGTTTCAAGGAGTGGTATGCCAAGTCCGCTATAAATCATAAACTGCATTCTCTATGGAACCTTTTCTTAGTGCAACCTGTTGACAGCCTGAATAAATATTTACAGAAGTCATGGTAACTCCAAGGAGAGACACTTTAATCAGAAAAAGTAAATGAACGAAGAACAAAATGACTCAAAATATGCTGTCACGCCTAACTTTTTGAAAACCAGGTACGCAGCGGAATCATTTAAATCTATTTTAGTCCACTTAGAGTCGGAATATTAAAAAAAAAGAAAAAAAAAACTTCATTTAAACAGGAATGACTACAGTTTCAAATAACAACAAAAAACTTTGAAAATTTGGAGGAAAAGCTGCTTTTAAGCCTGAAACATATCTTAATTAAAACTGTTAGCAAACAATGTCTGAGGACATTTTCCCAAGGGCATTATAGTTTATAGTTTTTGGCCGTGATTGTGAACAGATTTTCTTTTAACTTTTGTAAATGAAGCTATTCATTGCTCACGCTATTTTTACTTTCTCTATAGGCACTATGTACATAGTGTATAGAGAATTTCTCTATAGGCACCATGTACATAGTGTATAGAGGATGTATTACACTCCACCAAAAAATTCGATACCGAGATTTCACCGGAAATATATGTTTTAGAGTACCCTTTATCTAAAAAAGGCATTTTCGGAAAATGGTCCGTGTGTGTGTGTGTATGTCCGTGTGTCTGTGAAAACGATAACTCAAAAACGAAAAGCAGCTAAAATACCAAACTTGGTATTTAAGTTTAGTATCTTCCAGGGATGCGACACGAAGACTTTGTGGAAAATCCCCCCACCCCAAACTACCATTTACATGGAACTTTTCTCGAAAATTTTGGTTTCCTCAAAAATTGCTCTAACGATTTTGATTAAAATTTCGTATATAAAAGATATTTACCTGACATATAAAATGTATATCTTGAATTTTCTGGGAATAGCCTCTAAAGAGTAGTTTATTCTGGATGAATTTGACTGAATTTTGAATAACTGCTAAACCGTAAGAGATGGACAAAAACTTACTACACAAAAAAACACACAATTTATGTTATATACATTTTTTTCGTGGAGTTCGTCGTTTTTGTGATATTCCTTATTTTTGGTTTCTGCCATGAAAAACTTATACATTTGTCATACAGGAATTTGTCAACTGCTGTCCATACAAACAAAGGAACTTCAGTGACATAGCAACCAGCTTTTGATTATCACTCTAACCTATGGTACTCCCTTATTTCACCTCTACTCACAAGGAAGCAAGTAATATGGCTATTTCTCTTAATGTTTTACTGATTAGCATGAAGGAAATGGAGGTATAAGCTTTTTTAAGAATAATTTGTTGCAGGGATATAGAGAAAGTAATGTCAATGTTACACATCAGACTTTTATAAATAATATGTGTGTTTGTGTGTGTCTGTGTGTGTGTGTGTGTGTGAGAGTGTGGTGTACCTGCGCACGTGTGTATAATCGACAAATTTCCAAAGATTACAGAAGGGTAGCATAGAAACACCTTGCTCTATAGGTTATGACGATAACTTTTGAAGTTTCCCACTAATTTTTACTTTCCCTATACGCACTACGTGCATAGTGTGTAGAGGAGGTATTGCACTCCACCCAAAAATTCGATACCGAGATTTCACCGGAAATATATGTTTAAGGTGCCCTTTATCTAAAAAAAAAGCATTTTCGGAAAAAAGTCCGTGTGTGTGTGTCCGTGTGTCCGTGTGTCTGTGAACACGTTAACTCAAAAACGAAAAGTAGGTAAAACACCAAACTTGGTATTTAAGTTTAGTATCTTCCAGGGATGCGACACGAAGATTTTGAGAAAAATCCCCCCACCCCCAACTACCCTTTACATGGAACTTTTTTCGAAAATTTTGATTTTCTCAAAAGTGGCTCTAACGATTTTGATTAAAATTTCGTATATTAAAGACAATCACCTGTCAAATGAAATGTATATCTTGAATTTTCTTTGAATAGCCTCTGAAGAGCAGTTTATTCTGGATGAATTTTACTGAATTTTGAATAACTGCTAAACCATAAGAGATGGACCAAAACTTACACAAAAAATGTAGAGCACGTTAAAACACACAATCTATATTATATACATGTTTTTCGTGGAGTTCCTCATTTTTGAGATAGTCCTTATTTTTGGTTTCTGCTATGAATAACTTATACATTTCTCATACAGGAATTTGTCAACTGCTGTCCATATAAACAAAGGAACTTCAGTGACATAGCAACTTGCTTTTGATTATCATTTTAACCTATGGTACTCCCTTATTTCACCTCTACTTTCAAGGAATCAAGTAATATGGCTATTTCTGCTAATGTTTTACTGATTAGCATGAAGTAAATAGAAGTATAAGCTTTTTAAGAATAATGTGTTGCAGGGATATAGAGAAAATCATGTGAATGGTACACATCAGATTTTTACTTTCTCTAGCCCCATATGTATAATGTACATAGGGATAGAGAAGTATTGTATTCCACCCAAAAATTCGATACCGAGATTTCACCGGAAATACATGTTTTACGACCTCCTGTATCCAAAAAATGCATTTTCAGAAAAAGATCCGTGTGTGTGTCGTGTGTCTGTGAACACGATAACTCAAAAACGAAAAGTAGCTAAAATACCAAACTTGGTATTTAAGTTTAGTATCTTCCAGGGATGCGACACGAAGATTTTGAGAAAAATCCCCCCACCCCAAACTACCATTTACATGGAATTTTTTTCGAAAATTTTGATTTTCTTAAAAATGGCTCTAACGGTTTTTATTAAAATATAATATTTTAAAGATATTTACCTGGCATATAAAATATATATCTCGAATTTTCAAGGAATAGTTTCTGAAGACCTATTTATTCTGGATGAATTTTACTTAATTTGGCATAACTAATAAAATGTAGGAGATAGACAAGTTGTTACACAAAAAAATGTAGGTCTTGTTAAAATACACAAGTTATGTCATATACATTTTTCTCGTGGAGCCTACCGTTTTCGAGGTATTCATTGTTACTGATTTCAGTTGTGAACTACTTGTACTTTTCTCAGACGGGAGTGTCCGTTTTTCTTTTGTTCTACTCCTGGCCAAGAAAAGAAGCGATTTGTAATGATAATCGCTTAACAACAGCTTTTAAAACATTTGACTATCGGTTTAGCCTTGTGCATTCACTTATTTTCTTCCTACTTATAAGGAACTAAGTAATAAGAACATTGTGCTAATGACCACCTCGATTATCAAGGTGCAGAAAGAAGAATAATCTTATGTAAGAAGTTTTTAGAACAGCTAGAGAAAGTTATGTGAGTGTAACACATCATATTTTTCATCTCAGTATTCGTTCTGATAAATTAAATGCAAAAACAAAGCCAATGAGAATGTGAGGTACCGATTTGCCCTCTAAAGTATTTAATTTTTCTTCCATTAGCGCGAAAATAACTACCATTACGGTTATTTTCAAGGTTATGAGATTTTTCTGAAAAGATACTCCATCAGCAAGTGCAGCAGTGTACCACTAAGAGCTCCACATTCACGAGGAGAATAATGAGTATCAGAAAGATAAACAACGGTTAGCTGTAGTAATAACGCTGTCATTAGTGTGGTCGGCTGTCGATCTGTGTCAAACATCTGCGTACGTTTGTAGTGATACTAATTTTAATTCCTAGCATTTCTTTCAAAGTTTAAGTGCAAATTACGGAGATATTCACATGGAATGTTTGAAACACCACGGTCACAGTTACCTGCAAGTACCAATAACCCTTGAAGATTTATTGTTTGGGTTGTGTGACATTCTAGACGCTACTTCTCCGAATGAGAGAAACAACTTAGAACTAATTTTATCTACAAAATTAGTTTTGAATACAGATAGTTTGTGGATGTTCATTTAATAACTGCAGAAAGAAAAATATAATCAGAGTTGGTTACGATACCAGGAAATATAATCATAAAGGAGTATAATCCGTATCACGCCCAAAAACAAAAAGTATGGCTGTCTAGGATCACAATTCAAGTATAACAATTGATGACATAAGTTTTTGACAAGTATAAAATTTTAATCATTTAGGATGTGATGTGGCATTTATCCCGATGAAATTAAATCTTAAAAATATGTGTGGAACAGCAAAATATGTGTGGAACCAAATGTAGAAAAAATATTATTATAGCACTAGTCCAATATCGAGTAGCCCTATCTTATCCAGCCGTAACCTGGGGTCCTGGACAAATATTCCTTGGAAGAAAGGGAACTCAAAGCATAAGGCAAAACTATATCCAGAGCGTAAATGCCACTGTCTTGCCTGAACACACCAACCACCGTGCTGCGAACGTGAAACAGATGAAGGGAAGTAATGTGGACATGAAATGATGGATAGGAAATTCGTGCTAGAAGGAGAAGTACACAGTTTTCAATTTACACCTGCCTCCGCCTGCTTGCTTAGGTGACATGCACGACATTTTGTCCTGGCTTGAGGGAAGACAGCATTTTATGCTCTCCAATACTCCCCTCCACATTAGTCTAGTGCGGCTAGAACTTTTTAGTTGCCTTGATATTTCTATAAGACCTGCAATGTATATAGGGCGCTTCAAAAACACCGAATCAATATGTGGACGTTGTTGCTTTTCTTCTTTTTTTTTTTTTTTTGGTAATATAAATATAGTTCCGGAGTCTTGTCAAGAATCCGGCGCTGAATACCCTTTATCTTTCTCTTTTTTCCCATTTCTACCAACATTTCGTTTGTTTCTTATTTACTTACCGTTTTGCTTTTTGCTTTTGATACACACATACACATTTACAAATGCCCAAAGCGGGACTCGAACCCACGATCCTCTGCGCCACGAAGCACCAAAGCGTAGCACCATAACGAGCGCGGCCATGGGGACCGGCGTTCATAACCTAAGTGAACAGAAAATACAGTTTTCAACGTTAATAAAGGTATATCAACAAAATACCTCATTCTCAGGGTAGATTAAGATGTTACCCAGGAAGAAAGCGTGTGTCCTGGCCATGCTATCGGAAATAATGCATGTTGAGTAGTAAGCATGCATTAGCAGTGTTTTCGTAAACATACCGACATGCTACCAGTGGGTAGCTAATATTAGATGACTCCTTGTCTTAAAACAACTCGCTAAAGAACCCATGGCTTTAGTTATTTGTTTATACTTCCAACATATACCTCATTCAATCCACTGAATGAAAGAAAAGTACTGAAAAATAGCTAATACTATGCTTTAGGTGCAATTGACATTAGTATTTTGAGGCTGGAGGAAAGGAACTGATAAAGACAATAGAAGCGAGAGTACTATCAGAATACTGCCATAGAGTTATAGCATTAAGCACACATACATTCTTCTTTCGGAGAGACAAGAAGCTTATTTTATCTGTAATTCGCAATACTACATGAAACGTTTGGACATTTAACAGCAGTTTTTTTCGACATTCGCAGTAAATTTTGAGGTATCAAGAGCAACCTCGAAATTTGAGTAGGCAACTGCTCTTTATGCCTTTACCTGAAAGCTAGGACAGTTTTGCTCATAATGGACAAGGAGGAGCCCGTTTGTTTTCATGACTCATGCTTGCCAAGAACATTATTTGATTTGTGAATATGTGGGCATTACAAAGTAGTGTTTCGTGCTTTCAACCCACCCCATAAAGAGTTGCATGCTTATCATTAAGCATTCTCTCCTGCCTGTCAGCTTCCCTTTTTAAGCTTGCAGTTGAAATACGCTTACAATAAGTGTACATGTCAGGCACCTGTTTCATTCCACAGCTGGCCGCATTTTTGCATAATTTCAGCAGATGTTACTTCGGAAACTGTTTATTTGGGAACAGGGCTTATTGCATACCTTTTTTGTTTTTTCTTTTTAAAACTATTGGCTACCAGATTTGAAACATAATTTTATTACCAACCCCCAACTATTAATTTATTCTTACTTTCTTTCCCTTTATTTTTTCCTTCTTTTTTCCTTCTTTCTTTCTTCCTTCCCTGCTGTCTTTTCAAGCGACGGTATAATCTCATTCGATCCGTTTTCCCTTTATAATCTATCTCTAGGCTGTAACAGTAATAATAATAATAATAATAATAACAACAATAGTCCTGTTAGGGCGTTGTTCATCAGCCTATGGAATATGTTTAACCTGTTACTATACGCTTTCCTTTTATACGGGTTATTTTCCAACAATATTGATTCTCTAAGTGCCTTATGAAACCTTTTATCATACCCTTCATCGTCTCATTCCATTAATCTAATTAGAACACCTCTTTACTCCTTAATTTATTTCCTTTGAGAGTCAAGGCGTTCATCTTTTCTTTTGATATACCTTTCTTGCTCAAGCGTCTTTCAGTGCATTCGTAATCCATTAAAACTTAATCGCCATCTTGATTCATGGCTTTTAGAACTGTCATAGCAATATAACTTGAAGTAGGAGTTTTCTTCTTCTTATTTGACAATTGATTTGTCCCAATTTTTTGATTTTTTAACCCTCGTCATCACAACCTCCTCCTTAAGACATTATCGTCAGTCTTCCATGTTTTTCGTTAAAATCATATTTAACGCCTCATTGAATTTAATGAAGTTTTTTCTACCCTGTGACTTTAATATGCACTTTTTCAATTGCAGATTTTCTAATGAATACTTCCTAATATTCTTTGTTTCTTTCTGTTTGTCAAGAACAGTATAATACTTAAAAATCTGATGTGTTCCATTCACATACATGACTTTCTCTACATCTCTGCAGCAAATTATTGTTAAAAAACTTATGCTTCTATATACTTCATGCTAATCGAGAAACAATTAGCAGAAATAATCTTATTACTTGCTCCATATAAGTAGAAGGGAAATAAGAGAGTACCATAGACTTAAATGATAGTCAAAAGCAGATTGCTATGTGATTCAAGTTGCTTTGTTTGTACGGATAGGAGTTGATAAATTCCCGTATGAGAAATGAATAAGTTTTTTTTATAGCTGTAAACACTTAACAAGGAATACCTAAAAAACGACCAACTCCACAAAAAACATGTAATTTACATACATTGTGTGCTTTAACGAGCTCTACATTTTCTGTTAAGTTAGCTTTTACGTATCTCTTATGGTTTACCAGTTATGCAAAAGTAGTCTTCAAAGGCTATTCCCAGAAAATTCAAGATATATATTTTATTTGTCAGATAATATAATATACGTCAATTAATATACGATATTATAATCAAAATCGTGAAAGCCATTTTTGAGAAAATCAAAATTTTCGAAAAATATTCCATGTAAAGGGTAGTTGGGGGTGGGAAGATTCTCTTGAAAATCTTCATGTCGCATCCTTGGAAGATACCAAACTTAAATACCAAGCTTGGTATTTAACGGTCTTTTCATTTTTAAGCTATGCTGTCCACAGACACACACACATACGTACACAGACGGACCTTTTTCTAAAATGTTTCTTTTTTATTCAGGGGGACCCAAAATATATTTTTCCGGTGAAATATCGGTATCGAATTTTTGGGTGCATTCAATATCTTCTCTATACACTATGTACATAGTGCGTGTAGAGAAAGTAAAAAATGTCATCCGCGTTTTAATATTATGAATTACACAAGCTTTTGTTTAATTTTAATTTTCAGAAAGAACAGAACATGAGTAATTAAACAACTTAAAGAAGATTTTCCAAATGAGGGAAACGACATATAAGCAGGTGTTTTAGAAAACTTCAAAATGGTACGTCGTTTTTAAAGAAAATAATGCATAAAGTAATAAGTGATAAAAAAGAAGAAGAAAAAGTACTAATTTAAATAAGTATCATTTAAGTCAGTAACGTTTAAATAATTATGCAAGTACCGGAACAACATGAAAGTAACAGTCTACAGTCTATATCACTGGTAAAAACTATTTCAGTTTACAAACTAATTTCTTATTCTTATGACATTGATTTAAATAATAAAGTACAATAAAGACATAATATTTCCCCCTTTGGTATAATTAGGATCTTGCGAACAAAATTTATTTATATTATTCGTGTAAGTATCTTTGCATCTTTGTTTTTCAGTGCTCTAATATAATCAGGATTAAGTAAAACTGGTATGCTTCATGAAACGATAAACTATAGCATGGAGGGGAACAGCTAGTGCACTATAACTTCAGTGAAATATATTGTGGCTACCACTTCCCAGGAGAATTATGTGAAGTGAAGGAACTAGACCGCAGGCAGACAGGCCACAGAGACGCGCAGAAGTCCATGACAGTTCTTGACTAGAAGAATCGGCCCACCACTGAACCTGCCCAGGGACCGCGATTAGCGACATGTGAACCAAGAACCCTTTAGTGTCCAAGTGGAGAGAGCTCATTTCTTTAAATAAGCTAACGTGCCATATGTCCAGCCCCACCTTATGCCACGAAACCTACAAACACACTTGAAGCAACCAACTTAAAGAGATCCTGGCGGACGATATCGGAGCGGTGGAGAAAGCTTTTAAAGGTTAATCTAATGTGCCTTCAAGTTTTACTTTGATTTGTTATTTTTGCTTTGTACGGAAAAAAATGAAATGGCGTTTTATTTATGGACGCTCTTTAACTGCTGTGGTTCTCAGCGTCCCATTCTATCCTGGGCGTGAAAGACCGCTTAATTTTGCTCAGAGGTATCTCTATCAGGATTGAGGTTCTTTTACGTGCCGTAAATCTACGACACGGGACCCACGGCTTTACTTCCCTTCCGAAGGAAGCCATGCTAAGGACGTTTACGCCCGAAAAAATCCACCATTCTCCGCCGGGTTTCATCCCGCGACCTTGGGTATATGAAGTCAGAATGGTAACCATTACACCACGGAGGACGACATCGTTTGTGCGGTCACGGAGTGGTAGCTTGGGGTTTAAGTTTTTAAATATTTAGCACATTGACTTTTACTAATGAGGATTTGGTTTTATTATACCTTTTAGTTCAATTGTTTTTAATGATCGGTTTGCTTCCTCTACGGTTTCTGTCAAGGAGGGAGTTATTTCTACTGGGTTTTATTTCTAACGCCTGTTCTTATTTATTTGTGCTTTATTTTTATAGAGCTTTTTATCTGCGACTTGAGTCACGGTTTATTTATACAGGTGATAATGTCTTAGATGTTCAGCGCCCCTAAACCCAACTAATAATAATCTCACCTGAAACATGAGAAAGAAATGAATGAACCGAAAATAATGATGGGAAGGAAATAGTGGTAGATGAAACTACCCCAACATTCGCCTATCGACCAAGAAAAGTCATGAAAAACCACCCAAGATCGCAATGAGCGGTCGACGTGAACCTGGCACCTACCGAATGGCCATCTCACTCGGTGAAAATACGAGTACATTATAAAATACCCATATATGTAATCTTAAGAACAAAAGAGGTGCTGAGATAAAATCTGAACGATTTAATTAAAGAGCAGGCGATTGTCGGATGGATGTACAGTTCTGTGTTTTTGTGGTGATATTTTCAGATAGTCTCTGAATTGGGTATGCCAAACATTTTTAGAGGTCGAAAATCCGTTTTTCGAGTTTAAGTCGTGTTATTTAATTCAAGTATGAATAAAATGTTTCACCTTATGTCTATACGTACTGTGTACTGGGAGAGATGATTTTCTCTAGTGTGCAAGTCTCACACGGGTTCGATTCCTGGCTACCAACTACCTGACCATGAACTTTCTGAAGTGGTGTATTCCATCACTTCAGCCTCCTTTTCCCCATTTCCTCTCATTTCATTTCCTTTTCCTGTTTCTGGTATGCTTCCTCTTGACCGTCAAAATCAACTGTCTTGTTTTCAAAAGTCGCTGCGTCGCCCTCTCGAGATTGCTCTCGTAAGGCGTGCATGCGTCCAAACTGCAAATGTTAGGGAGTTCTGCACATCTCTGTGATCCTGGGACCTGCTACTCATTCACCTCATTCCTATCTCCCGGGGATATAGACCACTCGCCTCACACCTAGACGGCCTGGAGTCGACCCCACGCGACCACTTGTGAGATTTGTGGTAGACAATGCGGAGCAGGGGCGGGTTTTCTCCGAGTTCTCCAGTTTCCCCCGCCATCGCGTTCCACTGGTGCTCCATTTTCATTCCATAACTCATCCGTGTCTAGTACAAGCGGGCTTTAAACACTACAAAAAAAAAATGTCTGCATCCGTTCCATAATTCTATATTCTACGTGCATTTTGTGAAGGAACAAGTATCAAACATAAATTACCCTTATAGCACTTAACTATAAAGCGCGATAATTACACTCATAATATGTCATCTTTACGCATGGCATCTGGAATATTTTAAATTACATTGATTGAATCTGACGAAAACCTTTTTTGCGCATCTCACTACAGTGGTTCGAAGAATCCTGACTTGAATCCCGGCCTGGAATAGTCGACTTTTTCAAAGTGGCTCAAGTTCAAAAACATACAAGGCTTATAAAAATTTACAAAATGGGCAATATAACTTTTTCGAGGGATTTGCCGTTTCCATAATAATAATTCCTTCACGCCAAAATGCATTTCTAGGGACGGTACCCAGGAACTAAAAGGGACTTAGACCCTCCACATTTGTTCTAAACAACAAAAATCTGATGTGTATCATTCATATGACTTTCTCTATATCCCTGCAAAAAATTATTCTTAAAAAGCTTATACTTCTATTTACTTTATGCTAATCAGAAAAAATTAGCAGAAATAGTCTTATTACTTGCTTCCTTGTAAGTAGAAGCGAAATAAGGGAGTACCATAGGTTAAAGTGATAGCCAAAAGCGGGTTGCTATGTCAATGAAGTTCCTTTGTTTATACGGATCGGAGTTGACAAGTTCTTGTATGAGAAATATATGTTTTTCATAGCAGAAACCAAAAATAAGGAATGTCTCAAAAAACGACGAACTCCACGAAAAAAATTTATATAACATAAATTGTGTGTTTTAACGTGCTCTACATTTTTTTGTGTAGTAAGTTTCTGTCCATCTCTTACGGTTTAGCAGTTATGCAAAATTCCGTAAAATTCATTCAGAATAAACTACTCTTCAGAGGCTATTCCTAGAAAATTCAAGATATACATTTTATTTGTCAGGTAAATATGTTTAATATACGAAATTTTAAACAAAATCGTTAGAGCCATTTTTGAGAAAATCAAAATGTTCGAAAAAAGTTCCATGTAAAGGGTAGTTGGGGGTGGGGGATTTTTCTCAAAATCTTCGTGTCATATCCCTGGAAGATACTAAACTTAAATACCAAGTTTGGTATTTTACCGACTTTTCGTTTTTGAGTTATCGTGTTCACAGACATACGGACACACACACACACACACACACACACACACACACACGGACCTTTTTGTGAAAATGCCTTTTTTGGATATTGGGGACCCTTAAACATATATTTCCGGTGAAATCTCGGTATTGACTTTTTGGGTGGAGTGCAATACTTTCTCTATACACTATGTACATAGTGCGTATAGAGAAAGTAAAAATAACAAGCACCCACTTACATTGTACAAATTAATAATTGATTATTTTGTCTACTGCATATATTAAGTGGGGGAATATTGTATTCTACCCAAAACTTCTTACCAAGATTTTGCCGGAAATACATATTTTGAGGTCCCCTGAATAAATTAATTTTTAGAAAGCGTTTTTTTTTTAAAAAAGTACCCTGTTTGTGTGTGTCTGCATTTCTGTGTGTATCTGTAAAGAAAAAAACTTTGTATTTACCTTTAATAGTTTTCAAAGATGCGACACGAAAATTTAGAAGAAAATCATCCTCAAAACTAGCGTTTACATGAAATATTTTTCGAACTTTTTTGCTCCTTAAGAATGGCTAGAACAATTTTGATTCAAAGTCTATACATTTCAAACTGAAAATGTATTAATGGATAACATAAATAAATAATATGTATTTTTCATTTCTGGGAGTAATCCGTGAAGTCCTCTTCAGTAGGAAGGAATTTTGTGTAAGAAAGTGCATCTCTTTAAAATCCACACTTTATTTTAAATACCTTTGTTTAAAGTGAACCATATCCATAAATAATGGTTCCAATCGTTGAATACTTTATCTTTTAAAGTCCTTTCAATCATCAGTTATTTGTCGTAATTGCATTAGTAGAGAAAGGAATTTTAAGGTCAGTATTGGAACCATTTCTTAAACATTGCCTATCGCTCTTTCCTTTTTATAATGAAATGAGTTCTATAGCTGTTTCTGAGTTTAAGTAAAATAGACAGAAATATAAGCTGTCGCAATTATATAACAAACGATAGAGGTTAGAGAAAGCCATATGAATGTAACACGTCGAATATTTTTTTCAGCTTGTCAATTATCTCTTGCTAAGCATATTATACTTCTAAGTGTTAATATCCAGCGATGGGACTAATAAGGATGAGCCTCTATATCGAAATGTATGTCAACAGTACATGTTACACGAAGTATAGTTTGGTTGCGACATCAGCATAAGAAAAACGAGAATTTAGCACCAAGCAACGTGGTCTTCTTGGGTTTTCTGTATTGATAGACCCACAATCCAAGAGTTAGTTTACTTCCTGTAAAGAGATATCAGCAACAAATGCGGGTGAACAGATTTTGATATTTTAAAACATTTGTTTACTTCGAATGTATTTGTTAATCGATCATTTTCCTTGATCAAACTGTGGAGATCTTACTAGGCATAAAAAATGTATTTTAGTGAATATATACACCATTTAGAACGTTATCAGACTAATTAAAAATAAGCATTCATTTTAAAATATTTTAAATCTTTTACTGCCACTGTTACTACTTTCATTGATTACTAGCTCTGTGTGCCATTTCATCCACGAGCTACCACTGATCATTTCCATGTTGAAATGTTATTTGTCATCTGTGTGTTCCAATCATATGACTTTCTCTATTCAATCTTCTGCAAATTACTCATTCTGAAAACTATATTTTTCTCTACTTCTTTTTAATCGAGATAAACTTTCATTGCACATTTATACATTTCATCATAAATATAAGAAGAATACAGTCAACTAAAGCGATAATAAAATATTTTACAAAATATTTTTGCCCGCCTCTGTGGTATAGAAAGGGATAAACTGTCTGTCTTAAATTCAAGAGGTCGTGCGTTCGAATCTCGATTAGAGTGTTTTACCCGGATAATATGTATTCCCCTGTATTTTACCTTCCACTGAGAAGACAATGTGAGGTGACTTTAAGCTCTGTGTACCCCGGCCTTATATGATCATTATTTTAACTATTTCATACGATTCGTTTAAATGCGGTTAAAACAAAGAAATAAACAACAAAACAAAGGTAAAGACGTAATCTTCTATTTTATCATGTTACTTGACATAAACATTTGTAGAAATTATTTTATTATAATTTTTCTTTGTGGATACAAAGGAAATAAGAGAATAAGCTAGATTGAGCGATAGTCATATCCTTTAAGCACGAGTCACTGTGAGAGGGATTTGAAATTCCATTCCTTTGCTTGACCACGAGAATAAAATTAATAGAAGTTCTCTTCTTGCTTTAACGGTATGTACATTTTATGAACAGGAAACTTTTGTTTATCTCTTTCACTTTACCAATTGTATACCTAAACATAGTTCAGAATGAGCACGACATCAGAGTCCATCCCAGAAAGTGGTATATCTTAAGACATACATTTTATTTGTGTTGCAAATATCTTAAACATATAATATTTTATAAAAAATAGTTCGTCACTTTTACAAAAAAAAAACCAAAAAAAAAACCAAGCTTTTCGAAAAATGTTGGCTATAAAAAATAAATCTTAGTGCGGATGTTAAACAACTTTCCTTTCGCAACTTTGATATTTTTAGGTATTTTCGTTTTTGAGTTGTACCATTCACAGGTACACACGGCACACACACAACTATTTTTTTGTGAAATCTAGTTTCCCTCAAAACTCGAAGTTTTGAGGGAAACACTACTTGCTGCATTGCTTCTCGGCGTATTAGGGAAAAAATAATAATTTTCAGTTAAAAAAGTATAATGTATATGAAAATTCAAACCATTAACAAATAATATTTTGGAAATTACTGATATCATATACGATTTTATTTGGCATGTACTATGTGATTTAACGAAATCTAAATGTTTTGTGCGATAAATTTCGTTGTATATCTTAAGTTTACAACTTATACAAAAGTCAGAATGAAGTGTTATTCAGAGTTCTTCCTAGAAAATTCAAGATAACATTTTCATTTATGATGAAAACATCTTAAAATCTTCAGAGCATTTTTTATTAAATTAAACGTGTTGAAAATTTTTTTATATAAAAGCGTGGTTGGGGTGGAGAATTTTCTTGAAAATCTTGAAGTTGTAAATGTAGAAAAAACTGAAATTAAATTCAAAATTTAATATTTATGGTTTCTTTCGGTTTTGAATTCTACTGTTTATAGCCACAGACAAGGACAAAGACACGCACACACGTACATTTCTCTATTTTGTTTCTAAAGGGAACCTGAGAATATTTATGGTGAATTCTTGATATTGAATTTAAAATGAATACTTTCCAATTTAATATATGTGGTACAGAAATGAAAATCGTCCAGGGCATTCCCCGTTTATCTTCGCAACGCCTCATTTTTCAAACTTTAATAAATAGAGAATGTATTCCTGTAACCATTACAAATTATACAAGCCACCACTGAAACAGTACTGATTTTGATTACGCAATTCATGAAGAAGAACAATCTGATCGTGGCAGAGGGCGCATTCTCATTAAAGCCTTGCGGTTAATTAAATACGTTCTTAAGTTGCTAGGTTACTACAACAATGTGCTTGTCGACGTAAACTTTGCAACGCCCTCTTCATTTGCAAACAAATCAACAGAAATTATTTCGGCTGGCTGCTCGGATGTGACTCCAGCGGTTCGCGTGTGTAAACCGGTATCGGAATCTGTTATTCATGCTCATGTAACGCTTCGCATCAAATATACCAGCAAGTATTCAATAACTATTCCAAAATTGAAAGGACACGTTTAATAATGCTTTTTTTTTTTTTTTTTTTTTTGCCTCCCTACGATGTTCATTCCGAAACAAGGGAAAAAGAGAAGTTAGGAAAGGGGTATGGTGGGTGTGTGTTTAATATCAGCTTCCCACCTCAACTTTATTACACCTAATTTCAATTTCAATTAACGTTCTGTGCTGTATGGGCCTCCATGCGTTGACGAGCGGGATGGGGAACATGACGAGAAAGTTTCACAGCGATAGCTGATAAAGGAGAACATGCTTGCGTTAAAGATATTAACATAACGTGCAAAAGAATGGCTTCTACGAACGAGAAACCGCAATGTGCAAGAGTAATGATAATATGATACGGTATATTAAATAAAAGCCTGATGTGTAACAGTCGCAACGCTTCCTCTATGCAATATCACAGCTACTTTACAAATTATTCACACAACATTCTTATGTGTTAATTCTATACACGGTGGATCTTCATCAGAAATAGTTCAAAAGAAAGAGTAACACGGAAGTATTTTGCAGGCTAAGACATCACCAATGTGAAATTTGTGGTGGACAAACCGGTGCACGGGCGGGTTTTCTCCGGGTTCTCCGGTTTCTGCTGCCGTCACATTCCACCGGTGCTCCATATTCATTCTAAGTAGCACCAGTGTCATCGTCTGCGGTGCCAAAATAGTAAAAGCGGGGGTTAAACTCTACGCCTCCTCCCACCCAAAAACATGTAACATCCTCATCAGAGGCGTTTGGCTTAGCGGCTACAGTCTCTAGCAGCTAAAGTTATGCTCAGCGCAAAAAGGAATATAAGTATTGGTAAATTTATACCAAAAACATGGAATTTCTCGTAAGCTTTGAACTCAGAAAAGAATGTATTATACACGTACTCGTGATTTATGAAGAACTACGTTTTATATACTCTAGCACGTATGTATATATAATATACGAGCTATAAAGTATAAAGTAGCTAGAGAAAGTGAGTATTCCACCCAAAAATTCGATGTAGAGATTCACCAGACATATATGTTTTGAGGTCACTTGAGTCCGTAAAAAGTATTTTAGAAAAAGTTCCGATTGTATTTGTGTGTGTGTGTGTGTGTGTCTGTGGATAGCATAACTCAAAAAACGAAAATACGTTAAACACCAAACTTAGCATTTATATTTAGAATCTTCCAACGATGCAACATGTAGATTTTCAAGAAAATCGCTCCCCCACAAAATACCCTTTATATGCAATTTTTTTTACAAACTTTGTTTTCTTCAAAACTTGCTCTAACAATTTTATTAAAATGCCTTATACTAAAGATGTTCACATCACAAATAAAAGATATATTTTGAATTTTCTGGAAATTGACTCTAAAGAACTCTTTATTGTGTATGTGCTTTGCAGAATTTTGCATAACGGTTACACCGTAAGGGATAGACAAAAACTTACTATACTGGAAATGTAGATCTCGTTAAAACATAAATTATGTCATATACGTTTTTATTGTAGAGTTGGCCGTTTTCGAGGTGTTCCTTATTATCGGTTTCTATTTTGAACTACCAAACTTTTCTCAAACGAACCATGCAAAGCGAACCGAACCTCAATTTTTTCACATAACGACTAGATTTTAAAGGATCTGATTATTGCTGTAGCCAATTTCTCTTCTACACACAAGGAAGCAAGTAATAAGACCAATTCTGGCAATGTTTATTTCGACAAGCATAACATAGATAAAAGAATAGCTTTTTTCAAGAATATTTTGTATATGGAACATCTAGAGAAAGCTATGTGTATGGAGCTCATCAGATTTTTCATGAAGCAATATTTTGTCTGCCTCTTACGGTTTAGCCCAGGCTGTTGGAAACTCGACTCATCTGAGCCAGAATTCACGCGTGTACTCCCCTACAAAACTCCGAGGAGAACTGGAGTGGGAACAGTGTGATATCCGATATGGTAAAGGCCATACCACTATATTTGTGGCCTGTACTTCGTTTCCATGCCTGATTCAGTCATGACGATAACTTACCCTCAATGCTGAGCTGTATTGCATGTTGGAGGTAGTCTCCTGTGATTCGTGAGTTGCTCACTGCACTTTTGTCGCACACCCAAGTTGGAACAGCCTTTGGCGAGTATGCAAAAGTCATCCAAAATGAAGATGACTGTAGCATTTATTGTATTCCATCCAAAAGTACGATAATGAGATTTCACGGGAAAGATATCCTTTGAGGAACCCAGAATAAAGAAAACGCATTTAAAAAAAAAGTGATGTCGATCTATCAGTCAGTGGGTCTAAGCTGTATGTGTGTATGTGTGTGCCTGGGGGGTCTGTGAATAATAGAATTCAAAAATGCAAAATCGGATAAATACCAAATATGGTGTTTAAATCTAGTAGCTTCTGAAGATAGCATACGAAGTTTTCTAAGGAAATTCCCCATACTTAACTGCCCTTTAAACGGAACATTCTTCCAAATGTTTTATTTAAAAAAAATAAAGGTTGCAAGGATTTTGACTGAAATAGTATATTCAAGATATTTACATTGAAATAAAATATACCTCCAACTTTTTTTTGGAAAATGCCTATTAAATTCACTTTATTCGCAAGAAATTCTTTTTAATCTTGTGTAATTGGCAATTGTTAAACAATAGACTAAAATATATTGCAAAATTGTAAGTCAATCTCTGTAAAATTACAGTTAATTCCCAGTAACATTGTTTGCAGCATAAACCATTTTTCGACATATCCATTATTAACGGTTTAATTTAGTCATTCCTTTTAAAATCGATTTTCAATAATTTCTCCCTTATGCATGACAAAAATATGGGATTTTAAGGGCATTCATAATGTAGCTACCAGTTGTTATCGTTATTCCCTTTGTTTTGATAACGAAATGTGTATTTCTGCAAAAGTTTGCCTCGTTTAAAAATGAAATATAATGAAAAGTAATTTTTCGTAAGAATAGTTTCTTTAACTACTAATAAATCATATGTGATAAATTTATCTTCCATAATTTGGAGGATTAAGAATTTTATTTAAGTGCATAAATACACACTAGGGCTTGGCTTATTGCATACACTTTGAAGGCAAATATATAACTGTTCTGGCTCCCTTAATCACCAAACACAACAACAAATTCATAAAGAACTTCTGAGACAACATGCTGTTTAAAGCATGTACTGCTTTGCAACTAAACAGATTGATTCTTTCTTTAACTTGGCGCATACTAACTCATTATTTGTTCCCTTGTACCCTTTACTTTTAACGTCCTCAAATGCATTACTCATGCTAGGCGTGTGAATTAGGCTACTGCAACAAGTAGCCCAACTGCCCGTATTTGCTATACACAGATCTCCCTCCGTGCGTTAAAAGAGTTGCAGAACTCAACGGGGCTATTTCAAGTTAAAAGTGGATAGCGGGGAACTAGCGAGAGAACCTTCGCTTTAGCCCTCGCAATGAGCGCGACCCTCCTCACTGTGATAAACACAAAGGGTAAAACGAACGTCGTTCAGTTCTCCACTTACCAGTTTTAACTTGCAATAGCCCCGTTGAGTTCTGCAACTCTTTTAACGTACGAAGGGTTATCTGGAACGCCGAATAGGGGTTATTGGGCCATCTCTAAGGTAGCGAATGATGCTCGCATTCAGGAAGTCCCGGAATCGATTTGGTGGGCCGCTCACTCCTGTCATGGATTTTTCGGGGTTTCACCGAATCAGTAGGCCAATGCTGGGATAATGCCTCTTTTACCACGATAATCCAGTCTATACGTTCCTTCATTACCGCCTGTTTTAGAGGAGCAGGACCAGACAGCAGTAATCGCCCTAACTGTGCGGACCCTTGGAGGACCCGGAATGTTAGGGACTCCCTTTACGCCTGAATATGGTCGCTCTTCGGGACTCCCCCTAAGGGTCACGTTCGAAGCGCAAATGACCACATTTGCCTAGGTGCTGTGCTTTCCCCGATTTTGGTGCCCCTTCGTGGAATATATTGAAGTTATTCAACACGATACTTGTTATGAATCCGACCCGGCAGACACCAGTCGTCTCATTCAAAATAAAGCTAGTGTTTACATTTATCATAGTTTCATTAGGTTCCTCAGATAGGCCTATATTACACTACCACATTTCTGTGTCACAGAGGGCAAATAATATCTTTGGTCACATATTGTGATCACACTAAAGCAGTCGAGTATATTACACTATATCAAATCTTTTATCACACTTAACACCACCAGCCGTAATAGCGGTTCCAATTTTTTCTGTTTAGAATGTTAGTGGTGTCATTATATTGAATCTTTATAAATACATTTACTTTAAGTTTCTATTACATTGATCTGCAACCTTTCCGTACAACCTAACCTAAAACTTAACCTCAATAAGTTAATTTCTTAAAGAACGTTAATTAATAATACATTTATAAGCCAGCAGCAAAAATGGTAATTAATGGCTGTCATAATTTTCATTTTGTTCTTCTAAATAGTGGCTTCCCAATTCATTTTCCATATATCCCTCATGCACTTCATAATGTATATTTCCAGTCTATTGTATCTGTTTTTATAATAATTATGTTTTAAATTGTGAAACATTTTATACGATTCATAATAGGAGATGAGCGATTTGGACGTAACCACTGAACATGTGCAATGTCTACTATTTTATTTTTTAATCACAGATGTGATCAAAGATGTGATGGTATCATAGGAGTAAGCCGGAGCTAGATATGACCAAAGATGCTATATTACACCATAAAATATTTTATGATTGCTGTTTGTAATAGAAATATATAGGCCTAAAATCTGTCTCTCTGTATCTTGATTGGGTATGAGCTAGGTACAAGCGGGTTACTGTTTACAACTTTTTACTTTCTCTGTCATAAAAAGTGCGCATAATAGGTAAGATGGTTGTTTTATTCTACCAAAAAATTCCTTTCTGAGACTTCACTGAAATACATGTTTTGAGATCCCCTGAATATTTTTTTATAAACATGGGTGAGTGTCTGTGAAACCTTAACTCAAAGACGAAAAGTCTTTTAAATACCAAACTTGATATTTAAGTTCTATATTCTCAAAGAATGTGAAGCGAAACTTTTTAAGAAGGTCCCCAACCTAAACTACCCTTTACAAGAAGTATTTTCGAAAATGTTCATTTCTCAAAAATGTCTGTACATTAAAATATAATATTTTTTAAGATATTTTTACGTCAAGTGTCACACTTATGTGTGTATATACTACTGTGCCAAGAAAGTTCCGAAAATTTGCCAATAAAACACAAAAAAATGAATTATACATCCAATTTTATCGCCTTAAAAATAGGCAAACGAATAATCCAATCATCAAAACATTTTTTGTACGCACTTTTAGGAATCGATGTTAATCGTGGCCGCGGGTTTTCCTTTCTGTCTTCTATCGGGTGCCTCGAAGTGGTAGCTTGAGTTTTGGAAAGAGAAAGAAATCAGCAGGAGCCAGATCAGGTGAATACGGTGGTTGTTCGATGAAATTTGTTGAGTTTTTGACTAGAAATTCTTTCACAATAATAGCCTTGTGAGCTGGTGCGTTATCGTGGTGCAGAATCCATGAGCTATCGTTCCACAAATCTAGCCTTTTCCGCCGTATTTGTTCTCTCAAACACCGCATAACGCTCAGATAATAGTCTTTATTTACCATCTGACCTTCCAGCAAGAACTCTGAGTGCACGACACCGTGATAATTGAAAAACATTGTCAACATGACCTTCAGTTTTGATCGGGTTTGACGTGCCCTTTTAGGTTTCGGTTCAGTTGGAAGGCGCCATTCGGAAGCTTGTTACTGGTTTGAGTGTCAAACTCGTAAACCCACGTCTCATCACCAGTTACAATGCGTTTCATGAATGTGGGGTCGGAACTGGCTCGTTCTAGCATGTCTTCAGCAATCCTTACGCGATTAAATTTTTGTAGAAAATTCAAGTTTTTCGGAACTAACCGAGCTGCAAAGCGTGTCATGCCCATACAATCGTTTAACATAGTACGAATTGATTCGTGAGACACAAAAAGTTCAGCGGCAATTTCTCACATACCTAAATGACAATTATCAGACACCATTTTTTTCACTTTAACGATGTTCAGTTCAGTTGAAACCGTTGATGGCCGACCAGAGCGAGGCAAATCTTCCACTACATCTCGACCACTTTTGAATGCACTGTACCACTCATATGCACGTGTTTCTGATTAAGTCGATTCACCGTAAGCCCTCTGTAAAATTTCCAGCGATTCGGCACACGAAATACAATTTGCAATGCAACATTTGAGACAGATTCTTTGTTCAATATTTGTATCCATCGTAAAATCGCAAATCACCTTTGAGATAAACTAACATAATGGCGTATTGTGAACAAACTAGATGACGATCAAACTCCGCGTGGGTATAGATAAAAGTTGTACCAACTATGCGACAACAATAATTTTGAATCCCCTTTTAAACAGGATTTTTAAATTATCAATTCCCGGTACTTTCTTGACAAAATGACTGTACAACAAATGTAGATCTCGTTAAAACACACAATTTATGTCAATTATATTAATAGGAAGTGGCACAACTGCCCTGTATTTGATCTGTGCAGATATCCCCTGGTCCATTCAAAAAGTTGCAGAACTCAACGGGGCTATTTCAGGTTAAATCCTTTCAGTGGAGACAAGCGAGAGCGACCTTCGTTACATCCCTCGCAATGAGCGCGACCCACTCATAGTCTGCATTGATACAGTCTTTGGTCATTGAGGTATTTATCTAAATAAATATATTTGATCTCTCCTCCTTTTAGTTAACAGGAAAACATGCGAGTCACATGGGGAATTTAACGTCCTGTCGGTAGGCCCAGTTTTTAGAGCAACCGAAAGAAAATCAGAAGATCCGTGGCTCAAATCCCGACTATTGTATTGCAGTTTTCAGTTTGTCATGTTTGCGTGTGTATCAAAGTATTCAAAAGGAATGAAAACAAAACAAAAAATCTGTTGTGTTCCATTCACATGACTTTCTCTATATCTCTGCAACAAATTATTGTTAAAAAGATTATGCTTCTACTTATTTCACACTTATCGAGAAACAATTAACAGAAATAGTCACATAACTTGTAGAAGTAGAAGCGAAATAAAGGAGTACTATAGATTAAAGTGATAGTTAAAAGTTGGTTGCCATGTGACTGAAGTTCCTTTGATTGTATGGACAGGAGTTGACAAATTCCTGTATGAGAAAAATATATGTTTAAAGCTGAAACCAAAAACAGTGAGTATCTAAAAAACGATCAACTCCATGAAAAAAAAATGTATATAAGATAAATTGTGTGTTTTAAGGTGGTCTACATTTTTTGTGGTGTAAGTTTTTGTCCATCTCTTACGGTTTAGCAGTTATGCAAAATTCTGTAAAATTCTTCCAGAATAAAGTAGTCTTCAGAGGCTATTCCCAGAAAATTCAATATACACATTTTATTTGTCAGGTAAATATCTTTAACATACGAAATTTTAATCAAAATCGTTAGAGCCATTCCTGTAAAAATAAAATTTTTCGAAAAAAATCCATGTAAAGGGTAGTTTAGGGTGGAGGATTTTTCTCAAAATCTTCGTGTCGCATCCCTGGAAGATACTAAACTTAAATACCAAGTTTGGTATTTTAGCGACTTTTAGTTTTTGAGTTATCGTGTTCACAGACACACGGACACATACACAAACGGAACTTTTTCTGAAAATGCTTCTTTTGGATACAGGTGACCCGAAAATATATATATCCGGTGAAATCTCGGTATCGAATTTTTGGGTGGAGTGCAGTACCTTCTCTATACACTATGTACATAGTACATATAGAGAAAGTGAAAATGCTACTAAAGTCAACATTTTCACTTTTTTAGAATTTTGTGAAGCCTCCCCTGCTTTTAATGCCTACTGACAATTTTCGACAGGCGCTAATGGAATGGGATTACATTCTATTAAACTGATTTAATGAACTTGTTGCACACATTCCTATGCATGGAAAGCCACGATGGTACTTTTTGTGTTGTGTGTACGTACTTTTTGCACAAACAAAAACAACACCTCTCTGAAAAGGAGAGACAAAATGTTTAAAAACTGTTACAACCATTATCTTTCTCCCTCTGCATCTCTTATCGCAGCATTCTTTTCCTCATTTTCCATCCCGGTTTATCCCCACGCGGAAAGAATGGTAGAATATAAATACACATGTAGGCCCAGATAAGAGCACTACCTGCCCACCGACAACTGGCATAAACGTTTACAGCGCCGCTCGCTCGGCCGGAATGAAACAGTGTTTCACATAGTAACATCTGAATAACAGCTTTCATGCTGGATATATTCCTCTTTCACTTTTTCTACCTCTTCTTTTTGCATAAATGTTCTTCCTCTATTTACACAAGTGTTAGTGGCAATACCTCTATTAGGTATTACTTTCTCTACCGAGCAGTACATAGGTACATACATAGTAGGTAGAGAAAGTACTTATTCCACCCAAAAATTCGATACCGAGATTCCACTGAAAATACATGATTTGAGAATCACTGAATAAAATCTGATATGTTCCATTCACATGACTTTCTCTACAACGCTGTAACAAATTATTATTAAAAAGCATATTCTTCTGTCCACTTCATGATAATCGAGAAAAACATTAGCAGAAATTGTCCTAATTACTTGTTTCCTTGTAAGTAGAAGGAAAATAAGGGAATACACTAGGCTAAAATGATAGTCAAATCCTTTAAAAGCTGGTAGTCATATGGTTGAAATCTGTTTCTAAGCAGGGCCAAGAGGAGGAAAGTAAGTGTTTTGGATCTGAAACAAATAACCAGGAATATCTCAGAAATGTTGGGTTCCATAGAAAAAACGTATATAATAGATGTAAATTGTGTGTTTTAACGTGATCTACATGTTTTATGTAATAAGTTTTTGTCTATTTCATACGGTTTAACAGAAAACAGTTAAATTCAGAAAAATTCATTCATAATAAAGCGGTCTTCAGAGACCATTTCCAGAAAATTCAAGGTATACATTTTATTTGTCCTATAAATATCTTTAGTATATGGTATTTTAATCAAAATAGTCAGAGCCATTTTTGATAAAATAAAAAAAATCGTTTTTATTTCTATGTAAAGTGTAGTGGTGGGGGGTTTCTTGAAAATCTTCCTGTCGCATCTTTGGTTTGGCATTTAACTTTTTAGATATGCTGCTTACAGACACACACACAAACACACACACGGACATGTCTCTGAAAATGCTTTTTTTGGATTCAGGGTTCTCAAAAATGAATTTTCGGTGAAATCTTGGTATCTAATTTTTGGGCGCAATACAATACCTTCTCTATACACTGCGTACATAGTATGTAGAAAATGTAAAAATGAATAAAAAAAAAGGTACATGGCAAATGCTCTTAGAGTACAGTGGTCCAGACACTATGACAACTTGGTCAAAATCTGAAAATAAAATCTTGTTAAACGATTTACCGAAAACGTAATTTAAGTGTTAATGAACTGGAGTATTTTGACCCGCCAAGTTACTCATAAAATTTCCATCGCTCAATCCGATGTCAGAAGTAAAAGTCTCATCAGGCGTCATAAATATTATACACGTGCTCCGGGTTAGCAACTTTGAAAATATGAAACTCAAACTCCAGCATGTACATTATCGTTTATATATCCTTACTTTTTTATTTTAATGTATTGTTCTGCGAGTTTAAATGATAGCATACTGTCACAAAAGCTCCCATGTACATTTGTTTAAACTTCAAACACAGTTTTAATTATACTATCAACGTAAATAACTAACAATACTTTTTCCAAAAAAAATTTAATGTACTAGTCCTCTAAAGTTTTTTTTGTTCGTTTTGTCCTAAACAGTTTTTCCGACACAAACGTATAAAGGAATACCGAGAGCATCATCTTCGAAAATTCTCACTTTCAAATTTGGGGTAAATAAATCATTGGTAAATAAATATTGGTAAATACATTATTTTTATTTCTATATTTTGAACAGCGTTCAGGAAGTGGTGGTCAAAACTTACACATCGGAGATTTTAATTTTAATGAATTAATTTTTCATTTTCACAAGTTCACACATAGAACATACGAAACAGAAATAAAATAGCTGCTACTTGAAGCAACTAAGCCAATTATCGAATACCTGTATGCACTTATGGAACATCAATCACACAATTGCAAAATTCTACTTTCCGACTAAATAAAATTAGTAGCGACAAATTAAAGGTAGATACATTAAGATAATTCAAATACTTTTATAACTAGCTCAAAACCAAGATGATGCTCTGGTCTTAGAGAATATGTTGCTTCAAAATGCATCGGTTCAATTACAGTAGCGAACCATTTTTTTTGTTTTTGATTTGTTGTTGTTGTTACAGTGATGGGATACGCTGATATTTTACCTGTTGATGGTGCTGATCACGCAAATGAAAACAAAATAGTTATTTAGTTATCTCAGCTTTTAAGAGTTTCCCATAAAAGCTTGTGCATATATTTACCTTATATTTCTCCTTTGGAGGAAGGTCATTGAAGCCGTAATCGCTTTGCCTGCCGTTTGTAACCTGTTCTTGGTGATTTCTTTGTTAAGTTTGCCACGTAATCGGCCAACGTTGATTAACTCAACATTGCCTGGTATCTTTTCCATTTCCGAAATGTATTGGTGACAGAGTTCCCCATGTTCGTCGCTTATAGCACCGCAGTTCTTGGGAAAATATCCAAGTGGGAATGTAAGAAGTGTATCTCCAAGGAAATACTACAACATAGTCTTTCATGGCATAGATAAGATTTTGCATTAGATCTCCATATCTGAACAAAGGCATCCCAGGCAAACTTCTCATCACTTGTGAGAATATTATTGAAATGTTCTCTTTGAGCAGTTTCATATCTGTGGATTGACGAAATACCCGTCCTTTATTTCGGCCTCTCTGAGACGTGGATTGCAACGCAAAAACAGAAATGCTTCCCCAGTCTTATCCATACCTTTAACGAAATTTTCATAAGGCCCAGTTTGACTTGAAGAGCAGGGAATATTACAATTTCCTGGACTCGACAAGAGAGCGCATATTATTGTGTGTTCTAGGTTCAATTGATTGACACATATGGCAATGGCACAACTGTCCCACCGACACAAGAAAAAACAGAGTTTGGTGTAATCCTGTTGTAGCACAGGTAATATGGCAAAAACTTTGAGATCCCCGGAAGTCTGAAATTTAAAGATGTCACAATTTGCTCTGCATAACAGTCGTTTCACTTTGTCATACGTTTCCTTAAGGTAAGCTTCATAACCAATCGGAACCAATGGAAACAAGTTGCGATTATGCACAAGAATAACCTTTAGGCTTAATTTGGAAGAATCTACGAACGATTTCTAGTCATCAATTTTGTGGTAAATGTCCAGATCTGCCATATGACGCTCTATATTACTGTAAAATACCAATTTATTTTCAGTTTTGAAAAATGAAAGAAATGGAGTATAGCTGTTACGGATTAGTGAAATGTGCCGTCTGGTCAAGACAATACCGCTGCTGCAATCTAGACGCCAACAGTTCTGCTTTACCTTTTGGCAGTTTCAGAGCTCCTACTGGATCATTCAGCGCACACTGTGATTTAATATTGCTGTGCAGAAACCTCATTATACAAACATCAGGATATTTCGATACACTATTTTTGAGGGTGACGAAGCAGCGTTAGATTCACTATCCGCCACATTACTTAACGTATAGGATTGAGGGAGGACCAGAACAAGCATGGCAATTACATGAGGCATCTGTTATATTGTCGATGACATATCTATTAGGATACTTCAAGGATGAATTTTTCTTCTTTGTAATAATAGAGCTGTCATACAAAAACAATAATCCTTTACATGGTTTATTCTGGTCTTCATTTTACAACTAAAGAATACACTATTGACCTTCTTAGCCAATTACGTTTTTGTGATTTCAATTTGCCTTTTCGTAAGAACAACCAAAATAATTCTGAGTAGAAAGTACGTAGTTGCGAGGCATTTTGTCTCTCGTAACTTAAACTAAACTGATGCACTATTACGACACTGTTGTATAATTTCTTCCAGCACACGAATGGAACGCAGCTGCTACAGACAAAAATTGAGCTGCAATGTGTCAGCACAGACCGACCTCATTATCTTTCTCTCCCTTCCCCACCGCTTATTACAAACCCAGGTTAAAAATGGACAACAATCAATCCAATATCCTAAACATGTGCTGTTACCACCAAACATCATGATGTTTAAAACCCGCAGGATTTCAAAGCCAATATCGGGAAGACGAAAAGGAATTGTAAATAATTAACTCATACGCCTCTATATTTCGGAAACAATAGCTAATGGAGATTTTAATTGTCGTTTTCGTAATCAGCGTGGTGGATTTAATAAAAAGGTCTTGTTTCTGTTACATTTTCACTGTTGGCTAGTCATATGTATATTCCCCTAATTCTAGAAGAAAACAGCGACCTCTAGAAATCTTCTATCCAATCATATTAATTATATTATTGAGTTATTAAAATTTACATGCGAAAGACAATTAGCTCAAATACTGTTTTGGAATCTATAATCATCACAACTGATGAATCACGGCTTTACAAAATTATGACGAAAATTATAATAAGTGTAGATATTTATTGCTGTAAACAGTATGCAATGAAGGGGTGAAGAAGGAAGGGCAGTACTGTCTCGAGTACGTGAAATTGTTATAAAGTGTACTTACCCTCGATGCTTTGGCAACTGGTTGGACAGAATGGGGATTTTAGAGTGACAGGTGAAAATGAGGTAGAAGACTAATAGGAAATCGCAAAATTCCTCCTCAATGGCTGCAGGTCAGGTTGCTAAAACCCTTCTGCGCGTTGCAGTTTACAAATTTGTGATTATTTCTGGTTGCTAATGTTAATTTTGGTATCCAAGCATCTCTTGGACTATCCGGTTTTTGTTGTGCATAAATACTCGTGTATGTAATTGGTCTTATTTTAGAATTATTATTGCATTTTTTGTAAAAGAAATTGTTGGAATTGTTATTAGAAATTCCAATTTCCCACAGTTACAACAAATTACATAGCACAGAAAAACACTAAAAACACTATTCAACTGACTAAGTGATGCAGCAAGACTACTAGGAATGAAATTATTGTCATCTGGCTGGCAAGCTAATAAATACACTTAAAAAGAATATAAACTCGCTTAAAATTATAGTTTATAATTGAGGAAACATTAAACAGATGAAAGAGATTTAAATACTTATATTGGAACCTAAAAATAAAGTATAGACAAGGAAAACATAAATTCCATGTCTTGGATAATGGCAATGCCTTCGAGTTTGTGATCTGATTCAAATTTCCAATCTTGGTCTATTCATGCCAGTGTAAAAGAAGTAACAGACATAGGTTTAGGAGAGAGGGAGACACCTCACTATTTAGATATACAGAGATACATTGCAGGTACACGCAGAAGGTAGGAATAAAGTGACAATCACGGAGACTTAAGGCCTCAGGCAGACAGCCTCAGAGACACGCGTAAATATCTAGGAATTCCAGGCCGAAGTTCGACTACTGGAACTGCCCAGAGAGAGCCATCAATGACCTGTAGACCAGGTAGCTCTCTAGTGTCCACAGAAGCATGAAACCTAGAACCACACCTAAAAATTAGAAGGAAACGGAATGAATGGGAAATGATGGAAAATAAATAACGGCAGTTGAAAAACTACTCCAGCATTTGCCTGCCGATCTTGGGGTAGTCAACCATTACTTTTTAAAATTGGGCGGACACCAGGAATGGAACCCGGAAGACCCAGAATGAGAGTCGCACAAGTTACCGTGGGTCACATCGCTTAGTGTTTCAGACGTAAAATCATTGTTTATAGTTGATAGCTTTCGAAAATCGTAATTTTGTAGCTTTCCAAAAGGTTCGCATTGCATATTCTGTGCCAGGTGCATATACAATAATTATGCAATTAGAAAATCAGCTTTCATAACGCATTTTATATCAGCATGTAACAACAATTGTACACCTGTGTGCCAGAGATATGTACGAGCAGAGAGCACACAAACGAATGTATACTTCCAAATCGATGAGGCAGTAGAGCAGTAACGATGAGATATATGTACTACATACAGAACAGTCAACAAAACCTCTCTTTTCATTCATTAATAGAGTTGGTTGTGGCTCGGGAGGTAGATTCCAACGGTTCGCAACAATTTAATGGCGAAGTGCACAGGGTGGACTGATCGTTTTGGAATCGGCGTATGGGTCATGAAACTGTCAGCTCTTGGGTTGTAAATAAATTAGTACTAATAGAGGTCTGGTGCGAAACTGCTCGTAATGTGAACAAACTGCCTTTTGGCAGCAGTGATGGCGTTGGTTTCGGTCAGCGTCAAAAGTGGTTAACGGCAGGGGAGCAAAAAGTATATTGGTGTGGTAAAGGGCTGCTAAAGATCTTATTTTCGTAAGGAAATTTACACCGGACCCAGTTTTAACTACAAGAGGTGTCACGGCTTGTGCATAAATGCAGTAATTACTAAATATTGGGTGACTTGGAAATTGCGTTAAGCAAGCTTTACAAATAACAATAGCCCAAGAACTCAAAATCAGAGATAATAAGTATTGAAGTATATCAGGTATAACATACAGAAGAGGAAAAATCATATTCCTATTGTGAATTTATTTTAAACCAAATATTACAGAACTGAAGAAGTTACAACTTCCAAATATTATTTGTTGACATTTTATTTGATTACATAAAGACCTCCGATAGAATATCAAAGGCAAGCTATAGATAACAATGAAGAAAAAGGGAATAATTAAAATGTTGAGGAATTTTAAATAAATACTAACATATATAAATAAAACCAATATTAATGGAGGGAATGGTTAAACTGACGCATTGTGACACCTGAGTGGGTTTATGCCACTTTAGGTGGTTTACACGTTCGACTACTTCAGGAATTTCCCTGACACGCGATCGACAGGTATAAAAGGAGGAACGAAACCTACAGAGAGTTGAGTTTCAACGGGAAATTCATTGGTGCAGCTGTTCAGTTAATTTCGACGGTAAATTGGGAATATGCAGAACTAGCCGTAGCCGCAAAGCGTCCAATAAGAATTATACACCACAGTCTCAGTGCAAGTTTCGAAGAACAAGCAATTATTGTGAGCAGATTCTTATTGTGATCAGTTTTTTGAAGGAATAAAGAATTGTTTGGTGAAGCAATAAAACAGAGTTTTTGTTCCTTGGTGTCAGAAGTGGGATTTATCGACACGATGGCGCTGATGATGCAACCATTATTAGCCGAAATTAAGAGGTTAGACACAAAAATGCAACTTAGAATGGATGAAATGAAAACGGATATGATATCTGAAACGGAAAAAATGAAGAAAATGGAAACAAAAATGAAATCGGAAATGTATGAAATGAAATTACGAATGGAGAAGATGATAGGAGAGCAAATGGAATCCGGAATGGAGAATGTGAGAACCGACATTACGACTTTGAGTTGCGTGATGGAGAAGATGAGGGCAAAATGGAATCCAGCATGGACAGGATGTAAGAGAAAATGAAATCGTGAAAACAGAGGATGGGATCGGAAAGAAATCAAAAATGGAACGTGGAATGAAGAACCTGAAGTAGGAGATATCAATTGACGAACAACTGGCAGGCGTCGAAAAAGGACGTAGAAGGATGAAGAACTTTGAGCACGCTTTGAAGTCCTGGAAGACCTCGGGTAACGAACTGATGCCCTCAGGAAAGAGTGAACGGAAGAGTGAACGAGATACGAGTTTACTAACGCAAGTCTAACAATGGATGACTACGATTGGCCGCACCGGGTAGTTACAATATCTATTAATGGGATGATACATATTTGCTTCTGAGGACGAGTTTCAATGATGGCATCAACTTCACGGTATATTTGTTTAGAAGTCATCATTTAAAAATAAGCGCTCAAAAATTAACATTTTGGGGATCAAACCAGATCAAACAAAATAATGTAAGCAACTTTAGGTATCTACGGTACTACATTCCGTATAAAGAACATATATATGCAGACCAGAAGCTGAATACATTTAAACACGTGTTACACTATTATCCAAAGAACTTTGAAGGACAAACAGAGAAAAAGGTTAAGTTATACATCTTATAAATTACTTGTCCTCCCTCTATCATTATAGTAAAGTAAAAATGAAATTCTCAAAAGGAGAACAGGAGGATTGGTAATACAATTTCTCACAATTGCATCAGAATATATATCATGATACACGTGGATTTATTATATTATACTGGAAATACCATATAAAAATGCACAAATAGTTTGTCACCCTCCGTGGTATAGTGGTTATCATTCTAGCCTCTGAAACCCAAGATTGCGGCTCAAACTTGGCGAAGGGTGAAGGATTTTTTCAGACGCAAAAATCCTTAACATGGCCAGAAGTAAAGAAGGGAAGTAAAGCCTGTGGTCCGTGTAATGTTTATTTGCATGTAACATAATTCCAAATCTTGAAAGAATAAGGTTTCTGAGAAAAATTTCGCCATTTTTCTGTGCTGAAAGTCGTGAATTCGTCCTACAGTGCCACCTATGGGCAACGAGCTGATCCCTCGTCACCATGACGCATAGCGGTGGACTCACGAACTGGAAATTCAAATCGATTACAGAACGTTAACAGTGCCCTATGCTCCACTTAAGAGCTACAGGAAATTAACTAACTTAAATCACAAATATGTGAAAGATATATACAGTAGAAGAAAATATGATCAACATCAAAAGAATCAACATCTATCATATCAATGAACTCCTGGAGAGCAGAATTTTGACATGCTAGCGATACTGTTATTACGTTGTCAGTTATTGAGAGAATTACCTCCCTGGCGACGTGTTAGACCTTTTGGGAGGTTCTGGGTTCAATTTCCGTTAGAATCGGTTCCTGTGACCTTGAGTTTCTCGTGTTTTTTTCCCCACATTCCCTGTTATTATATTTCCTGGGCATCACATGGTTTAGATTCGGAGTATTGTGGATAATAAAAATCTGATGTGTTCCATTCACATGACTTTCTCTACGTCTCTGGAATAAAGTTTTGTTAAAAAGCTTAATCCTGTATCTACTTTATGATAATCGAGATAAGCATTAGCAGATTTTGTCTTAATTACTTGTTTCCTTGTGAATAGAAGAGAAATAAGAGAATGCACCAGGCTAAAGTAATAGTCAAATCTTTTAAAAACTGGTTGTCATGTGGATGAAATCCGTTTCTTTGCATTGCCAGGAGGAAAAACCCCCACTCCAAACTACCCTTAATATGGAAACATTTTCGAAAATTCTGATTTTCTCAAAAATGGCTCTAACTATTTTAATTAAAATACCGTATTTTAAAGATATTTACAATATAATGCATATCTTGAAATTTTTGGAAATAGGTCTGAAATTTTGTTGAATTTTGCATAACTAGTAAGCCTTAACTTACTACACACAAAATGTAAATCTCGTTAAAATACACAATTTATGTCATATACATTTTTTTTCGTGGTGTTTACCATTTTTTAAATATTCCTTATTGATGGTTTCAGTTTTTAAATACTTAAAACTTTTCATTTACGGGAATTTGCCAACTTCCACAATTTGCCACGTAGGGAAACGGATTTCATCCACATAGAAACAAGTTTTTAAAAGATTTGATTGTGGGTTTAGCCTAGTGTATTGCCTTATTTCTTTTCTAATTACAATAAATGTTTATATCGATTAGCATGACGCAGATAGAAGCGTAAGCTTTTTAACATTAATTTGTTACAGAGATGTAATGAAAGTCATATGAACGGAACACATCAGATTTTTATTATAGGAATAAACTCTCCTATAGTAGTTATATAATATAAGGTGAAAATAACTTTTCTCGGGCTATCAGCCAGGTGAATTCTGGAATAATTTCCAAGCTTTCAAGAGCTAACGTCGCTCTCATCTTCAGGGAATGATGTAGTCCAGTCCAGTGTGATTGGCAGGCTGAGGGCAGCCCGAGGTGTGTTAGACGTGTCCCTGTTCTCAAAGAGAACTTAACCACGTTCTGACGGGATTGTGGGTTTTGTAGGATGGCGGGTGTGTTTTGGGGTTGTGGAGTGACAGGAGGAGGCGAATATTGCTCCTCGACGGTTGCCTTGATGGTGCAACGGCCCTTGTGCACCGCTGGTGTGTTTTTATCAAAATGTTTCTTGGGATTAAATTTTGAATCCAAGCAACTCTTGAAGGATAATAAGGAGCTTAGCCGTAGCAGCTATTGGTGGTGCTCCTTCGTTACCGGGGATGCCCGCAAGCCATGCGGGGAAGCCGGTATCGCCTGAGGCGGCGGTTTGTGGGATCGTAATCCCCAAGAGACCTAACGAGGGCGCTCCGATGGAATGGTAACCCTTCGTTGAATTTTGTTGCCCGACGCCTAATCTCTTCCTCCAGGTATGGTAGAACAGAGGCTTCGTGCAGGAGTCTCGTTGGAAAGCCTCGAGGCACAGAATAGATAGCCCGGAGACACCTATTCTGTACCCGCTGAAGCAACAGCAGACTGGAGTCTGCCGCCATGCCCCAGATTTCACAGGCGTAGATTAATAAGGGGATAATGAGAGCCCTCAAAAGGCGCAACTTAAGGGGAACCGTCATCGAGGACCTCAGCATCGGGTACAGTGAGGCCGCAGCCCCATTGCCCCGGCACCACAGCCCCCGGACGTGCTCCCTAAAAGTGACGCCCCTGTCAAGCTTCACCCCCAAGTAGGTGATGGTGTTGGTCCATTGTATCCTTCGTCTGAGGTACGTGAATGTGGGGAAGTTTGCGGGAAAGCGGCGCTTGGTAAAGAGAATAGCGTGGGTTTTCTCCGGATTTATGGACAATCGCCAACGCTCGCACCACTCTTGGATGAGGCAGAGGTGTCTCTGGATAGGGTTGAAGGCTCTGCGTGGGTGTTTGTTTGTACAGTATAGCAGGACGTCATCAGCATACTGAGCTATGTTGACTTGCTGCACTGTTGGTAGGTCGGCCATGTAGACGCTAAAGAGCGAAGGGGAAAGTACAGAGCCTTCGGGGACTCCGCCTCTTACTGGCCTAGGTGTTGATTTGTGTTCCGCAACTGAAACTACAAAAAATCTGTGTTTTAGATATGAGTGTAGTAGGTGTATGATGTGTGTCGGGAGCTCCAGTCGGATGAGTTTGAGGAGCAGACCCGCGTGCCAGGTCGTAGAGAAGGCTTTCTCCACGTCCAGCGACACCGCCGCAGTGTAGGCTCTGTCCTGGAAGCCCAGGGCAGCGGCCTCCACCACTCTCAGTAGTTGCTGGGGTGTAGAATGCCCAGGACGAAAACCAAATTGGTGATCTGGGATGGCATGAATGTCGCCCAAGAGAGGGGACAAGCGGGCTAGTATTAGCCTCTCGAAAACCTTCGAGAGAACTGATAGGAGACTGATGGATCGGTAATTGGATGGGTGTAACGGGTCTTTCCCCGGCTTCAAGATGCATATCACCCGGGCCTCCCTCCACTCGCGTGGAAAGTGGCACAAGGTGAGGCACATGTTGAAAACCTTGGTTAGAAAGAGTACCGCCTTGATGGGGAGGCATCGGAGCATGGCGGGGGTTAGTCCGTCAGGACCCGCTGCCTTTTTGGGGTTGAGGCGCCGGAGTGCGCCCTGGAGTTCCCTGGGTCGGATGACGGGAAGTCGGTCCGCCTCGTCGGGGGGGGGGGCGCCGAAGGTATCGACGCACCTCCCGCCGAGCACGGTCCGAGAAGTCTTCGTCCTGGGGGTCTTCTCTTGGCCTCATAGACCTTTCGAGGTAGTCAGCGAACACATCGGCTTTGGCTCGGGGTTCATAAGCCAGGCCTTGGGTGCCTTGGATTGGGGAGGTGATTTGACCTCCGCGGTGCCGGAGAGCTTTGGCAATCCTCCACACGTCGCCATCCTCGAGCCTCAAGCGGGTCATAGTCTCCTCCCACGCTCGCACCCTGTGCTCGCGTAGTCGGGTCCGGACCTCTCGGCGTAAACGCCTCAGGAGTGCTCGGTTATGTGGCGTGCGGTGACGCTGATATAATAAATGATGTAGAGTTTTTTTTTTTTTTTTTTTTTTTTTTACCGTGGAGGGGGGAAATGCATTCCTGCATTCGACCCCAACATCTCCGGGTACGCCTTATATATAGTAGTCCGGAGGGGGGGGGACCGGCCAGATGCCGCTCTGTGATTGGCCCGGGTCCGGAATGGGAGGCGTTGACTAGGAACCAATGGTCTCCTTTGCCGGTACGGACTGCTCTGATTGGCCCGTTGCCAGATGTGAGCCTGTATTAAAACTAGGGCTAGCTTTGGGCAGTTTCACAAATCTTTGCGAGTGTTTCCTGAGCACCGAACTCCAAATGCCATTCACCTGCAAGCCGCTGTCTCTGTTGATGTTATTTTCTTCGTATTTAATAGCTATGACTTCTTTGATTGAGCGGTCCCAATAGCTTGAAGACTTAAACATGGTGGTTGTGTCGCCCAGTCTCGGTCTGTGTCCTTCTTGGATGCAGTGCTCCGCAAGACCAGATTTTTCTGGGTACATCAGGCGGATGTAGCTCTCATGCTCTTTGCATCTTTGTTCAATCGTTCTCCCCGTCTGTCCGATGTAGGCTCTACCACATTCACATGGAATGCGGTATACCCCAGGAGTCTTGAGGCCGAGGGAGTCTTTGACCTGATTTAACATATTTCGAATTTTATTGGGTGGCTTGTGTATAGTCTTGATGTTGTATTTGCCCATAATTCTACTCAGTTTACCAGACAAATGACCTGTATATGGGAGGTAGGCTTTACGTTGTTTCTTCGCGTCTTGTGACTCGTCTAGCTGGGATGCATTACGCTGTGCACAGTTTGTACTGACAGCGGCCCGTTTTAGTGCCTTGTTGATGCTGCTCTTGCTATATCCATTTTTCTCTAGGCTGGTTCTGAGATACTGAAATTCTTTAGCGAGGTTTTCACTGTCTGAGATGGCTACTGCTCTGTGTGCAAGCGTCGATAGAACTGTGTTTCGCTGAGCTGGGTGGTGGCAACTGTTTGCGTTTAAATATAGATCGGTATGTGTGGGCTTCCGGTACACACTATGACCCAGGGAACCATCGGGCTTTCGGCGTATTAATATGTCCAGGAATGGTAACTTCCCTTCCTGTTCAATTTCCATAGTAAACTTGATGTTTGGATGCTGACTGTTTAGATGGTTCAAGAAGTCCTGTAGCGTATCTTCCCCGTGAGGCCAGATGACAGGGTGTCGTCCACGTATCTGTAGAAGGCAGCCGGCTTTAGAGTTGCTGAATCTAAGGCCTGATGTTCAAATGCTTTCATGTAAAAATTAGCTATGGCTGGTGTATCCGGAGTCTCTACATCATTCCCTGAAGATGAGAGCGACGTTAGCTCTTGAAAGCTTGGAAATTATTCCAGAATTCACCTGGCTGATAGCCCGAGAAAAGTTATTTTCATACCGCCGCCAGGAAAGCTTCAAGTCATGGTTCATAATATAAGGTATCTGATTATGGTTTATGTTGTCCTCTTAGATGCCTAAGCTTAAGATGTTATATGTGAATATTATGTTTGTATTACGGTTTTGGTGCTTACTTTTACCTCTTTCTTTTTAATGTTGGTTTAGTCTGTGAATCAAAACAGCACATACGGTCTATGGACCGTGAAATTGTACTGATTTTAATAAATACATCCATTATGTCGGAGAATAGTCGAATGGGCGGCGTATCGAGGGATACGGCGGAGGAATTTGCTTTGAGTAACTATCTACCCTGGCGTCCGCTTCTGACGAACCTCAGTGAGACCCGTTCTTGAGCATAGAGGTTTGTGTGATCCCACAAGCGTCAGTATATCAAACCTGGAGTCTTTAGGGACATAGCTATTTTTATTAACAGTTCCGACCGTTTCAGCTTCAAAATTTCTAGTCTCAGTTTCTTTTTCGGAAAGTTGTGACTCTTCGTTTCGTTCCAAAAACGCTACAAAAGAAATTCTCTTATCCTCTTTCACCAGTTTCCAATATGTGCAATACAGTTAATATATACACGAATAACAATGAAATGTTAAATAGGCAACTCTCACATCATATACATACTTGTAATTGTAATGTTGCAATACAAGACCTGCTTCAAATAATGTTGAAGTCAAAATAGGTACCCTTATATTGCTGAGTTTGTCCACAGTAATACATTAGAGTACTATAATTATTAGGTTACGGAGGATGAGAGAGCGCGCACCGCAACCTACACAGATCTGTTATGGCTAACACCTCCAGAGAGGGGGGGGGGGAGGAGGGATGAAATGAGAAAATTACAAGAGGCCGCAGGGAGATAGGTTACAGAGGCGCGCGGAAGGTTTGAAGACCTGTCTCACTGGTGGAGCTGCCCAGACCAGTCATCAACGATTCATAGACCAGGCACCCCCTAGTGTCAACAGGGAGTACTCTTTCCATTGGGAAAGAATCCTCGCCATTTGGCCGACATTGTATTACGCCACTAACCTAAAGCTACGCCTAAATATAAGAAGAAATTCGGAATGAAGTGAAATGATGACAGGAAATCGAGATAAATGAAAAACCATCCCAGCATTTGCCTACCGGTCAAATTACAAAACAACTCATGAACCAGAGTGTGCGGTCGCCGAGGATTGAACCCGGAGCCTCCCGAATGCTAATCGAACACGTCACCACTGCACCATCTGGCTCGGTTAACAGATTATAAAATCTCTAACGTAAAATTTAGCAATGATGCGTATCATTAATTCAACCAATTTACTCAATACATATCTCAGGAAAATTAAGAATTAAAAAGAGTTTTATTTATGGAGGTTCTTTAACTGCTGCGATTCTAATCGTACTATTCTATATTAGGCATGAAAGACCACTTAATTTTGTTCAGAAGCCTCTTTATCCAGCTTTAAGTTCTTTTACGTGCTGTAAATCTATGACACGGGACCAATGACTTTACTTTCATTTCGAAGGAAGACATGCTAAGGAGTTTTACGCCCGAACTAAAAGAAAATTCAGTTAAATGTTATTGCTGCTTTCCAATCCTTTCCTTCTTGTCCGATTGACCTTCGAGGTTACCTCATTCCACCAAGCAACGGGAGTCATCATGGATTATTAAAAATAATCATAATGAAGCCAAAGCCATTTAAGTGTTAACTAGAAAAATCTGATGTGCTCCATTCACATGACTTTCTCTATATCTCTGCAACAAATTATTGTTAAAAAGCTTATGCTTCTATTTACTTCAAACTATTCGAGAAAAAATCAGCAGAAATAGTCCTATTACTTACTTCCTTGTAAGTAGAAGCGAAATAAGGAAGTACTATTGGTTAAAGTGATAGTCAAAATTTGGTTGCTGTGTGACTGAAGTTCCTTTGTTTGTAGGGACAGGAATTGTTAAATTCCTGTATGAGAAAAGTATGTTTTTTAAAGCTGCAAGCAAAAACAAGGAGTATCTAAAAACGATCAACTCCAGAAAAACATGTATATAAGATATATTGTGTGTTTTAAAGTGCTTTACATTTTTTGAGTTGTAAGTTTTTGTCCTCTTACGGTTTAGCAGTTATACAAAATTCGTAAAATTCATCCAGCATAAAGTAGTCTTCAGATGCTATTCCCAGAAAATTCAAGATATACATTTTATTTGTTAGGTAAGTATTTTTAATATACGAAATTAAAAAAAAAATCGTTAGAGCAATTTTTGAAGAAATCAGAATTTTCGAAAAAAAAATCATGTAAATGTTAGTTTGGGTTGGGGGGATTTTTCTCAAAATCTTCGTGTTGCATCCCTGGAAGATACTAAACTTAAATACCAACTTTGGTATTTTACAGACTTTTCGTTTTTGAGCTATCGTGTTCACAGACACACGGACACATGGACACACACATACACGGACTTTTTTCTAAAAATGCTTTTTTTGGATACAGGGGATCCTAAAACATATGTTTCCGGTGAAATCTCGATATTGAATTTTTGGGTGGAGTGCAATACCTTCTTTATACACTATGTACATAGTACTTATAGAGAAAGTAAAACAAGGAGTTAAAAATTATTCAATTGAATGCTCCCCCCCCCCGCCGCTCCCAAAACTACAAATGATTGGACCCTTTTCTGAGGTGGAGATACCCAGGGAGAGGTATCCGTTATCTTTGAATGGTAGGGTGATGAGGTTGGCGACGGACTGAGACAAACTGTAGTTTATGCAGAGAACTCCGACCAATGTTGGTAATATGGGGTTAATTCATCTGAAGCAGAGGTGAAGGCGCGGATAGGATCAACTTAAAACTACGATGGACATTTTAAGTCGGGTTCTGTCCACATCTTCACCTGTGACTGCCTCAGATGAATTATTCCCACATTATAGTCGACTATCTCATATTTTAAAGTTGTGGGGTAATTTGTCATGGTAACAAATCATTATGCTTTCTTTAATACTACATAATGCCCAAAATGTGCTTTATTGTAGAAAATATAGAAATAAATATCTAATATCTTCTTAAGCAAATCATCTTCTTCAACTGATTACTGTCTTCTTTGTGAGATGTACACCGGACGATTTAGAAGACAATGTCTTGGATCAGTAGCCTTTCGAGGTGCAAGCTAACTTTGGGTGATAGCTTAACCAGGATAGGTGATAGTGGTTTTCAATAATTCTTTTTGATAGAAAATTGGTTAATATTATTACGATAAAAGAAATTGCTAATACGATTATAGATATAGAAGTTAAGATTTGAATCAATTTCTGGAATGGTGGTGAAGAAGTAGGAAGTAAAATGTAGTGATGAAAAGGGAAATAGCAAAATTCGGATTAAATTATCCAACCCAGCATTTGCCAAGTGACCGAGGTAAAATCTGAAATAAAAATTGGGGTTTTGAACTCGGGATATCCGAACGTGAGTCGCTCACGTTACCGCGACGCCACCTGACTTGGTCTTACGTAAACAGAAGGTTTAAAAATTTTCAGCACTTTTAAGCTTCAAATTGTGAAAATAATATTTATTTCTCAGCTCAAAATTTTGAGGAGAGTCCAACTTGTTATCAATGTTTCGTAAACTTTTAATTTCACTAATTGGTAATAAATAGGTAGAAAAGGTTTTGCATTCCACCCAAAAAACCGATACCGAGATTGCACTTGAAATATACGTTTTAGGATCCCCTGTATAAAAAAGAAAGCGGTTTAATAAAAATATATGTTCGTGTAATCTGTGAACATGATAACTCAAAAACGAAAGGTTAGTTAAATACTAAACTTGATATTTAGGCTCAGTATCTCTTAAAAATGCGACAAGAAGATTAAAAAAATATCCCCATCCCAAACTACGCTTTACATGGGAAAAATTTCGAAATTTTTCATTTTCTAAAAAGTACTGCAACTTTTAATTAAAATAGCGCATATTAAAGGTACTTACATGATAAACGAAATTATATCTTTAGTTTTCTGATAATTGCCCTGAAGACCTCAGTGTTCTGAATGACTTTTGCATAACTGTTAAACCGAAGAAAATAGACAATAACTTACTCCACAAAAAATTAGATCTTGCTAAACACACACATTATGTGAAAACATTTTTTGTGAGTTAACCATTACCCAGATGTTTCTTTGTTATTGGTTTCAACAATAAAAGACTTAAGCTTGTCAATCCTATTTCTTTTGTTTTACTCCTGGCCAGGCAAAGAGAATCGAACTTGATATGATATAGGTACCAGCTTTTAAAAAAGTTTGACTATCGCTATAGCCTAGTGTAGTATTTCCCTTCTACTTATATGGAACTAATTGAAAAGACCATTTCTGTAAATATTTATCTTGATTAGAATGAAGTAAATAGAAAAATAAGCCTTAGTATGAATAGATTAGTTAAGACCATTTCTGCAAATGTTTATCTTGATTAGAATGAAGTAGATAGAAGAATAAGCGTTAGTATGAATAGTTTGTTACTGGTCATGTGAATGGAACAACATAATCTTTTTACAGAGTATTTTAATTTTTGGAGGAAAGCTTCAAAAGTATATAAGTTATATTTTCATCACGGTGCACCTTTAAGTTTCTAGATAAAGCTGCAGTTCTCTCATATTTAGACATCAAATGTTTATCTTTAATAATTTTCAAATTCTTATGCTATGCAGCAAATATTTGTTTTATTTTAATAATTTTTTATTCTCAAATTACTGTTGTATATGTCTATAGTTTTCCGATTATACTTAGATTAATTACATATTTTAATTACATTAATTTGTCAAATTTTCTAATGAATGAGCGTTTCCAGAAAGCCTGTGCATAATTACTTCTATTTTGGAAAGTGAATAAATTTGAGGAGATGAAAGAGGTAGAACAAGCAGCAAGTGCTGGTTTTCGTTTACAGCGCACTTAGCTTGTGTCTACTAAAAGCGTTTACGAGCAGGAAACCTCGTTCCCCTCTCTGATGCACATAGCCGCAGCGAATGAACACGCCACATCGCGCGCAAAGCGATACATCCGAGCAGTAAATATGCTTAATTAATGTTGTGTGATATGACTACGCTAATGACGTACTAATAGCAAGCCACCCCCGCGCATGTGCAATAGCAGCTGTCCATGCCAATTGAATCAAGTCGCTGGACTGTGACGATATGCTTAACTTCCATATTTGTAGTGCAAATCCATTATTGCCTCTTCTGCATGATTTTCTCTCGATAATTTTGATAAACATTTTTCTTTCAGTTTACGAAAGAAATGTAAAATCGTGTTTATTATAGAGTAGGTAGCCATTATAGATTTTGAGATAGGAATTATTGTAAAAAATAAACCGCATTATTGAACTTTAAAGTTTAATTTCAAAACAACCAAATCAGATGGCTAAAGCGTTTCCTCTAGGACTCCATCCGGGAGGTCGTGGGCTCGATTTTTGCCGCCAACCTCTATTACCCATGGGTTTTTTTAGGTGAGGTTTCTCCGTTCCCCTCAACTACTGTCTCTTCATTCCATCTGGATTGTAAGTGTCTGCAAGACTGACGTGGTGGCGTCCCTCCGTGGTAATGAATGCCCTTTGGTAATACAGCTCTCGGCGATAGCGTGGCCCTGGAATCGTTTGTGGAACAGGGGAGTTCAGGGGGTGGGCTCCTAGAGCACCTCATGTTGAGATGAACTGCTTCAACCGGATCCCCGCGGTCGGTTTCGGTTGCCTGTCGAACACTGTCATATAATCCTATCCTCCTGGGCTCTGACATACATTACGTTCATGGTGGCTGCAATGTGGAACAGTTAGACAAGCAAGCAAGGAACCAACCAACTAACCAATAGACTAATCCGTCAACCGACAGATCGACCGACCGACCGACCGACCAAACGGTCAACCGACCTACCGAACAACCGACCAACCGGCCGACAGATCAACCGAGCGACCGATCAACCAACCAATCAACCAACCAATTTACCAACAATCAGTCAATTAATCAGCCAATCAACCAACAAACCCACCAACCAATCAACCAACCAATTAACCAACCAACCAATCAACCTACCAACCAGTCAAACCAATCAACCGACCAACCAGCCTACCAATTAATCAATCAACCAACTAACCAATCGACCGACCAACAAACCAATTAACCAGCCAAACAACCATGCCACCGACCAACCAGGCAGTTAACCAACCAACCAACCAACCAACCAACCAACCATCAACTAACCAACTGACCGAACGACTGACCGACCGACCAACCAACCGACTGACTCATCTACCTACCGAATCACCGAACGAGCGACCGACCTACATATGATTTACTAAAACCTAATGTAGAGCCAATTTTAATGCTAATAAGTAATATTTGAAGATATTACATTTTAATCTTTAGGCATCCATATTTGTAATTACTTAACCAGAAATTAACCTGTATATCCTGGAATCAGTTTGGTTAAATCAGCCTGTCGAAACAAATGTAAATCTATTTTTATATAGCAAATATAAATTCAATATATATTGAATGTGTTGACTCTCGTGTTTCAATAGTCCTCACCTACATGTTATTATAAGAATGTATGGATAGTTATAAAATATTTTTTTTTTTCTTTTTTTTTTTTTTTTTACTGCAGTCATATCTTGTACATGCCAGTTAGTCTCATGACTTGAGACCAGTGTTCGAATCAGATTTTCTGACGTGAGGGGTAATCTAAACAATCAGATTTTTTCCATTTTTCAAATCTGCTTTGTTTATACATCTTCTAATTCGTGTAATGCATTTTCTCTTATTATTTTCACAAGCACATCTCAAAGCGCATCTGCGGAAGTTTTTGACTAAATATTAATATTACTTAAAGTTGAATATGTCACCGTCGTTACTTTCTGCAAGTATATGCTTTCTTCTAAACAATCCATCCATGCTGACCAACAATGTTCCGAAAAAACTGAAATAAATACTGCAACCTGCAATCATCATTGCAGGTAATCATTTAGCTTTCTTGGTACAAGCGATATGTTGTTTAGCTGTGTCAGCTTGCACTTGTTTTATGTACAGTTTGCATCAAAAGTGTTCCATGTCTTCCTGTATTTTCAAAGAGAGCAGTAAAAGCCTTTATAATAAAAAGAAGAAAAAAAACTTTCCTGGCAGGAAAAGGATTCTTCTTTAATGAGCCGGGGAAATTATTTAATGGGAGAGAAAATTCTCCATCCCCAATCATTAATTCCAACCCTGCTTGAGACACTTTTAAGCACTTTAAAAACCATCGTTATGGTCGGGCTAGAACTCACGCCCTTGTGCTCACCCAACCAAAGCCACCCAGAACGACAATTATAACTACCTATACTATACGAATAAACAGATTTCAGGTAAGATACTTCAATTTATTTTCATTGCAAAAGTATACAATATAGATATATTGTACAAAGAACGAGGAGAAGCAGCTTTAGGAAAACACTCTCCTGCTCTCTCTTTCTCTCACTCACCCATTCATTTGCTCACTCACACACACACACACACACACAAAATACATAAACAAACGTTTGCCTATATTTAATAAATATATGTATTATATGTATACACACACGCACAATGCCTTCCTTTCCCATTGTGACCACCGCCACTACAATTCGGTCTCCCATTGAATTAGTTTTAATATTCGTAACTACCACACATTCTCATAGTTATAATTATAATTATAATGACAATAAGCGTATAGCTTATCATAAGGTATATTGGGGATGTTATTCTTCCTATCCGCAATTTCTAGCATCTCAGGAAATATTCATTTACGGTTTAGAGTTCAATATCCGAAATTGTGTTAATTTCTCGTTTATTTTTTCTTTTAGTTCTTCCTATATACGTGGTTTGTTGTACACGCCTTGTTTTGCACCCAATTATTAGTGTCGGATACGTTTCTGTAATTAGATTTTGTGAAAATGACATATACAGAAATCCAGAATCTAAAGGGTCATATTTTACTAATTACCCTCTCTTAAAATATTCCCCCAAATTAAACCTAATGACCCATTAGGTGTATGCGCAATAGCAAAAGTCATGCTAGAGATGCCCTGGCTGGTAAAATTGTGCAAAGGTCCCGTTAACATCTTAGGACAAAATCAAACCGACTCATTCACAGTTTCGAAAGTCGCTACTGTCTTGAGTGCAGGAGGTGCCATCAACTACCCCATTTAGTGTTTCTCTAGTGGTGTTTACTCTTGTAACCAATTGTAGCGTATCAGTTATGAGACACCTGAACTTGGACTTCACTTGGAGTTGCACTCACATATCGTTCCAGAAGTCGTGCGAAAAGTAGGTGAAGGCACCATTGATATCATTTAGTGCATATCCAATGGTAATACTCTTATAACCAATGGTAGCGTATCTTTTATGAGAGTTGAACTTCGACTCCACGTGGAGTTGCACTCGGTTCACGGTACAAAAGTCCTACGGAAGTAGGGGAAGGCATCAGTGGTCCCATTTAGTGTGTCCAATGATGTTACTCTTGTAACCAATAGTAGCGTATCTTTTATGAGAGATGAACTCCAACTTCACGTGGAGTTGCGCTCAATTTACGTTTCAAAAGTCCTGCGGAGAGTAGGAGAAGTCATCAGTGATCCCATTTATTGTTTGTCCAATAGTATTACTCTTATAATCAATGCTATGTAGATATAGTTTCGTTCGGAATTCACGTGGAGCGACTGTTTTCCAAATTGCTGTTACCTACGCAAAACGAGTTATCAAACAAAACCGAATATTAATAACACAGCTAATGCAAAACTTTATAGTCGATACAGCGAAGAAAGTCGATGTTTGTAGGAAAGGAAAGTGCTCGATAGTTACACCGACATATAATAATATCCTCATTAGTTATTATAACAACTAACGTTTAATTATTTGCCAGTTTAGTTCGTATCATTTAAGTTTACGTTCACATGGAGAGAATTCTGTTAGTTTGTACTTACAGTTCAGAGTTAAATTAAAGAATATTAAACTGAAAAAAAATCTTTGTATCTATTCTGCAGAAAATTATTCTTGCACAAGCTTATAGTTCTATTTTCTTCATGCTAAACGAGATAAACATTAGCAGAAACGGTTTTATTGTAATTTTCCTTGTAGGTACAAGGGCTATAGGGAGATAAATGTGCTAAAGCGATAGTCAAATGTTTAAAGAGCTGGTGACTATGTGATGATATTGATACTCTGTTTTCCTTGCGCGGCCAGGGAATAAACAAATGATTTAAAAAATAACGATTTTCAATTTGAGAAAACTAAAGTATTGGAAAATTTAAACCAATAACAAGGAACATCTCAAAAAATGCATATAGCATAAACTGTGCACTTTAACTAGACCTACATTGTTTTGTTTCCGTCATTCAGAGCAAATAAGATTCCAGTGGTTATTCCTAGAAAATTCAAAATATATATATAATTTGTCATGTCAATATCTTAAACACGACGAATATTCAACCCGAAGATCGGCCAATTGCTGACACGTAGACCATAATACGACCTCGGCGTTCAGACAAGGACGATGCCGCGGTAGTGTTGCATTATCGTGTGAGTATGAAAGGACCACACCCATAAATCACCAGGAATCAAACCGAATCACCCGCTCCGGAGCCGGATCTCCATCCACTAACGGAGCGGAGATCTTAAACGTACAGTACTTTACTAAAAGTCGAAAAAAACAGCTTTTCGAAAAATTAGGTTTATAAAAGTAGTTCGGGTTTGGGGAGTATCTTGAAACGTTCTGTGTCGCATCCTTGGAAGCTAGGAAACTTAAATACCATGTTTACCCGACTTTTAGTTTTTGAGTTATGCATCTCACACACAGACACACACACACACACACACACACACACACACACACACACACACACCGTCCCGAGCATAGATTTTTGTTTTTTAAAAATGCTTATATTTCAGGGTAGATTCAGGGACTCTCAAAATGTGTATTTCCAGTTAGATCTAGGTAGGTATTGAAAATTTGGGTGTGATGTAATAATTGGGTGTGCTCAGGCGTTTGCTCTGGAACTGGCATTCGGTTTCCCACGGCTGATCTCTGTGTTCCATGGGTTTTATGGGAGTTCTCCCGGGTCACTAAACGAATGTTGGGGATAATTCTTCATTCCTCAAATTTCCTGTCTCCCCATTTCATTTCCATTTCATCCGTCTGGTCTTTCCTTCAGTATTGTAAGTGTCGGTCATGATTGCAGTGTGTCTTCCTTTCATGGAGATGATTGCGCTTTGGAGTCTCAGCTCTGGGAGGTGCTGGGGGTCATCGATATACTCAGGAGTGTTTATTCAGACCTGAGGCGCAGGCTCCTAGCGTTCACCGCGTCGACATGAACTGCTTGGGAGGTGTTGGGACTCTCCACGATGGCTCCCTGTTGCAGTCTACTTCCGGCTGCCCTTTGTAATGCTTTCATCTCATTCTCTCCTTCAGCTGGCTGAAGTGTGAAATTTCTACCAGTTCACCACATTACATTTTCCCTACCCATTATATGTAATAAAGAAGGCAAAAAGAAAAAAAAATAACAAAAATATTTATGATTCATAAATTAAAATTAAATTCAATGTATCTCAGTTCACTTTTATTACGTTGATTAACACAGTTCACTATCAGTCACAAATGATCAGAATTTGCTGAGCTGAATTACAATTTTGACAGAGTGTGTTAATAATATTGTCTTTCTGTTCCAGGTACAATAATACAAACTTAATTATGCAGAGACACTTGGTGAGTGCAACATGCATTGTGTTTTCTAAATCAAATGCTTATGCCATTTCTTTCTTTCAAACTTAGTGAAAGTCACTAACAGAAATAAATTCTGCTACAGACAATCATATACATTTATTTGTATTTTTTAAATAAGAAATTGAAGCTTTATTTAAAGCATTGTAAAACTTATAGTTTTGTTTTGAGAAAATTAATAGATTGCTCTATATTTTATTGTGACAGGTAGCCAAACCGTTACTATCAATTTTTTAACTTTTTGTTGGAGTAATACCAAATATTACGTTTTAAGCTTAGAATATATCTTCCTATGACGTAAAATAGATTGCAAAGTTGTATTATTAATGGATTTATTCTTGTCCTACGCTGTATAAGTTCGTATTTTTGTTACGCTGGGGGTATACGAGATATCCAATAAAATAATTGTTTTGCGGATGTAACTACTTTGTACTTTCTCTAGAGCGTATTACAGTGTACATAGTGGGTAGAGAAATCAGTTTTAGAAAAAGGTACAAATTTGTGTGCGTGTCTGCGGACACATAACTCAAAACCGAAAACCAGTTAAATAAAAACTTGGTATTTAATTTTCATATATTCTAAGGATTATATACGAAGATTTTCAAGAACATCTCCCAACCTACTCTTCACATGGAGTATTTTTCGAAATTTTCGGTTATCTCAAAAATGGCCCTAACGATTTTGTTTAAAATGCCGTATATTATAACTATTTGCATTTTAAATAAAATTTACATACTGAATTTCTTTGGAACAGCCCCTGAAGTCCTCTTCATTCTTGATGACTTTTGTAGAACTACTAAATCGTAAGAGATAGACAAAAACCCACTACATAAAAAATTCATCTCTGATTAAAAACACAATTTACGAAATATACATTTCACAAGATTAATTAATTAATATAATGAGATGCCTAATAAAAGATAACAGACCATCTGCATTTTTCTCAAATAATACCCCAAAGAATAGATGCGTAGACTTCCACGATCTGTGCTAGAACACACAGAATCCCAAGATTAACAATATAAACATAATAATTACTTAACTATTTCAAGGCCTCACAAAAGAGGGGTTAACGTATTATTGATTATATCTTCTGTGGCATCATTAAACAGGCAAAAAGCCGCTACAATTCCTTGGTTAACAATTGAACTATATATTAGTTGAAATAATATTTAGTACAATATATTGTATTTTCCTTTAAGCTTTTTTGTTTTGCAAATTTCTTCTTTGGAATAGACAAGTGAAACACAAATACCAATAAACTTTACAAACTGTGGAAATAAAATATTGCAAAATAAGTTTTACGTGCTAAGTAATATTGAAAGATTAAGACACGTTAAATTGGTGACTCCGATTTTTCTTTCGTACTGTGGAGACTGCAGAAACTAACCAAGGCACCTCATATGCATCTCGACTTAATATTGATAAGGTAAGCATTAAATTACCTCCTTTTTTATTTGAGAAACCAGAAATTCAGTTATTTTATTCCATTCAAAAATGTAATGTCAAGATGTTACTGAAAATATGTGTTCTGAGTTCCCTTGAATTAACCATATTTGAGAGAAAGGTCTGTGGCTGTCTGTGAACAGCTTAGGCAACTAGAAGACGAAAAGTCTGCTAAATACCAAACTAGCATTTAAGCTCCACACCTTCCAAGAAATAGCACGAAGATTAAAAAATCTGATGTATTCCATTCACATGACTTTCTCTAAATCTCTGTTACAAACTATTGTTAAAAAGCTCATTCTTCTGTCTACTTCATGCTAATTGAGATAAAATTAGCAGAAATGGTCTTATTACTTGCTTCCTTGTAAGTAGAAGAGAAATGAGGGAATACACTAGGCTAAAGCGATAGTCAAATATTTTAAAAGCGGGTTACTATATTGTTGAAATTCTTCTGTTTGTATGGCTAGTAGTTGACAAACTCCCGTATGAGAATAACTGTATTTTAAAGCTGAAGCCAATAACAAGAAATATATTAGAAACGGTCAGCTCTACAAAAAAGCTATATAACATAAATTGTGTGTTTTGAGGAGATCTACATTTTTGTTTAGTGAGTTTTAGTCTCTGTCTTACAGTTTATCTCTTATACAAAATTCAGCAAAATTCATCCAGGATCTAGTTCTTCAGAGGCTATTCCCAGAAACTTCAAGATAAACATTTTATTAGTCTTGTAAATATCTTTAACATACAATATTTTAATGCAACTAGTTAAAGCAATTTTTTATGAAATAAACATTTTCAAACGCGTTTACAAGTAAAGAACAGTTTGAGGTGGAGGGATTTTCTTAAAAATCTTCATGTCGCATCCTCGAAAGATAATGAACTTAATATCAAGTTTGGTATTTAACGGACGTTTCGCATTTGAGCTATGCAGTCCATAGACACACACACCATCACGGCTCATTTTCTAAGATCTCAAAACATGTATTTCCGGTGAAATATCGGTATCGAATTTTTGGGTGCATTGTACGTGTAGAGAAAGTTAAAACTGATATACTCCATTCACTGTCTGTTTGGCAAACAAACATTACAAAAAAACATTCTTCCACCTATGTCATTCTACTCTGCATAAATATTAGCAAAAATTCTCTTATTTCTTAGTTCCTTGTTAGTAGAAGGGGAAAAAGATGAGCTCTAGGCTAAAGCCACAGACAAATCTTTTAAAAGCTATCGATATGGGATTGAGCTTAAATTCGCTTTTGTTTACGTGGTAAGGAGTGCATTAATAGAAGAAAATTGGACGAGTCTTCCTCTATGAGGAAAATATAAGTATTTTAAAATTTAAAGCAATACCAGCAATATTTAGAAAATAGCTAGTCCACAACAAAATTGTACAGGACTTAAATTATGTGTTTTGACGAAATGTAAATTTTTTGTGAAGCAAGTTTTTGTTTATGTTCTTAGAGTTTACCAGGAATACAAAAATAATTAAGAATGAACAGGACTTCACAGAAAAGTTAAAATGTACATTTTATTTGTCATGTGAACATCTTTAATAAATCATATTTTAATAAAAATATCTTTTGAGCCATTTTTGAGAAAATTTAAATTTCCGAAAATTCTTCCATGTAAAATGTAGTTTGGAATTGGAATTTTTCTTGATAATCATCCTGTCGCATGGAAGATGCGAATTAAATAACAAGTGTTGTATTTAACCTTCTTTTCGTTTTTGAGTTATGCTGTTCACACATACACACATGGATCTTTTTTAAAATTACGTTTTCTTGGGGGGGGAGGGATTGTGGGGAACCTAAACAGTGTATTAAAGGTGAAATCTTAATATCGAATTGTTGGGTTGGAACGCAATACCTTCTCTACTTATGCACTATGTAAAAAGTAGAGAAAGTAATGTTGTAAAACTATTTGAATCGCCAAATTTCGCGTATGCATTCCTTAGATGCATTTAAATAGCATTCTTTGTGTTAATTTTTCGCAGCTTATATCCTTATAACTGCTAATTTCCTCCAGTAGAATAATCAACATTTAATTTCATGCAAATTAAAAGATTTGCGTCAATAAAAGAAAGTCTAATAATAAAGTTAGTGGGAGTGTCGTTACATTTGAGTTTAAGTACCTTAGCATTGGTCTGGAACCAGATTTGATTCAGGTTTTAATGACATGGAAGAGAATGAGATGAGTTAAAAAAAACAACAGCTCTTCGTGACCATTAAAGACGCCTGTTCTTGGCCTCCAGGTCTCATCTCATTTTGTGGCGCGGTTGCGGTGGAATTATCCACCATTTTGAAACGCTTTAATGTCCGTAACATTTGTGCAAAAGAATGAGAAACAAGGAATGCAAACTCTTCCTGCAACATTTGCTGAAATCCCTCTGACAGCAGCTGTGTGGGCACTCGGGTTTATACGCGCAAACTTGTAGGACACTCTATGATTTCTTTCTCCATGTAGAACAAATTTTCGGTGCTAAATGCCATTCACAATAAGTATGAAGCTAAAGATTAGTGCCAAATTAACACCATGTAATGTCATTCGCAACTAGAAAAGACTTTCCCTATACATTATTGTATATATAATCAACCAGAAATCATCCCTACAAAGGCTTAGCTTGTCATCTATGTACTTCATTTTAATCGAAATGAAATGGAAATAAAGTGTAATTTATGGACGCTCTTTAACTACATTGGTTCTCAGCGTCCTGTTCTATATTGGGCGTGAAATTCATTTAATTTTGCTCAGAGGTCTCTGTATCAAGTTTGAGGGTCTTTTACGTGCAGAAGAAATCTACGACACGGGACCAAGTCTTTACTTCCCTTCCGAAGGAAGCCATGCTAAGGACTTCTAAATTGAAAAATTGATCGTACATGCCAGGTTTGAACCCGCGACCTTGGGGGTATGAAGCTAGCATAGTAATCACTACACTAAGAAAAATGACCCAATTTAAAAGGGATAAACTTCTGCAAGTTTCGTTACTGGTACAGGAGGCTGAAGAGTTTGTCAGAGGGTTTTGAACTTCACCCTTTGTATGACATCGTGATAAAAAAATCTGATGTATTAAATTCACATTACCTTCTCTACCTTCTATCGCGTATTCTCACGAAAGTTTATTACTTTCTCTTCACGAGATACATTGCATTCCATCCAAAAACTCGATACCGAGCTTTCAGCGAGAATGGACTTCATAAGTGATGTCGTCAGCCATTGTCAGGTTTTCTAAGCAACTGGTTGCGAAGGAGTTTGACATGTATATTCGTCTATTACTTTGCGAGAAGGTTATTTTGAAGGATCTAGATTAATTATTTATCACTCTTAGATAAAAATTGTTAACAAGGTTGTAGTCATGTTCCGTAGCGGTTATTGTTCTGTGTTCATAATTATTAGGAATTATACTGATAAATATAGCCAATCTTAATGGGCGCTGTGTTGCGACATAACATGGTTGTTTACAAAGGCCGATTTAAGCGTAATCAAACACTGCCTTTATGTTTTATCCTAGAAATAAAATGAGTAATATTGTGTAAATATTTTACCACCCATGGACTTAAAAAAACTGAGTTCGCAGCGAACTCATCTAACATGCATTTGGGATGACCTCTGAAGTAACTTTATTTAAATGCCTATGCGGTGAAACTTTAGTTTTGGAATGCTAATAAATTTTCCTCTGAACATGTTTAAATGTAATCTTACTAGAGTCGGTTGATAAGTACCGGGCCTCTCAATGAAAATGGCATTTCATGTTTTTTTTTTTTTGCTTTATTTCTCAATACAATCTTCAGAAATGCTAATACATTTTGTCATATCGGTGTCCTTATTTAATTAAACCATCTCTGTAGTGCGATTTATCAAGGTCCTCAAAATAGCTGTTGACCGCATCAATGACCGCCTTGTTGCTGTGAAATCTTCATCCTCCAAGACATTTTTTGAGGTTTGGGAACACATGGTAATCACTGGGTACTAGATCTGGTGAATGTTCAAGCAATTCGAACTTTAATTCGCACATTTTTCTCATTGTAATGGCTGAACGATAGGCCGGAGCGTTGTCGTAATGAAACAAGATTTTTTTTTTTTTTTTTTTTTTTTTGCCAAATGAGGTCTTTTTATTTTCACCTCATCACTCAAATGTTGCAGTAAGTTAGCGTAGCAGTCACCAGTAATAATTTTATTCTTTTACAAATAATGAATAAAAACAATTCCCTGTGCATTCTAGAAAACACTCGCCATAGCCTTGTTAGCTGACAAAAATGACTTTACCCCATTTGGGGCTGGTTCACCTAGCGCAATCCACTGTTTTGAATGTGATTTTCTTTCTGAAGTATAGTGACGTATCCAAGTTTCATCCATGGTAATAAGCCATCTCAAAATTCCCTGGGTTTTTTACAGTAGAGCTCCATATTCTTATCAGAAACAGTTTTTCTTTGCAACTTTTGATCAGGTGTCAACAAACGCGGCACCTATCGTACACAGACCTTGTGAAAGCCCAAAACATTACTTAATATATTGCCTGTATATTTTTTTCATATGTTTACAGCCTCTGCTACCTCAAACAACTTTAATCTGCGGTCTTCCAATACTAAACGATGACTCTTTTTTCAATGATCACTGGAGTTGTCACTTCTACAGTACGTCCAGAGTGAGGCTTATCACTAGTGCTCGTATGTCCCATTTTAAACTCTGCAACCCACCTTTTAATCATTGAATATGAAGGGGCAAAGCCTTTCAATGTACTGTAAATATCCTCCTTGATTTCTTTAGGCGTTAAGCCTTTCAAATGGAAGTATTTAAGCACTGCTCGTTTTTCCAAATCCTACATTTTCGTGAAAAATCTAAAGTTGTCTTGTTTAAAATGCTGTCCTTCGAAAACTAAGCAAGCTATTGACCTGTAATTATGGATACTAGCTAGCCTAGAGTTTAACTATAGTATATTACCGTCTAACTGACCTAGTGTATGAGGCCCGGGATTTATCAGATGACCCTCGTATAGGTTTGAACTGTTCTTTGTATGTCAAATGCCTAGTTGTAAGGAAATAAATTAATATAGTTTCCACTATTATCGGAAACGCTACCCGCCACATTACTATAACACGTTTTGTAATGCATTAATTTTAAAATAAAGTATAAGATCACTTAATAAGATCGGAAGTATACTTCTTCCATTTATTACCATTTATATCACTGCACAATCAAGGAACATGACAATCATTTACACGATACAAATCCAATATTAAATGCAAATTTTCATTTGAAGCACATCATGCAATAGTCAGGAGTACACATTCACAGTAAACTTATATTCAGAATAAAATGGCCTTGAGGATATTTTATAAGAGAAAAAAAATGTAGTGTATACTTAATAATAATAAAATTAATAAATAATAAAATTAATAAATAATAAAATAATATGTTATAGGAACTTAGCAGTGGGCTTGTAGCTTAATGTTTTTCTGGAATTATAGATATATGTAAATATGTTGGAAAAAACAGGCCACACGACACAGTTTAAAATGTTTCGAATGAGGTAAAAACTTTAGTTACACACAACTCATTAAACTAACCTTTAGAAAAAGGAAGAGAGAGAGAGAGAGAGAGAGAGAGAGAGAGAGAGAGAGAATCAAATCAAACACTGAAGTAATTGTGACTAATCAGTGTAATATGTAATTATAAACACAAATTTACGATAATTGTACCTAGTGCTTTATTTTATGTTTGGGTAACCTCTGCAAACTCGTAGGTTAGGAATGCCATAGCTTAGGTTTGCCATACAGTTAGTTACGTTTTAGGTTAGGTTTTTTTTTTTTTTTCAATTTGATATTGGCTGAGATACACATACATTTAAACCCGAAATTTCGGAATTTCATAATTTGGGAATAGCACCTGCTCTTACTAATGTAAATCCGAGTACCTATTTCGGAAAGGGCGAATGCAGCGAAGGCTAAGCATAAAAGTTAAAGTTATGGACTTAATAATCTTTCTTTAAATTCCGTTTCTTGTAATCCTCGGAAAAAATGAGGGACCATCTTCCTCAATCTCACCTTTAGTATGGCAACTGCACATTAGAAAGTGTTTTGAAAGTTTCCATCAGCTCTCCTACAACACAATAAATAAAATCGTGCAAAACGGAAGCACTGCCATATGCTGCTATTTTACTAGTTTTTCAGTATGTTATTTCTTTATGTATAACTATGTTTTATACAAACCTAATTGTAGTCTTGCAGTTCTTGGCTTCATTTTTGTTGTTTGTAACAATAAGGCCTTAATCATCTGCTAGCTTTCGGGGACAAAACACGCATCTATCGCGAGAAAAAGCGTCCTTGGTCCCTTAACTATTCTAAATGTGGTTGCTCAACCCAAAGTAATTGAATCCGGTGTATTATAGCACAACTGCACTAAACTTTATTACGTATATTAGAGGCCTACACTAACTTGCATTAGGAATCAGAGTTGTCTAGAAAGAGGGCACAGCATCTCCATGGCAACGGCTAGCTGTGATGTCAGACTTTAGGAGTCCATAGATACTTTGAGAGTTCTTGTGTAGAAAAAATGCATTTAAAAAGAAAAGCCGGCGACTGTCTGTGAATAGCTAATTCAAAAACAAAAAGCCAGTTAAGTATTAAACTTGTTATTTAAGTTCGGTACTTTTCACGAATGCGACACGAAGATTTACAGGAAAATCAGCCATACAAAGAAACATTTTAATTGTCTTAAAAGTTAGATCTAACATTTGATTAAATACCTATGTGTAAGATATTTTTAAGACAAATGAAATTGATATATTGCGTTTATTTTGGAAATTGCCTCTGCAATCCTCTTCATTCTGGATATCTTTTCATAACGTAACCCTAAGAGATAGACAAAATCTCACTGCATCAAAGAGCCAGGTCTCATTATCACACACAATTTATGTCAAATACCTTTTGTGGAGTTAATCATTTCCGAGATATTCCTCATTTTGGTTTAAATTTCCCGTTACTTTTCTCAAATGAGAAGTCTCATTCGTTTTTATATTTTCATTTTTTTTAAACTCTCGAAAATGAGCGCAATTTGCAACCAGCTATTAAAATATTTGATTATCGTTTTAGCCTAGTGATTTACCTTATTCCCCTTGAACATGTGAGAACATGCATAATAAAAAACATTTCTGATAATGTATATTTTTTCACCCTCGTGATACAAATAAAATGGAATTTCAAGAGCATCATATTGCGATCAGCTTTTAGAAGATTTGATTATCGCTTTAACCTAGTGTATTCCTTTATTTCTCTTGAACTTATAAGAAAACATAAAACAATTTATACTAATGATTATCTTGATTAGTATGAAGTGGATAGAATAATTAGTTTTGTAAGAGTAGTTTGTTGTAGAATAGGTAGAAAAGGTTCTGAGCATGTAACTCATTAGTATTTCACTTCAGTTTAAATGTCATAAACCTTTGACAAATAGCTACATTTATTTCATGTTTCGTTATTGATGAAAATAAATATTGCTCTCAAAATTTTAAGAACTGGACACGCTATGCTGTCCTTAAAATTCTATCGTCTTTTGAAAATCCACAGAACGTTTAAACATTTGAACTATTAATAATGGATATCTATGAACTGGCTTATGCCACAAAAATAATTTGAAATAAACTGTACCTTTTATAGAGGTCTGCATTTTTTGTGTATTACGCACTTTCGTCTATCACTTAACTTTACCATTTACACACAATTCCTTCCAATGAAGTGGAATACTTTTAATATGAAGTATTTTATTCAAAATATTTAGCGCCATTTCGATTTTTGAGGTCAAGAGATTTCCTTAAAGATTTTCGTGTCGCATCTTTGTAAGATACTGAACTTAAGAACCAAGTTTGGTATTTACCCTATGAGTTATGGTGTTCACAGACACACAGACACTCAGAAGACAAAGTTACTTGCATACACTTGTTCTAAAATATGTCTTTTTTATTCAGAGTCCCAGAACGTGTTTCCGATTAAATTTATTAGAGATTTTTTGAAAAAATAAAGATGGAGACATTTCCACAGATTAGTTTAGATTAGGGGAATTCCTTGAATATCTTATTGTACCATTTAAAGGGGATAGGATTAAAGTATTTTGTTCATCTGGTTTTCGTTTTTGAGTTTGCAAACTTACACACACACAGATACACAGATAGAGAATTTTCTTAGAATACTTTTCCATACATGACATTATATACAATATACTATGGCATTTTAGTCAAATTCTATAGAGCCATTTTTGAGTAAAACAATATTTTCGAAAATTTTTCCCTATAAACGATAGTTTGGAGTGGGGAATTTTCCTGAATATCTTTATGTCGCGTCCTTGGGGTACACTGAACATGAATACCGAATTTGGCTTTTTGTTTTTGAGTTATGCTGTCCATAGATACACACACACAGACCACTGACCTTTTTCTAAATATTTTTTTATTCAGGGGTCTAAAAACATGTATTTTGGGTGAAATCTCGGTATCGAATTTTTAGATGGAATAAAAACCCTCTCTACGTGCTATGTACATTGTAACTTACATATGCGTTAGAGAAATTGAAAATCTAAACGTTCGGAAAATCTTCCATATAAAGGATAGTTTGAGTTCGGGTAATTTTCTTGAAAATATCGTGTCGCATCCTTGAAAGGTAATGCTTATGTCACGTTTGGTATTAATCAACCTTACGATATTAAATCTGCTGTTCAAAGATGGACAGACAAACACACACACACATACCCACACTTTCTCTCTCTTTCACACACGGATACACACACACACACATGCACAAACGGACGGACGTTTTAAAAAAACTATTTTCTTTGGATTCAGGGAATCTCAGAACTTGTATTTCCAGTATGAACATGCAATACAATCCCTTTTTGGAAGTAGCAAACAAGCTAACATTACTTTCTCTACATTGTACATAGTACTCAAAAACTGTAACCGGCTGGTATTTAAGTTTGGAATGCAACATGAATATTTTGAGAAAAATCCCCCATCCCAAACTACCCTTTAAATGGAAGCATTTTAAAAATTTTTATTTTCTGAAAAATGGCTCTAACGATTATGACTAGAAATACCGTATATTAAAGATATTAACATGGCAAATATAATGAGTATCTTGAATTTTCTGAAAACAGTATCTGAGGAGCTCTTCATTTTCCCTGAATTTTGCATAACTGGTTAACCGTAGGAGACAGACAAAAACCTACACAAAAATGTAATGTCGTTAAACACATAATTTGTGACATACATTTTTCACGGAGTTGACCATTTCCGAGATATTATCTTTTATTGGTTTCAGCTTTAAAGTACGTCCTTTTCTCATTGGGTATTGTAAACTCTGGCCATGCAAAGAAATGTATTTCAAACACACGACAGCCAGTTTTTAAAAGTTTTGTATATCGCTTTAGCCTAGTGTTTCCCCTTATTTCCCTTCTATTTACAAGGAAGCAAGTAATAAAACTATTTCTGCATTTATTTATTTCTTTTTTGTAGCTCAAGGTTGTTTAACTTGGTTAAAAATTGGTGAAATGATGCTCAAATGATCTTGAGGTTCACAGAGTTATTCTACATTTAGTCTTCTCAGGATTAGGGAAAAATTACAGAAAAAATGAAACGTATCCAAGTAACTCATCTAAGCAAAATTCGAGCCCGCAACCTGTTGAATGTGAGACAGACACGCTACCTCCACAATAACCAGGTGGGCCATTGCTTATATACGTCTCGGTTAGCATGAAGTAGATAGAAGCATAAACTTTTTAACAATAATTTGATGCGTTCTTTCACATGACTTTCTCTACATATCCGGAACAGACTTTTACTTTCTCTAGCCCCGTATGTACAATGTACATAGGGATATAGAAGCATTATATTCTACCCAAAAATCCGATGTCCAGGTTTCACCGGAAATGCAAGTTTTAGGAACCCGTGAATAAAAAAAAAATTCAGAAAAAGGCCAGTGTTTGTGTGTGCGTGTATGTGTGTGTGTGTGTGGACAGCATAGCTCAAAAACGAAAAGACGATTAAATACCAAATTTGGTATTTAAGTTTAGTTTCTTCCAAGGATGCGACACGAAGATTTTCAAAAAAAATCCCCCCTCCACTCCTAACTATCCTTTACATGGATACAATTTGTTTTTCTTAAGAATGGTTAAAACGATTTTGATTAAAATACCACATATTAAAGCTATTTTTATCACAAATAAAATGTAAATCTTTAATTTTCTGGGAGTAGCTTCTAAAGACCTGTTTATTCTGGATGCATTTTGCTTAATTTGGTATAACTAGTAAACCGTAATAGATAGACAAAAACTTACTCTTAAAAATGTAGATCTCGTCAAAACACACAATTTATGTCCTTTTCGTTTTTGTTGTGGAGGTAACCGATTCCAAGATATTCCTTGTTATTTATTTCAATTGTGAAGTACTTAAACTTTTTTCAGACGGAAGTGTCCGTTTTTCTTTTGTTCTACTCCTGGCCAAACAAAGAATGATTTGCAATAACAATCGCATAAAACATTTGACTATCACTTTAGCCTAGTGCATTCCCTTAGTTCCATTCTACTTTTAAGGAACTGAGTATTAAATTCTACTAATGTTTATCTCGATTAGCATGGTGTTGAAAGAAGAATTATCTTTTGTTAGATGTTTATTTGCAGTGCAACTAGAGAAAGTCATGTGAGTGTAATACATTAGATTTTTTTTATTCTATCACAAAATACAGTAAAAATAAATCTGGTAACGACAAGAAAAATTACGGAGTTGAAATCGTTAGAAGCAAAGCAAAAAAGAAGGGAAGAGTGTTACATATATCCTTTTTGCTATGAAGTGTGCGCGAATCTGCGGTCTTTCCTGCCCCACATTCCTTAGGGAGTGGCATTTTAATTTCCCTGTCATTCCTCTCCAGACGTCGTTAAATTTATTTGCTTAAAAATGCATTCCCAAATTAAAAAAGTTTAATTGTTAAGTGTACATTATAATAAGTAAGCCTCTCCTCATTCGGTCCCTTGCGATCTAACCCTTCTCAGCTATCGTGACGTTGATGCTTCCTCCCTTTCAAATGACCCGAGTAATGGCCAGAATGTTTTGTTTATTGCGCTGTAATAGAGATTTCGTGAGCATTCCATCTAGAGGAAGAGATGTGAGTGCATAGTGCTAAAAATGAAATATGCTCAAGGAAATGACTTGCGTGTCTGATTCAATTCCACGGGCCACCGCCAACAACGACTCTTAAAAATAATAACTGCAAGAAAAGGGTACATTTAATGTTCGTAATGCATGGATGAACATCTGCACGTGAGAATAGATGAACATCTGTCCACGAATATGTGTGCTGGAAAATATTGTTACCCACGTTTATTTTGTTTGCTTCCCTGCTTCGGTTTATGATCATCATTCTTATCGATTTCACCGGAAAAATTTCTGCTGTTCGACATTTAATAAAAAAACTTATTTGTTCCATTCATATGACCTTCTCTATATCGCTGTAACAAATTATTGTTAAAATGCTGATTGTTCTATCTACTTTAATAATCGAGATAAACATTAGCATAACTTGTCTTAACTACCTTCTTCCTTGCCAGTAGAAGGAAAATAAAGGAATACACTAGGTTAAAACGATAGTCAAATCTTTTAAAACCTGGTTTCCATGTGGTTGAACTCCAGTTTTGCATGACTAGGAGTTTGCAAATTTTCGTGTGAGAAAAATATAAGTATTTTAAATATGAAGCAAATAAAAATAAATATCTCAGAAATGACCAATCCCACGAAAAAAAAAAAACAGCGTATGATTATAAATTGTGTGTTTTAACGTAATCTACCTTATTTTGTGTAGTGAGTTTTTGTCTATCTCTTACAGTTTACCAGTTACGCAAAATTCATTCAGAATAAAGAATAAACAGAATATTCAACATATATATTTTATGTTGCAATATGGGTATCTTTAATATACGGTATTTTAATCAAAATCGTTAGTGCTATTTTTGAGAAAATAAAATTTTTCAAAGTTTTTTCCATGTAAAGGGTAACTTGAGGTTTTTTTTTTCTCAAAATATTTGGGTCACATCTCTAGAAGATACTAAACTTAAATACCAAATTTGGTATTTTACCGACCTTTCGTTTTTGAATTATCGTATTCACGGGCACACCACGGATCTTTTTCTAAAATACGTTTTTTGGATATAAGGGGCCCTAAAACGTGTATTTTTCGGTAATCTCGGTATCGAATTTTTTTATGGAACGCAGTACCTTCTCTATATACTACATACATAGTACGTGTAGAGAAAGTAACGTGTTCCATTCACATGACTTTCTCTACTATTCCTACGAAAGCTTATTTTTCAATCTAATTTATGCTAATCGAAATAAACATAAGCAGAAATAGGCTTATTAAAGTTTATTACCTAATTGTTTATATGCAGAAAGCAAATAATGAAATTGACAAGGCTAAAGCGACAGTCAGCTGTTTTAAAAACTGTGTTCTTTATGTGAAAAATTGAAATTCAGTTCTCTTTGCATGACCAGAAGGAAAACAAAAGATAAAACAAAAGATGACTAACCATTGGAGGTTTTTCAAAGGCTAGTTTTAAGCAATTTAAATTTGAAACTAATAACAAGAAATATATTAGAAACGGTTAACTCTACAAAAAATATATGACATAAATCGTGTTTTTCAGCGAGATCTACATATTCTATACTGTGTAGTAAGTTTTGTCTACCTCTTACGGTTTACCGGTTATATAAAAGTCATTCAAAATGAAGAGATCTTCAGAGGGTATTCCCAGAACATTTTAATAAAATCCTCGGTGTCATTTTTGAGAAAATCAAAATATTGAAATATTTTTCCACGGAAAGGATGAAAACTTTCCTGTCATATCCTTAGGATATATTAAACTTAAATATCAACTTATATCTTTATATCAACTTTTCGTTTTAGAGCTATGTTTCACTCGCAAATAAGAACCTTTTTCTTAATTTTTTTTTTTTATATTCAGGGAATCATAAAATATGTATTTCCATTGATATCTCGGCATCGAAGTTTTGGGTACGTGTGTACCATGTTTGTGCCAGAGAAAGTAAAAATGTGAGGCGTTACTCTCACATGATTTTCTCTACCCTTTATCGTCTATTGTGGGTTTACAAATTCTTATTATAAAATGTAATATTTCTGTGTATTTCATTATAACTGAGATAAACTTTCACAAGGATAACTACCGTACACATTTCGTATTTTATCCAAACAAAATAGCGATAGTTAAATGTTTAAGAACTGGACACTATATGCTATCTTAAAATTCCAAATTCCTACTATGCAATCGTGAGAAACAACTGAAAATTGAAAGTGCGAACAAGTATGGAACAAATCGAAGCATCAATAGCGGCTATCTCGAAAATGCTTATGCTAAAGAATATTTAAAATGTGATTTAAAGAGCTCTAATTTTTGGTACGGTGATTTTTCGTCTATTGCCTAATGTTATCTGTTATACAAAATTACAGAAAACAGGATATTCCCATGAAATTCATAATATGCATTTTATTTGTCAAGTAGGTAAGTATCTTTAATACGAGTGACGTTCAACAAGTCTTTAGAAAATCCAAGAAATTACCTCGTAGCATCGAAAAAAGTTTGTTTATTAAAAGTCGTTTCTTACTAGAAGACCGTTAAAGTTTCAGATATCCATCACTTGGTTTCGTTGCCATAGGCGATTGAATCAACAGCCTTATCTTATTTAAAAAGAAGGGGGTGGGGGACGAGTTTCATGCTGCGATTAAACACTTCTATTTAAAAGGCTTAACACCGATAGAGATAAAAGTCGAGTTGGAAGAAGTACATGACTCATCTGCCGCTGCGTTTGCGACAATTTACAATTGGATAAAATGTAAATGTGGTTGCACATTCACAAATGATAAACATCATTCCGGACGTCCAGCAGTAGTGACTTATGCCGAAATGATTGGAAAAATCCAGGATATGGTTTTGGGTGAACGATGAATCAAAGCTCGCGAAGCAGTAGAGGTCACAGGCATATCACAACGCAATGGTATGTGTTTTCAGTTTTTCACCAAAAATTAAATCTGAGAAAAATCTCACAAAATAGGTGCTGCGCTTGCTCTTAATGGAGAATAAACGCAATCTGTAATCAATTCGGAAGTTGGTTTGGCATTTTTCCGTCGCAATCCTGACGAGTACATGTGTCGATTCATAGCTGTTGATGAAACATGGACCTACTACTACACTCCAGAGGCAAAAATACGTCGAAACAGCGGGGTTTTAAAGGCGAAGAATGAAAGGTGGCAACATTTGCAGACAAAGTGATGGCCTCGATTTTTAGGATGCGATTAGATAAAGCAGTTAGTATTCCAGCATTATAAGACTTTACATTCTGATAATAAATAAGTAACGGCAATCATATAATTTGATTACTTGCAGAAAGGAAGAACGATAAATGGAGAGTATTATGCATCGTTATTGCACCGGTATACTGGAGAAATCAAGGAAAACGCCCTCAGCTGTCAAAGATAAGGGTTCTCTTTCATCAAGATAATGCAAGGGTGCACACCTGCGCAGTTTCGATGGCGCAAATTCTGGAATTAAGGTTCGAATTACTACAAAACCCACCGTATTCACCAGATTTGGCCCCCAGTGACGTTTTATTATTTCCAAACTTAAAAAGTGGCTTTGCAGAAAACGACTCACGTCTAAGAGATTATGTCGCAAACAGAGGACCTTCCGAAGTCTTACTTTTTGGAAGGCTGTAAACAGTTGGAGAAACGCTGGGAAAAGTGTATCGAGCTAAAAGCAGAAAAAATGTTGAAAATTAAAAAAAAAACTACCAAAAATAACTCTGTTTTTAAGGACTTGAACGCCCCTCGTATATGGTATTTTAATAAAAATTGTTAGTCCCTTTTTTTGAGAAATTTGGGTAAAAGGTATTTAAGGTGGGGGAATTTTGTTGAAAATGTTCATGTCGCTTCTTTGAAAGATAAGCTCTTAAATGCCAAATTTGACATTTAACCAATCAACTGTTTTTGAATTATGTTGTTCACAGACACAAAGTTTTTTTTTTTAATTCAGGGATTCTCTAAAAGTTATTTACAATAAAATCTCGGTTACGAATTTTAGGGTGGAATGTAAATACTTCCCCTTCTTAAAATATGTAGAATAGAAAGTAAAATGTATTGTATTGTATTCAGATTACTTTTTCTCCCTTATTATTGTGTAAACTATTCATTCTGCGTTTATTATTCTATCTACTTGTTAATTTTTCTAATCCTTACCCACAGTAAGTAAAGGAAATGCTGCTTTCTACCCATTGCGTTTTAGAGTAATACTCACAATTTCATCTAGATAGAGCACAGATTGTTAATTTGTACGTTAAGGATTTAGAATTGGTTTTGCCCAAGTTTTTCATTCTTATAGAATATCTTAGCATTTTTACTAGATTATAAAATAGTAGTATCCTATACGTTTTGTCAGAAATTCTTCCAAAAATACTTCGTAATAACGAATTCCAACGAAATTCAATGGAAATGATCATATTAACACAATGTGCAACTCCCCCACTAACAATTAAGACCCTGCATTTACTCTTTTGGGCTACATATAATTGAAACTCTGCAATGGCAATAGGTGCCAAAATATTTTCTGATATTCTTATTGGTTGAAACCTGATTGAAATTATGTGACACGAATATGCAAAACCACTTAACGCCTTCAGTTATTATGTGCTATGTGGAAGAACAGTGCTATATATGTGGATCTTAGGGGAAGACGTAAACTGCGATAAGACTAAAATATATATTATTTAAAAATGTAATACTATATATTTGGCTCAATTAATACAAATGTATAAGAGTTAAAATAGGATAGTTAATTTTTATTTTAATAATTTTCATAGCCTAATTAGGCCTAATACGTAGAGTACCTATTGCAGGAGATGTATTAATGTGGTGGTGGTGGTAGTGGTGGTACAGGTACAGAAGTAGAAGCGATGCAAGTAGTAATAATAGGGACTAGTATAAAGTAATAATTATGATACTACTACTACTACTACTGCTGCTGCTGCTACTACTACTGCTGCTAACAATAGTAATAATAATAATAATAATAATAATAATAATAATAATAATTATTATTATTATTATTATTATTATAATTATTATGAATAGTAGTAGTAAAGTTAAATTGTCTCTTTAGAGGGATGAACATGTAAATGAATAAATACATAGAGAAACGTAAGAGTGTTAATAATTTTTGAAGAGTTCCATCATTTGTTTTCTCTTTTACTTTATTATATGGAAAGTGGGATAATTTTGCGTCTAGAAAGTTGCACTTCTCATTTAAGACAATAAGAAGCAGGAGAGGTAGCTTTCACGGTTTGAGATTGGAAATCTTTTTTCTTTGTTTGTTTTCTATTTTGTGAGCGGGTTGCAGTGTATGTGCATGTAGGAGGTACTTCTGCTTTTACTCTCCTCAGCATTGTGTAACAACTTGAGTTTCACAATGGTTTTCAAACAGCTCTTCCTGCTTTTACGACTAATATCAACCAAAATCAACAATAGGCTTCTTGTTTTCATTTGTCATTGTGATGGTAAATGGACAGCGTGCGTGAGTATTACCAATACTCAGATTGCGGGAGAAAAAAGAAAACATATACAAGAAAGAGGATTGCCTCTGCCGAACTGAGGGCTAGTGATTTTTCCTTAAGCAGAAGAAAAAAACTTCAGAAGATGAATGTCCTTCGATCAGTATTACATAACATCACCATCAACATCAAGATTCATAGGTGTGCGTCATTACTTTTAGAAAATCACAATGGTTTGAAAATAGCTAAGTACGAAGCACTGGTCATTCTCCGTGGTCTAGGGGTAACAAGTTTGTTTCTGATACCCGAGCTCGCGGGTTCAAACCCGGCGAAGGGCAAAACATTTTTTGGGCGTAAAAACTCTTAGCTTGGCTACTTTCGGAGGGTAAGTAAAGCCAGTTGTGCCGTGTTGTAGATTTTCGGCACGTAAAAGAACCTCAAGCCTGATAAAGAGGCCTGTGAGCAAATTATGCGGTCTTTCACACTCGGTATAGAATGGGATGTTGAAGAACCACAGCCGTTAAAGAGCGACCATAAAACCCAATTTCAATTTACCAGACACTGTTTTATAACAACTCTCCGTTCGCGTTATCCTGTTATAACTGTCGCAGATACATTGCTACAAGTAACTGCTAATATATTAATGTTCTTGTTAGTTTACAGTTAGCTATTTACGGTAAGATAACTGCTATGGCATTCTAATGCAACAAAGTGCATGTTCCTATGTACGGTATAGTAATGATTACTTTCCTTACCAGCATAAGTTGACAGATGAGACGAACATTCAACCCAAAGGTAGGTCAATGGCAGAGACGGAATTATGGGAGATACCACATTCTGTCCTCGGCGTTCAGCAAGAACTATACTGCGGTAGTGTTGCCATTTCTCTCCCGCGGGATGATGATGAAAGGACATTCAAGCAGTTCTCCCAGCGGGGGAGTAAGTCACCACGTTGATACCGTAATTTAAACCTATTACAAGGAATATTTTGTAACGGTATTTTCGTTTTTGTTTGTACTGCCCACAGACACACACAGGGACATTTTTCTAAAAATTCTATTTCGGATTCAGAGGTCTGAAAACATGTATTTCAAGTGAAATCTCAGTATTGAATTTTTGGGTGCATTACAATATCTTCTCTATGTACTATGTACATAATAAGAGTAAAAATTCAGAAAAACGTCCGCGAGTGTGTGTCTGTGAACACAATAAGTCAAGAACGGAAGGTCGGTAAAATACCAAACCTAGTATTAAGTTTAGTATCTTCCAGGGATGCGACACGAAGATTTTGAGAAGAATACCCCCTCACAATACACAAATACACAAACTACCCTTTACATGGACAATTTTTCGGAAATTTTTATTTTCTTAGAAATGGCTCTAACAACTTTTATTAAAATACCGTATATTAAAGATATTTATATCGCAAAGAAAATATATATCTTGAATTTTCTGGGAATAGCCTCTAAAGACCTCTTTATTATGAATGAATTTTGCTGAAATTAGCGTAACTGGTAAACCGTAAGAGATACACAAAAAATGTAGACCACTTTAAAAGACACAATTTATGTCATTTATGGTTTCTTTCGTGGAATTTGCCATTTCTGAAATATTCCTTTTTAATTTTTTCAGATTTAAAATGCTTAAACATTTCTTACACTGAAAGGTGCAAACTCCTGCATAGAAACTGATTTCAACCACATGGCAACTAGTTTTTAAAATATTTGACTATTGTTTCGGCCTAGAGTATTTCCTTATTTTCTTTCTATTTACAAGGAAGTGAGTAATTAAATTTTTTTTGCTGTTTGTCCCGATTATTATAAAGTAGATAGAAGAATGTGCCTTTTAACAATAATTTATTACAGCTATGTAGAGAAAGTCATGTGAATGGAGCACATCAGAGATTTTAGCAAGAGATCTCTTCCATGGTGAAATAAAGGCCATGGAATATCCTTGAAATCAACATTGTTGGGGGGGGGCAAGATTGTCTAAAGCAGTTTATAGCATTTTCATGTACATTTTAACGATACATTTAGCTTAAAGTAAAATTCTCCTTTATTTAATAACTTTGAAATATTGGTATTAAAAGTACAGTTGTGCTAAGTTTTGATACAATAAGTCCATCTCGTTAGTTTGGTGCTAGCGTGGTTGCTTACCATTTGGGTCCAGGGTGCACTCGAGAGATCCCAGGGGCAATTGAGGAATACTTGAGGGGAAAGTAGCGGCACCAGATTGAGTGAACCGCACTAACCGCCTTGAGGGACTCGGGGCGTTAACCGCATCCCACACTTCAGCATTGCAGCTCACTCATGATCGCTGTAATGGGCAGAGATTGGGTACGCAGCGGTCGGGATGTATGCCGTTACCCGACTTCGGGCTACTTAATTTAGTTTGATTTTTAAAGCAGTATCCTAATTATTTCTCGGGGGGTTGGTAGGCCTGTCCTCCTTAGTGCTGAAAATAAGAATGATTAAAAAGTTCTTGGCCATTATTTGGTAATTCATTCCTTGAACTTTTAAAATGAGCCTCGATTTTGAATAATTATTGTTGTCGCTCTATAGCTGAGCAACCGCGACTCCACATCGCACTGAACTTTTCGCATTTGATGCACGTTTTGTATATCTACTTATTTTCTCAGCGTGAACAATAACACTAAGGTAAAATTTTATTAGTTTATCTACCAATCGAGATCGTTAGTTCTGAGTTCTAGTTTAAGTCCGAACGAGTTTAATTAAATTTCGTGATTTTGTAGTTTGTACTCCACTCGGTTATTACTATTGGCGCTTCCGCTAGAGAGATTAGTGTTGGAGTTCGCCATTTTCATGCTAAAACCAATCAGTAGCGACGGTGGGGGCAGTTATTTTCTTTCTTGCTTTTTTAAAAATCTCTTTAGGCTTAGAAACAAAGCATGGTGACCGTTAGGGAAAGCTGGTTTAGTGTAATGAAGTCTTGTAATCCGGGGGTTTTGCGGCGCGATTTGCAGGTTGACAGTGCAGCCAGCAGCCCCGTGTTTAACCTCTCCAAGTGATATTTCACCGTTATCTCTCATCAGATAAAACCAACCCTTCCTGAGGTGTCTTCTATGTAGCGGCTTGTTCCGGACCTTTTAAATGGTCGTTTAATTGAATTGGCCGTAGAAAGGGCGGCAACTTCTGTCCCTTTTCCTCTCGTCGATCTCTTTCCAGCACGAGGCCGAAAGAAAGGAACAAAATAAATAAATAAAAAGGTCTGGAAGCCGAAGCAAAACCTTCTGTGTTTACATAAGCTGGATCAAATGCTCTTCGGCCTTTCTGAAAAAGCGTGCCTGTGTTTTGGCCACCGAAAAAAACAACTGCTTTTTTTCTTGCCTACTAAAGTAAACTTTCTCTTTTTATGTTGTTAGTTTGTATTTCGTAACAAATACTGGGATTACATCTTTCAAATCAGTTGCCAAATGACAACAAGCCACATTCATCTCCAGTAGTCGTAGCAGTAGCATTAGAAAAAAACTAATCTTGTTCACTTTTAAGGAAGATTGGTGATTGAAGTGTTCTGTAACAGCTTATTATTTAAAAAGCTGATCCTACTGTTTATCAAGATAAAACAGAAGATAGCAGAAATAGTTGTATTAATTACTTCCTTAAAGTAGAAGGTAAAAGGGGAAAACTGCTCTAGGCGTTCTCGGGCTTCAATCCAGGTGAGGTGATGTTGAGACATCGACGTTTCGGGAGCGTACATCTGAATCGGAAGATGTACCCTCCCGAAATGTCGATGTCTCCACATCACCTCATCTGGCTTGAAACCCGAGAACGTCTAGAGCATATTCGTCGCCAGGAAAGCTTCAACTCTTATTTCAAGGAAAAAACTAGGTCAAAGCAATGGTAAAATGCTTTATAAAGCTATATGATTAAAATACATTCCTTTGCATCATCAGGAGTTGACAAATTCCTGTTTGAGAAAAGTTTAAATAACTTGAAAATGAAACCAATAACAAGGAATATCTTGGAAATGGTCAACTCCATGTACAAATTTTATATTACATAAATTGTGTGTTTTACCGAGATCTACATCTTTTGTGCAGTCATTTTATGTCTATCTCTTACGGTTTACCAGTTATATAAAAGTAATCAAGATGTAGAGGCCTTCAGAATCTGTTGCCAGAAAATTAAAAATATACATTTTACTTGCCTTGTAATATCTTTTATATACACTATTTTAATCAAACTCGTTTGAGTTATTTTTGAGAAAATCAAAATGTTCAAAACTTGCTTCATGTATAGGGTAGTTTCAAGTGCGAAGATTTTCCCCAAAAAGCTTCGTGTCGCATCCTTGGAATATGCTAAACTAAATGCCAAATGTGGTATTTTACCGACTTTTTGTTTTTGATTTATCGTGTTCAAAGTTACATGGACACTCACACACACGAACCTTTTTCTGAAAATACTTTTACGGATACCAGTGGCCCTAAAACGTGAATTTGCAGTGAAATTGAATTTTTGACGAAATGCAATGCTTTCTTTATCTACTATGTGCATTGCATACGTGCTGGGGAAAATAAAAATACAATTTAAAATACTATATACATTGTATACGGGTTAGGGAAAGTAAAAATACCTTTCAAAAGAAATATGGAATTCCAGCTGAATAAAACTATATACAACATCGCGATATTATTTACGCCCATAAATTAGTAGTAGTATTTATTAAGTTCATAATAGTACAGCAATTGCGTCGTACAGTCGCATGGATCGAGTAACCGTACATGCTCTCTAAAAATACTTGAATTTAAAATATTACCTATCCTACTTCACAAATTTACCAACACTGGAAATACACACAGACACACACACATACGCTACAACAACCGAACAACAGGCCAATAAAGGAAATAACACTCTGATATCGTCCATACATACTCTCGCACTCACAACTACATCCACGTAATCACACACACACATCAAATATATCTATACAATATTTACACAAATATGTTATCTCTTAGTAGGTACACTACTTCCATTAAGTGTCCAGGCTAGGGCCAGTTTTTGTCGTTTAGAATCAAGTCCCATCATGCTGTCTTCCGTCTGTTTGAAGCTAACAATACTTCCGACAATAATGCAGTCTAACAATATGCGTCCAGTCTTCCAGATCCCCGCCTAATGGATGATCCTCCTATCACCTTCATCAACTGCCTTATGAGTTTTCCACACACATATATATATATATATATATATATATATATATATATATATATTTGTTTACCCCACCCTATTTTTATTTCATTTTGTAGCTCCAATGATGATTTTTGTTCTACATTCAGATTCTATTTCCGGCCTGTTTATATCGCATACTTTTTTTTACGACGTTATATCTATTTTCATTACCCCCTTTGCCAAATATTATTTAAGCCAGTTTTTATAATCCCCATGGTAGCCCTGCCGCACACCATTTTGAATGCTCTATGTATTCATTTGATGCCGATAACATATTTCTCTCAGAGTTGTTTGGTCACCTTTAATTATTCGCATCCAGTAATCCTACTACACTTATTTTAGCATATAAGCATCTTCCCAACATCCTACCTCACTAAGAAACCATAGCTAGAAGTACCCCTCCGCAAGCCCAGAGTACGTTTCCAGAAACTACATTGTATTTTGATTTAATTGTTTTTTTCACACAAGCTGTGGGTAGTCTGATGTACCTATACATTATATTTTATTTAGATTATTTATCCTATCCCTCCCCAAACCTCAATTCGATGTTGTAATGAAGACCTAACCATTGCCTCATACATGGTTTGTAATGCTTTACTGGCATATCTGGTTTCCGGGTCAGTAGTCTTAATTTTTAGAAAGTAGTCCAATTCCTTTGTGCTTTACAAACTTCGTGTTCCTGTGCCATTTTCCTGCCATGTCAAGCCGAAATGTTTAATATTTTGGATTTATTTCTCTCCGCATGACCAATTTTTTCTGCTGACCGTCCACATAATCATTTTTAAATGTGAGTTCTTTAGTTTTAAGAATATTTACTTCCATACCCCATTGTCTATAAAATCATTGAAGTGCATTTAAACCAGATTGCAAACCATTTATTGTTTTAGAAAGAAAAATGTCATCAGGGTACAAAAGAAATGGTACGTTTTGCCTTTAACTGACGGCGCATCCATGTCTACCTTCATCATATCAACAGTGTCATGAATAAACAAATTAGAAAGTAACGGAGATAATTTACAGCTCTGTTTAATTCCCTTCTGCGCATGTTGCATTTTGATGAGTTGTGCTGATCAGTCTTGATAACAAATCTAAAGCGGCGCAGAAGCAGGTTTTCTCCGGTTTCTCCCGCTCTATCTTTATTCCATGTATCATATCAGTGTCATTGTCTGCGGTACCATTTGAGGCAAAAGCGGGTGTTAAACATTATAAAAAAAAAAACTTCTTTATACATTGCCTTGAGTAAATCTTTGCGGGAGCATGTCAACATAATGTTTGCTTATTTTGAAACACAATCTTGCGTGTATCTTTAATATTATATACATTTGGTATATAACACTATTGGTAAAAAAGCATTTTTTCTTCAAGCATATATATTCATGAATCACATTTTTTGAAAGGTGTAATTAAGGTATTGTGTTCACTCTAGTTTAAATTAAAAAGCATACTGCTGAGGACCTCTTTAGCACACTCATTGATATTCTGCAAACAATAGAACATAATGCACTAGTAAAAGACCCCAGGATAAAAAGAAATATACTCATCAGAAATACACAAATGTTGTATTTTATATATAGCAGTACTGTCCGCCCCGTTAGCGCAGTAGTAGCGCAATTGCCTCTGGCGCGAGGAACCTGGTTTCGATTACTGGTAGCAGCATAGCAGCAGCATGGTGGCTTTCTCCACCACTGGGAGGGCTGAATAGTGCCCTTTCATCACTACCATTCCACGGAAATAAATAATGGAAATAGAGTTTTATTTATGGACGTTTTTTAAATACTGTAGTTTACAGCATCCCATTCTATATTGGGCGTAAAAGACCACTTAGTTTTGCTCAAAGGTCTCTTTATCAGGCTTGAGGTTCTTCTATGTGCCATAAATCTGCGACATGGGGACCAACGACTTACTTACCTTCCAAAGGAAGCCAGGAGAAGACCTGAGAAGAACCATCATCCGCCGCCGGGTTTGAAACCGCGACCTTGGGTATATGAGGCTACCATGGCAACCACTACACCACGGATGGCGAACTCCACGGAAGGGAAAAATAATACTACTGCAATATCATTCATTGCCTGAAGTCCGGTGATTGACGATCTTTGGGTTGAATACTCATCATCAGTACTTTTTTACTTTCTCTACGCGTACTATGTACATAGTGTGTACCAAAAACTTTGATACAGAGATTTCATTGGAAATATAGTTTTTTGAGACCCCCTGAATAAAAAAAATCATTTTTAGGAAAATATCCGTGTGTATGTGTATGTGTGTCTGTGGGCGTATAGCTCAAAAAGGAAAAGTCCGATAAATACCAATTTTGATTTTTAAGTTCAGTTTCTTAAAAGGATGCGACACGAAGATTTTCAAGAAAATCCCCCTCCCCCAACTACTCTTTACATTGAAAGAATTTCGAAAATTTTGATTTTCTTAAAAATGGCTCTACCGATTTTGATTAAAATATTTCATATTGAAGATATTTAAATGACAAATAAAAGGTAATTCTTCAATTTTTTGCGAATAGCCTGTGAAGACATGTTTATTCTGAATGAATTTTGCAGAATTTTGTTACCTGGTAAAGCGTAAGAAATAGAAAAAAAAAATCTTACTTAACAAAATATGTAGGTCTCGTTAAAACATACAATTTATGTTATAAACATTTTTCGTGGAGTTGGCTGTTTTTGAGGTATTACTTGCTATACTTTTAAAATATACTTTTTCCTAAACGGGAATTTGCCAACTCCTGTCCATAAAAACGAAAGTACCTTAATCACATAGCAACAGGTTTTAAAAGATTTTACTATCGATTTAGCCTACGGTTTTCCTTTATTTCCCTTCTATCTAAAAGGAAGCAAGAAGTAAGACTCTTTCTGTTAATTTTTTCTCGATTAGAATTAAATAAGAGAATAAGCTTTTTAGCAATTGTTTATTGTAAAGATGTAGAAAAACGCATGTGAATGGAATACAACAGGTTTTTTTATTTTAGTATTTAACGGCCGCTTTTACTACATATGGCACCGCAGGCGATGTCATTGATGATAAATGGAATGAAAATGGAGCGCCGGTGGAATGCGATGCCGCGGGAAACCGGAGAACCTGGAGAACCCCCACCCCTACACCGTCTTGTCCACCATAAATACCACATGTGGTAGCCTGGGAGCAAACCCGGGTCGCTTGGTGAGAAGCGAGTGGTTTAACTACTCGACCACGACGCCTCATCATCAGTAGATGTAAGTGTACATGCATATGGTGAGTTTGTATGCAATAAACTAAGATACTTTGCTGTTTTATTAATAGATATCATTCACTTTTGCTTACCTACCTCACCTTAAATCTTTATTTTGATTAAATAACATATATACCAGGCGATTCACCCACTTTTATGTATCTGAAACACCAGAAATATAAAAGATTTTAGCATGTATTCAATCATAATGAGAATCATAACAAAAGGGTTCAATTAATATATATATATATATATATATTATAATTCATACCAACAGCCAGAATAACCAGAAAATAATTAATGCCACAAAAACTTTAATTAAACATAAATTTGAGAATGTGTGTGTTTTTATGAGATGTACATGCTTTTTGTAGTAAGTACGAATTATCAGTTAAACAAGAGTCACTCAAAATATAGAGGACTTCACAGTTTGATCCTAGAAAATTCAGATTATAATTTTTATTTGTCATGGAAATATACTTAAAATATACAGTGTAATCAACATTGTTAAAATTGTACAGTAAATAAATAAAATGACAATTTCTCCAAATAAACGGTAGGTGTAGGCGGATTTTATTGAACATTCATATCGCATCATTGGAACATGAAAAATTTAACACCACGCTATGACTTTTCTTTTATGAGTTTTTCTGCCCATGAGTAGGCACATGCAGACACAGCGCAAGCGCTCGTTCACACCCACCTACACACACACTACACGCACAACACACCGATACATATTTTTTTTTTCTAAAATGTGTGCTTTTTTTAATCGGGGAGTGTAAAGACGAGTATTTTATGAAATCTAATATTAAATATTTTATGTGTAATACAATATTTCCTCTACTTACTGAAGGTATGTAGCAGAAAACTAACAATGAAATATACAGAAGATACACCAAGTCCCCTCCATCTTCAAGGAAAGGACCCATTTTTAATTTATTTTGTGCATGTTTTTTTTTTTTTAAATACAGTTTAACGTCCTATGAGACATATCGGACAATGAATGAAATTGGTGAAACTATACTCATCTCAAATGAGCCCGGGGTCCATGGACCTTAAAGTTACTCGAATTCATCTTCTCAAAGTCAGGAAAATCCCGGAATAAACTTTATCCGGGTAACTCACCCTAAGCCTAGATTCGAACTCGAGATCTCAGAAATGTAAGGTAGACTCTCTACCCCACACTACAAAGGCTGGACTTATTAATTTGTCTTGCTGGAAATATATTGTGAAATTCTTGAAGAGCAAGTTTTGAAAGGCATATATCGTTTGGCTTTTTGACTTTCTTTCTGATTTCTTTCTGTCTTTTCCATTTGCACTTGGGTCGGCAGAGATAGTATAAACTGATCAGCCGATTTACTGAAGTGGATTACTCTTTCCACTTCTTTTTGATTAACCGAAAATAAAGCAGATATCTATCGTGTAAAAGGGGTTTGCAGCAATGGTCTCTGGCAACCAGCGCTACCAATGGCACAATGTTGTAGCTCCGAAATAGATTGCTGTCTACAAAAACATTGCGTTTGCTTGAAACTTAAATCTTTTTACCGTAAACAATCTTGAAGACCATTAACAATGAACACTATGCAACAACATTACTAACGTATAGCTAAAACACACATTTATATCGACATTTGTTGTTCAGAGAAACGGAAACTTAAACACGCAAAAGAGCGTAAATAGCTGACTAATTTGGCGATCTACGAAGCGACTACTGACAGTAAACACGACAAAAAAATACTATGTACATGTATCAAAATATACAAAAGTTAACTTACCTTATAAAATGACGTAAATAAATAAAATTCACACAACCATTACAATTTGTTTTTCTGCGATTTTTCTGGATATCCCAGTAATTCTGACTCTGGATCTTACACAGAAAGGTAGCTAACAGTTCAATATGACGGGTCCGACCGATTCCCTCCAAAAATGCGGTTCTGATTACCTCGCAAAAAATCTTATGTGTTCCATTCACATGACTTTCTCTATATCTCTGCAACAAATTATTGTTAAAAAGCGTATACTTTTATTTACATCGTACTAATCGAGAAAAAATTAGCAGAAATAGCCTTATTACTTGCTTCCATGCAAGTAGAAGCGAAATAGGTTAAAGTGATGGTCAAAAGCTGGTTGCTATGTGATTGAAGTTCCTCTGTTTGTATGGATAGAAGTTGACAAATCCCTGAATGAGAAAAGTATAAGTTTTCCAAAGCTGAAACGAAAAACCAAGAATATCTTAAAACGATCAACTTCAGTCACGTAACAACCAGCTTTTGACTAGCACTTTAACCTATTGTACTCCCTTATTTCCCTTTTACTTACAAGGAAGCAAGTAATAAGACTATTTCTGTTGTTTTTTTGTTTTTTGTTTTTTTCTATTAGCCTGAAGCAAATAGAAGCATACGCTTTTTAAGAATATATTGTTGCAGAGATGTAGAGAAAGTCATGTGAATGGAACATATCAGATTATTTTCTGTATAGTTGTCTATCTTTTTGCAGTAATGCAAAAGTCATCCAGAATGAACAGAAGTTTAGAGGCTATTCCCACAGTGTTCGAGATATGCATGTTATGTTTCACGAAAGTGTTTTAAGTATAGTATTTTAATTATAATCATTAGAGCCAGCTTTGAAAAAATAAGATTGCTCTAACCTTTAACATGTAATGGGAAATTTATGTGGGGGAGATATTCTTGAAGAGCTTTGTGCCACATCCTTGATAAGCTGCTGAACTTAAATACAGCATTTATGCTGGTCAAAATTATACTGAGTACAATAGTTTCTCTACTTACTATACGTAGTAGATAAGTAGAATTATACATAAAACAGTTTATCTTAAGATTAATGCTTTAGTACTGTTATATTAAGGTAAAGGACTTCAATGAATAAATTGTTTCATTATTTTATCATCCAAGAAATTGCTTCATTAATATTAATTTCCTACAAATTAACCAATAATTATTTTATTAAACTTATGATTTATTTTTTTCTGCATTTATTGGAGAAAACTAAGTGTACCTAAGTGAAAATAACCCATAATATAAAAATTATTATTATTGTTATTATTATTATTATTATTATTATTTTAACTATTTTTATGGCGGCTCCGTGGTCGAGTTTTTGGACCGCTCACCTCCTATTAGGGCTGCCTGGTTTCAATTCCAAGCGCCCGCATGTGGGAATTATGGTGAACGGCGTTCTAGGAGGGTTTTCTCCGGTCCTCCGGTTTCCCCCGTCACTCATTCCACCAACTGCTCTATCATCACCTTTCCTATCATCCAATCTATTGCATTTCATATCATCCACCCCCCATGCTCATGTCTGGCTAAGGACCACTCGTTTTTTCTGGAGTAAAAATCCTTAACATGGCTTCCTTCGGAAGGGAAGTAAAGCCGTTGGCCCAGTGTCGTAGATTTACGGCACGTAAAAGAACCTCAAGCCTGATAGAGGGGCCTCTGAGCAAAATTAAGAGACCTTTCACGCCCAATTTAGTATGGGACGATATTGGCTCCCCGACAGGCTTCTGTTTCCTAGGCGTCTGTTGTAAGTCCTAGGGGGCGTTAGTCCTAAACACTGGGGGGGGGGTGTAAGCCGACTGCAAATTGAATTGTTATTATTATTTTGTCCTTCCTAGTTGCCTTAAGTAAGATATCTGGCTGTCTAATCTCCGACTGATGAAAATCTTGTCTATCGTTTAATGAATGATATTCACTTGGTTCGCTTTTGCAGGGAATGCCAGTCAGACATTCACTGTTATTTCCTCCTTGTACGGTTTTTTATACCTCGTTTAGAATCCAACACTTCTTCCCCTCATTCGTTTCTCTTTTCCTCTCGTATGTTTTGGTTCGTCTCTAGAGGCCTCCTGGTAAGGGATGAGTCCCTGCACCCTGCTGATATTTCACACAGGGTTAACATCTCGGGGTGTCGCTGATTCCTACCATCTATAAATTTGAAGCTCCCATACTCCCTCCCTATCGGAACGTAGTGCTAGAAATTTTATTTCCCTTCTTTCTTCTCTCGCACCACCTTCTTACCTTCTTCATTGAAAGCGGCGACAAATAACAATACAGAACCGTCGCCATCCTCCAGGGTACAATTAAATCTGCATGCGATTTATAACAGCGCTCTGTTGCAATACATATTGTTTACAGTAGAAGATTAATGAATGAGAGTGTAAAGCACTCTCCTTTATAAATCTGGTAAAAGAAGAACCTTTTCTTTTAGAAAGAGACTTTGACTTTAAAATATCTAGTGCGCCTTGAGAAAAACTCGTGATTGAGATATGTGGGGCAAGAATTTACTGAGCCGAGGTTAGTTCCAACTAACAAGAGGTGATACCCATCCAATTCAGGGGAGCCGAAAACAGATCCAGGATAAAGGCTGAAAATAATTGTCCATTCTAGACAGCTGACACTGAAATTAGATACCTTAGTGGATAAATTGTTTATAACTGCCGATTATTACCACTATTATTTGAGCAGGCTAGCTCAACGGTGACGCGTGAGGCTCGCATTCGTGAGCTTGGGGATTCGAATTCCGTCAACCATCTTATCTGACTATGGGTTGGTGGTTTCTCTTATGTCACGATTTGCTACCTCCCATTTTCTTGCATCCCGTTTCCTTCCACAGCTTCAAATGTGCTTCCAAGTTTCGTGCCGTGAAGCGGTGTTGGAGTGTCTGCGCGGATGCTTGCTCCACGGCAAGAATACCCTGTAAGCATTAGAGATTTGCTTATTTGCGATACCCGATCATCGTCTCTGTGTAGCTCTAGCAGTGCGTCGGGTCTTTAATAGGAGAGGTTAGGAACTTCTGCGCATCTCTGTTGCCTGCTTGCGTGTGGCCTGTATCCTAGTGTTGTTCATCCCTTCCTCCTGCGGGTAGTAGTTGCAATAGATCTGTGTAGGTTGCAGTGCAGAAATGTCCCTAGCCGTCGTATACCTAACATATACCTATTTCACCCATATATTTTCCATGATAAACACTACATATAAAATCATGTATATGCACATTTTAAACGTTTTTTGACATCTGCAAGTTTACCTTAATTATATTTTAATTAAAGGGATACGTTATTTAAATACCTACTGGTAGGGATATTAAAAGTCAATTTTCTATAGTACTTTAATTTTTACAACATATCTGCATATTCTAAATCTAATGCAATTTAACACAACAAAAGCTACAATGCTGTAAATGTTAATGAATCTTCTTAAAACTGTTCTCAATAAAACAAAGCATGATTTTTATCACCTTTAAGATAAAATAGAATGTATATGCACACTTTAAAAGGTGCATATAACTATTTTCTCTCTTTGAATGAAGATTTTGAAATATATTGCTTGAAGAGTTATATATATATAGTACATTAATGTAGAATAGCCATTCTTAGGAATGAGAAACATTAAAATATAAGAAAGAAAGTAAAATAATAAGTAAACGAATATAAAAAACGGGAGGAAAAGATATTACAATAACTAAATAAATAAGTGATTAAAGATATTAAAAGGAAATAGATTAGAATAAGCAATATTGTTACAACATTGTAAAGAATATTCTTTCTGTACATGAAAAGAAATTGTTCCTGAAAGTAAAAACCAGAGGTTTAGGAATATTAGCTGCAAAATTTGTTTGGTAACGAGGGTCAGAAACCATTAGCAGGAAATAATTCAATAGAATTGTGGAAATTTTGTGTTCAGAGTTTGACAAAGGAGAAATATTAAACACTGATGACCAAGCGTTCTTTAGAACTGTTGGAAGCAAACTTTAGCTTAATGCTTTAGCTGTGGTGTCAAACTTATTTTGTGAGCTGAAACCGATTTGGAAAAACCTTTGACAGAAAATTGTAACCAACAGAAATTAAGAAATATTTAACTTCGGACTCATTCGTGTCAGATCATAGAACATAGGAGGAGCCATAAGAAATTTGACTAGGAACGAAGGGAGGTTACGGTCACGAATGGAGAATGAGAGAACTTACTCAAAAATTATCAGTGGTGCTGAGCAGACATGTTGCCTATTGTAAAATCATTTTTAACTTCAGTGCTGCGATACAAAGTGAGGAAAGTGAGTGATGGGAAAAGAGTTCTTTCTCCGAGTTCATGTGAGAATTAGAGCAACGAATAGTTGGAAAATAGGGTAAATCTGGGTAAATTCATAAAAGTTTATTATAAGAAACTTATTCAGTGTTGGGGAATAACATTAGTAAATGAGCAAACGGAAGTCAGAGGGGACAAATAATTGACTATGTGTAAAAATGAATAACCTGGGGTAATCTTAAAAAAAAATACAATGACATTTTCTTCCAACGTACGTTGAGAAAACCCCTAAAAGAGATCCTACTCTTAAACCTTTCTTATCCTTCAAATCTCGTCATAAAATGCCACACATTCCCGCCACAACATTCAAAATATTTTAGTAATTTTTATTTTTTGAAAACGCAAATTTTAAATAAAAAATGTGTATAACTCTAAAACTATTATACTTCATGAACGGCAAAACACCTTTTTTATCCTTTAGATGCATTTGCACCAAAATGAGTCTTCTAGCATTACAATTGTGGAAAACCTAAACCCCCTCAATCAAATTAAACACACATTTACAATATGGTAAGAGATTAACTGCAATAGGGACCTCCATTCAACTTGTATATGAAGCTAGTGAAACACAAGTGTTTTGAATCTGGGCCTATGATAGTTTCTATCCTGTCAACTTTATAACGTTCCGTTTATTGCCTCAAATGTTTGCTTTTCTTCTTTTTCCCTTCATTAGTATTGCAATATTTCATGTTTACTATGCCGGACTAGATGTTCATAGCTGTAGATAGTATATTGATAGGTATTATGAACCCATTTTGGATACAGTGTTTTAAATATAATTCCCTTCGATATCAAAGTAAGGAAATCCAGAAACCTTAAACATTAAATCTTCATTTCCATAGTATACAAAATATGAATGGCTTTGCGAATCATTTAAATTACTAGGCCAACGTATTCCGAGAAATATACAAAACATATGCAAGATAATTTAAGGCACTAGTACTTTTTTTCCTTTAAAAACTCCCTTTAACATCTAAGGTCATATCGGGGGCTTTGCATTAGAAACAACTTTAGCTTGTTTATGGTGGGTTTAAATAGTTTGATCTTCCTCTAACACACACGCATTCACTCTCACATACATACTTCCAGGCTCTATGGGGATAGGGAATAATTCTGGCTAAAGAAAATTCCCACCCTAGCCGAGTTTTGAATCCGAGACCTCCGGGTGAGAAACTAGTACTTTGTTTACTGCACGAAAATCACCATAAATATAAAAATTATTCTCATATAGAATGGGAAACATATCTGAGCTTATTTATACCAAGAAAAAGTATTCATTTCTATATTACCATGATCCACTGAGAATAATAATAAAACAAACTGTATTCTTGGAATACAATTATTGATACAATTGTGATACTCATCACGGCCATCTAAACTGTACAGTCAATTAATACAAATACATCGGCATTATGGAAGAATTATGAATTGTTGTAATCAATAGGAACATGGCTGTTTTTAAGCCGGCCGTCATACTGAACCATAAAATCATGATATCGAGATTTTGAGAGAAGTATCATACTGCTTCTATGTACTACCACCCAAGGTCTCGGGTTCAAACCCGGTGGAGGACGATGCATTTTTTTCGGGCGTAAAAGTCCTTAGCATGGCTTCCTTCGAAAGGGAAGCAAAACCGTTAGTCCCATGACATAGATTTACGGCACGTAAAAGAACCTCAAGCATGATAAAGAGATCTCTGAGCAAAGTTAAGGGGTCTTTCACGCCCATTATAGAATGGGACGCTGAGAATCAAAGCAGTTAAAGAGCGTCCATAAATAAAACTCCATTTTATTTCTATACAACACAGGTAGGAAAGTAATGGAGAAGGTTATACTGCTATTACTTTCATTACCAGTACGCTATTAGGTAGAGAAGGTTTTGTATTCTACCCACAGTTTCTATATTGTGACTTGATGAAATAACATGTTTTGAGGCCTCTGAATCACAAATGAAAGAACACATTTTTTTAAAAACAACTCCATGTATTCATATGTGTATTGAGGGTGGCCGTGATCCTGGAAATGTTATTCTTGAGTCCGGAAGGAGTGTCGGTTCTATAAAGACTACATGGGCTGGATATTATCCCTGACTACAGTAAATAGTGCATTGCTCAACTTGATTGTGATTTGTTTAGATATTTTTTACCCATTCCGCAATGCAAGCCTCCACCACATTATCACTCGATGCAGAACAACACGACGGTCACAAGTTTTGTTTGGTTATACGCGGTTGGTTTCGGTTGCTCTTGAGAATTTTCTGTTACGTGGTTTGAGGAGCTCAGAGCCGCGAGACGTCCTTATGACACAACAGTATGTTAACGAATCTCATTACTTTTACTCTTTATAAACATCCATTCAGCCGGTGTGCTACGTTATTAATTTTGATCTTTTTATCAAGTGAAAAATGTCTAACTCTCTGTCGGTAATTTAATAATTATCCCTTTAAGGGGCAGTGGAGTGAAATCTTTACTACAACCAGTCAAAAAATCGAAAATAGCCTTTTTATGGCAGGTAATTGTTGGAACCTTTGGTATTCCACAGAGAATTTACATTTGACTTTTCCCCTTGCTTTGGGTTCTACAGTCATTTAAAATCATACAATATACTTGTTTCCGAGCATATTATGTTAAAAACAGTGTTTTGCTTAAAACTACATATTCACACTTTCAAAATGTTCCACGCTCCTCAGTTTTGATTAAATGCAATTAAAATTTCCCAGGATGTAATATTATTGTATCAATTGTAATATTATAGGTGACAAAATTATCCACCTAACAGTAATTTTTCAAAAAAGATATTCATTAATTAATTTAAAAATCATTATAGCTCAATAATCAAAGTTATTGTAATATCAACGTTAGGATAAAATTTATTATCAAAATAAGATTTTTTAATTCTGAATCCTAATACTATTGGTCACATGTTTCGCGTACATACAGTGTTTTTGTCTCACAATGTGGCCAACGCACGGCTGCACTTAAGCCGGACGCTGCAGCATAGGCTCTTGCCGAAATAGTTGTCGTATCGATGCAACCGTTTCACATTCCTTATAGTTTCAAATACAATAAATATAAGCACATATGTGTCTTATCAAACTATATGCTGAAAATACTATCCTCTGTATTCAGTTATTTCTGGATCGTTCTCAGGACCTTTATTTTTCACATTAGAGAGTTCATTATCCGAAATTGTGTGAATTACTTGCCTGTAGATGAATATTTATTTACAGGGATATTGTAAATGAGAACTAAAAATGCATGTTTAAACTCAACGATTTAAAAAAAACTAATACACAAATTTATATTAAATGCAGAAACAATGAAATAATTCGCTGTGCTTAAGAAAACTTTTTTGAAATATAAATGCATGGGTTTTCCCTCACGGCTTTTAGCATATTTTAATTAGTAGAAGAGATCATTCACTCTCTGAGATTTTGAATGCATATAACTAACGACTAAAATGAATTAAAAAGGGTTTTAATCAGGTTTACAGTGAAAAAATCTCATGTGTTCCATTCACATGACTTTCTCTACATCGCTGTTACAAATCATTGTTAAAAAGCATATTCTTCTATCTACTTTATGATAATCAAGATAAACATTAGCAGAAATTGTCTTAATTACTTGCTTCCTTGCAAGTAGAAGGAAAATAAGAAAATAAACTAGGCTAAAACGATAGTCAAATCTTTTAAAAGCCGGTTGTCATGCGGTTGAAATCCGTTTCTATGCAGGGCCTAGGAGTTTATAACTGTCCGCGTGAGAAAAGTTTTAAATATTTGAAATCATAAACAATAACAAGGAATATGTCATAAACGATCAATCCAACCAAAAAAAAAAAAACAAAAAAAAACGTATATGACATAAATTATGAGTTTTAACGTGATCTACATTTCTTGTGATGTAAGTTTTTGTCTATCTTTTACAGTTTACCAGTACGCAAAATTCAGCAAAATTCATTCAGAATAAACAGGTCTTTAGAGGCTATTCCCAGAAAATTCAAGATATACATTTTATTTTCCATGTAATATTTTTAATATACGGTATTTTAATCAAAATCGTCAGAGCCATTTTTGAGAAAATCAAAATTTTCGAAATTTTTCCCCTGGTTTGGGTTGGGGGGATTTTCCTCAAAATCTGTTTGTCGCATTCTTGGAAGATACTAAACTTATATACCAAGTTTGGTATTATACCAATTTTTCGTTTTTGAGTTATCGTGTTCACAGATACACGGGCACACACTCTCACACACACGGACATTTTTCTATAAATACTTTTTTGGATTCATGGGACCCCTAAAACATATATTTCAGGTGAAATCTCGGTATCGATTTTTTGGGTAGAATGCAATGCATTCTCTATACACTATGTGCGTAGTGCGTGTAGCGAAAGCAAAAAGTAGACAAAGTTGCTGTACTTGCATTAAACATAATTAAGATATGAACTGCAATTTCTAAAGTTTGCAACATGTAGGTATTACAGTTCCGTTCACAAGTGAATAACCGGAATAGCGTGTAGCCACCCTTTGTTGCACTGCTTGGAAAATGCAGTAAGGTTATTGTATACTAAGATAGCGGTTTTGTGTTTTTATGTGAATTTGGAAATACCTCATGAGCAATTGCGTTGCAGCAGCCATATAATATTGAATCGCAGTGGTGCATTATATCAGAATTGGTTATGTAAGAAAACATGTCCTGATCTCCATGTGGACTGTGAAGGGAAAACCTATACATTTTTGCTCTTCTGTAATATATAATATATAGTAGGAATTTAATATTATTATTATCATTATTTCATTTAGAAATTTTCACACTACATTAGTTTTTCCTTCAACCCAAAGTGATTTTATCCGCTCATGAATTGAGTACTTTTTTTCCTTCAGTTCCAGCTTATTTATACTCCTGATCCCATCTATACATTTTCCTCTTCTCTTTCTGCCTAAATAATTCCATTCCAAAATTATTCCTAAAACTCAGTCTTCTCTCATCTGTTTAACGTTAATACTAGATAGCAATAACATTCTATATTTACAATGGAATGTAATTACCTTGGTTCTCTTAAATCGAAGGTGCAGAGAGATGGTTTTTAGTTCTTTAAATGTGTAGCTTTATCACTTTCTGTAGCCTCTATGCTTGTACTATTTTCAATAATTTTGAATGAGCAATTATTGTGACGTCACTGCAGCGAGCGTCAGTTGTTAGTATGTAAATTTATAGCATATTTATTTGCTAAAGATTGAGTGAATTTTCTTGGATTGTGTTGTTGGTTGTTATTCAATTTGAAACTTGTGGAGTGTTTGGAAGATATCCGTATGTACACAATTTACGATCTAGGAACCCGTGCCAGATTCTAGCATTACCTTACGATTATATTGTGATTGACCTTCCCTCGCGCTTACGCCTATGTTGCGTTACGTCTGGGCTTGCATCTGATTATGAATATAGCTTGATAGTATTTCCTCTAGCCCCTAAGCAGGTATAGAACACTTTTACGAGGTTTCCTTGCTCGAATTTGAATTTCTAGTTCTTGAGTTCGCCGCTATGCGCCATGGTGACGAAGAATCGACTCGTAGTCACAGAGGGTGCTGTAGGGTGAAATCACGACTTTTGGACGTGAAAATGGCGGAATTTTGCCCAGGAACCTTCTTCCTTCAAAGTACATGTGCTTTTACGTGTAAATAATCATTACATCCGAAGGAAGCCATGTTAAAAATGTTTGCACCCGGAAAAAATTCATCAACCTCCATTAGGTTTGAACCTACTATCTTATATTTTAGAGGCTAGCATGGTAACCACTACAGCTCGGAGGGCCACAGTAATAATAGTAAAATAATAATAATAATAATAATAATAATAATAATAATAATAATAATAATAATAACAACAATAATTTCAGTTAAAATTTTTCTACGCTACAGTAGTTTTTCCTTCAGCCCAAAGTGATTTTATCCTCTCACAAATTTCTGTTTTAAGTATCTTCTTCCTTCAGTTTCCACTCTATTCATACTCCTCCTGCTCCACCTATACATTGTTTCCTTAGATTTTAATTTTTTCCTTCTGCCTTCACTTCATTCCAAAATCATTTCGGAATTATGTCTTCTACCATTTGTTTAAGTTAGTAATAATAGTGATAATAATAATAATAATAATAATAATATTAACAATAATATTAATAATAACAATAGAAATATCTTAATATATTTCTTACACTCCCAGATTTCTTTGACTGCGCTCATTAAACCGTTAACAGTAGCATTTTCTAGAGAGTGTTACATTTTTCGAAACTTTCCCTGTTTTCTAAGTCCCTTTTGAAGTAAAGAAGGCTTTCAAAACGGCAATGTATTTAAGTTTCCTTTTGCAGGAACGGAATTAATTTCTTTTCTATCTTAATCCCCTTTGTGCTAAGTCGAAATGGTCACGCTGTTGACACAGGAGGGGGTGAAGGCGAGAACGAGTACTCTCCTATCTTCATTTGTCCACTAATCTGCCCTCTCCGTCACTCCTACAAGTGGTGGGAGTGAGGAAAGGGTGCGTCAGCGTTTTCCATCCCTTGCCTGATTAGTTCCGCGAAAGGGAGGGTGAGATCGGCCGTGAGTCCGAGGAAAGAAGCTATTTGATCCACCAAAAACTAGGACTGTTTGTTTCCATTTGGAATGGAAACCGAGCGTATTAACCTCTCTGTTTTAAAAATGGAAAGAGATAGTCAGTGGCCTTCCACGGCGAAAGATCTGTTCATAAATAAATGACCACTTTCATGTTCTAAAGCGATAACTTTGCTTCCAGCAAACTCTAGTACTATATTTTTACTTATCTACCCACGGAAATGCCATTTGATAGCTGTATATCTTCTGAAGCACTTGAAACCAGAGAGAGAATAAAAATTGGAATCTCCATATTTCTTTATAACCATTACTATTTATGAAAAGACACACGGATTAAGAAAGAAACAAGAATCTGATATGTTGCATTCAAGTGCCTTTTCTAGCTGTTCCGACAACAAACTTTTCTAACAAAAGATTGTTCTTTAATCCACATCATGCTAGACCAGATAAATACTAGCAGAAATGATCTTATTACTTGCTTCTTTGTAAGTAAGAGGAAAAAAGGGAATGTACTAGGCTAAAGCTGGTCGCTTTTTGAAACAATTAAAACTCCGTTCTCTTTGCTCACCAGGGGTAAACAAGCGAGACGCAAAGAAGACTTCCCGTTTGAGAAAAGTTCAAGTAGCTTAAAATTGAAACCAATAAGACGGAATATCTCGAAAACTCAAAAAAAAAAAAAAAGTATAAGACATAACTTGTACGATCTACATTTTTTGTATAAAAGATTTATCTCTTAAAGTTTACCAATTACACAAAAGTCATTCAGAAGGAAGAGGTCTTCAGAGGCTATTCCACCCCCTCTCTCTTTCTCTCTTTCTCTCTCTCTCTCTCTCTCTCTCTATATATATATATATATATATATATATATATATATATATATATATATAATTTGTTATAACATTTTCTAAAACATGGAGTATTTTAATCAAAATCGTTAGAACCATTTTTGAATAAATCAAGTTTTCGAAAAATGCTTAATGTAAAGGGTAGTTGGGTGGGAGGTTTTCCTTTTTGGAAATTACTGAACTTAAATACCGTTTGGTATTTAACCGACGTTTCGTTTTTGAGTTATGCTGTTACAGACACACATACACACACACGGGTATTTTCCTAAAAATACCTTTTTATGGATTCAGGGAATCCTAAAACGTGTATTTCTGGTGAAATCGAATTCTTGGTTGGAATACAATACCTTATCTATCTTCTATGTATATTGTATACGTGCTAGAGAAAGTAACTATTTATTGCATTAGTCATAGGAAAGAGAAAGCTAAAATTTATACATATATAGAAATTAAGAGTGTCTAACATAGTGAAAATAGTGGAATTAGAAATGCATTCTGCATAAACTTCACTTTAATTCTAATGACAATTAAATGACAGTTCCAATATCACGCTTAACCTGTGCAGCGCTCATAATGCAGCCAGAAGATATGATCCAGGCAGTGCCTTAGAAAAATTGAATTTGATTAAAATTCTTGAAGTGATTTTGGAATTTGAATTAATCATTCATACGAATGAGTATAGGTAATAGTTTACCCTGAACCCAAATGTTGCACTAAAATGTTAATTCGAAAGTGGACAATTGGGCATAGTGAAACTTAAGAAGCTGTGGGAAAATGCTCTGACATAGAAAAAGGTTGGTCATTCGAACACGCTCTAAAGAATTATCTAGGACGTGTCATAGCAAGTGAGTGTTTCAAAATTCTCTGTCCATAGAGCTACTAAACTTTTAAAATTGAAACTCTATAGAGTTCATGAGATTGCAACCTTGTGATGATGAAGAATCCCAGGAATAACTCAATGCAGATGGGCATCTTTTTCAACACAACTTATAACAAAGTGAATGTTATTGTCACTTGTGAGTTTTTGACTTAAGACTACCTCTAATAAAAAAAATCATAAAAATTATAAATAAATACCAATGAATACAAAATTTCCTAAAAATGGAAACCTCCCAGTGTAATAATTGTGCGTGGAGTACACATTAGCGCAAACGGCGGACCCGCAATAAAGGAATGTTCTGTACTAATACTAGACTTAAAAAACCTGATGTGTTACATGCCTTTCTCTAACTGTTCTACAACCAGCTTCTTACAAAATATTATTCTTCTTTCTACACAATGCTTACCAAGATGAACATTAGCAGTATTATTTAGTTCCTTATAAGTAGAAGGGAACTGAGGGAATGCACTAGGCTAAATGATAGTCAAATGTCTTAAAAGCTATTGTTATGCGATTGTCATTGCAAATACCTTTTTTGCTTGGCTAGGAGTAGAACACAAGAAAAAACGGACACTTCCTGTCTAAGAAAACTTGTAATACTTCATAATTGAAACCAATAACCACGATATCTCGTAAACGGTTTTACCGAGCTGTACATTTTTTGTGTAGTAAGCGTTTATCTATCTCTTACGGTTTAGCAGATATGCAAAATTTGGCAAAATTCATCCAGGAATAAAGATGTCTTCAGGGGCTATTCCCAGAAAATTCAGGATATACGTTTTATTTGGGACGTAAATAGCTTTAATATACAGCATTTTAATCAAAATCTTTAGAGCCATTTTTAAGAAAATCAAAATTTTGAAAATGTTTCCATGTAATGGCTAGTTTGTGGAGGGGGGATTTTCTTGGAAATCTTCATGTCCATCCTTGGAAGATACTAAACCTAAATACCAAGTTTGGTACTTATCGGTATTTTCGTTTTTGAGCTATGCTGTCTACAGACACACACGGACCTTCTTCTGATTTTTTTTTTTTTTTTTTTTTTTTTGCGGATTTAGGGCGTCCGAAAATGTATTTCCGGTAAAATCTCGGTATCAAATTTTTGGGTGGAATATAATATTTCCTCTCTATACTAAGTACTAAAATACGTGAATGAATAAATAAACAATTTACAACAACTAAAAATGGGCAGTGACTTAGCAAGTGCCATTTAGTTTGGATAATTAACGAAGGAGTTGTTCAGAAGGAACACTGCATTTTTATGGCCTGTGAAGTAACTGCTTATTTTGAGTGAGCTGACAGGTCAAACACTCTATTTCTTTAAGGAGGTACATGCGCACTGGCATTGTTCCTGAGATCTCACGAAACTGCGCTCACTTTTGTGCATAAGATAAATGCATATATAATTTAGCTTGTGATTGAAACAGGTGATGTTGATGTCTGTGAAAATTACGCTCTTGTGCTTTTTATTATTTCCTGTACTGTGGCGGCCATCTTGGTGGCGGACAATGGGAGTCCTCGAGAGGTCCACGAACAAGAAGAAGCCACTCCAGTTCCAACTCGAGTGCTAATGAACACCGCTTCTTTTCGTAATTAAGGACCTGGAGGAGGGGCGGCGGCGGCAATTAAAGGGAACCAAGGAATAAGAAGGGAGGGTGCGAGGGGAGAAAAGAATAAGAAGAATTCGGTTTGTTTTCCCTTACCTACAAACCGCAAACAAAAGACCCTTGAAGCAGAGCGCCAACATTTAGCAGGAGGGAAATGTAATGGGCCGAATAGGGATTTTAATGGGCCTCGACATTTGTTTGTCTCGTCTTGCTTATTTTAATAACCATCATCATGTTGGGCACTGTGATTCTAGTTTCCCTAATTTAAGGTGCCACGACACAAAAAGGGGCTTTTTATTTTCCCTCAAAGCAATAAAGCACGGGATAGAACAACAGAAGTGTCATCATGGTATTCTATATCAAACAGTTTAGCGCTGAAAGGTGACAACCCTGGGGATATGATCTGTGTCTGTGTTGCAAGTGATTGCTGTATAGAATAGAAAATATATACTCATTGGTGGCCTGAGGAGGAATTTAATAATTTCATATTTACCTTTATTTTGCATAAATTTAGTACAATTTGAATAATTCAACACCTGATTACCAAATGTAGGTAAAAATGCACGGTCTTTTCAGGTCACTCAAGTCTCCCGACTAGAGTATTAGTTACCAAACTTTACACAGCAATTGTTAATAATAATTTGATTGTTCGTATTTTTCAACAAATCTTAATAATAACAACGTTTATTCAAAAACTTTTTCCTTTTGAAATTATCTTAAATATTTCTGAAATGTTATAAGAATATTAATAGCTAAATTTATTTACGTCAGTATGTTAACATGTAAGTTTTGTATTACACAATGCAATATCTTTGAGAAAATAAGAATAGCAAATTCTCCCGCGTAAAGCGCAATGTGGGATTGCGAAATGCTGAAGTAAATACCAAATTTGATATATAATCGACTTTCCATTTTGACTTTCTCTAGCAAGTATATAAAATGTAGATACATAGCAAAAATTCGATCCTGGGATTTCACCGGAAATACATTTTGAGACTCCTGAATAAAGAAAACAGTTTTAGAAACATTTCCGTATGTCTGTCATGTGTGTCCGTGTGTCTGTATGTGTGTATGGGCAGCATTGCTCAAAAATGAAAAGTCGGTTAAATACTAATCTTGGTATTTAAGTCCAGTAGCTTCCAAGAATGAGACATGAAGACTTTCAAGAAAATCCCTCCAACTCCAACTACTCTTTATATGGAACGTTTTTCGAACATTTGGATTTTCTCAAAATTGGCGGTGAGATTTTGATTAAAATGCCATATGTTTAAGAAATTTTCATGACAAACGAAATGTACATCTTGAATTTTCAGGGAATATTCTCCGAGGATCGCTTTGTTCAGGATGACTTTTAGGTAACTGTTGTATAACTGGTAAATTTTAAAATATAGACAAAAGCTTACTGCCCAAAAAATGTAGATTTCATTGAAATATACAATTTAATTCATATACTTTTTTGTAGAGTTAACAGTTTTCGAGATTATTATGAGTCATTGGTTTCAGCTTTAAGCTACTTAATTTTTTTTCAAACGGGAAGACATATTTCTTATCACATCCGCACGTGGGATATGTGGAAGACAAAGCGGCGCAGGAACGAGTTTTCACCGGCTTCTCCGGTTTCCCCGGCATCGCATTCCACCGGTGCTTCATCTTCATTCCATACATCATCAGTGTCATCGCCTGCGCTGCCATGATAGTAAAGTAAGGCGTTAAACAATAAAAAAAAAATTCTTTTTCTCTCTTTTGTTTACTCCTAGCAAATAAAGAAAACCGAATTTCAATTGTTTCACTTAGCGACCGGCTTTTCAGATATTTGACTATCGCTTAGCATTGTATATTGCCTTATTTCCCTTCTACTTAAAAGAAAGTAAGCAATAATCTTTATCTTGATTAGTATTATGTAGATAAAAGAATAGTCTTTTGTAAGAAAAGTTGGTTTGTCATGTGAATTTTTATGGGTTAAGCGTTTACACACACTTATACGAACGACCTCATTCACTCACACTCCCGTTTACACACACATACACACACACACACACACACACTCGAGTTTGATATGTTTTTGGATACATCTATCTCTGTTTTGCCACAGATCGTTTTTTTTTTTTTTGTCCCGGATTTTATATTTTATTTTAGCCATTACTTTATTTATGATTACTTTTGATTTTTATCTCTTGGCTTTTGGTACGTTTTGTTTTATAAGGACGCTAATAATTTTACAGTAAACGCCCTTAAACACCAACCATCGTCATCACACGCGCGTATGCACACACACAAACACACACACACATTCACAAACAATTTTCTAAATTGAATTTATGTTCAGGAGAATCCAAAACTTAGTTCTGGTGAAATCTTTTCATCGAATTTTTGGGTGAAATACAATACTTCCTCTTATTAACTACAGGAATGTATTAGATCCCAGAACTTTCAACTTGTAAGGGCTCGTGGGTTACATTAGAAATCATAGGCTCGATTGCTGGGCGCTCTTTAATATAATGCTAGCAATATTTGTGAAATTATGGAAATATAACAGATGCATCAGGATGGAATAATACGCATAGGTTAAACGAAAACAGGAGTTGAAGTTTAAATTATTTTACTTGCTTGAACTATAATGTTGCAAATGGATAAAAGAGTGAAATTAAAAGTATGCAAAAACTATTCTACCAAAACAGTTGAATTTTGAAAAGAGCACTCAACAATGTCAGTTTATTGAAAATTAGTATTTGAAAAATGTAAAAAGAGAAACAAGTCATTTATAATAAAAGTCTGTCATCGAACAAAATTTAAAAAATCTGATGTGTTCCATTCACATGACTTTCTCTACATCTCTATAACAAATTATTGTTAAAAAGCTTATGCTTCAGTTTACTTCATGCTAATCGAGAAAATATTAGCAGAAATAGTATTATTACTTGCTTCCTTGTAAGTAGAAGGGAAATAAGGGAGTACCATAGGTTAAGGTGATATTCAAAAGCTGGTTGCTAGGTGACTGAAGTTCCTTTGTTTGTATGGACACTAGTTGACAAATTCCTGTATGACAGAAGTACAAGTTTTTCAAAGCTGAAAACAAAAGCAACGAATATCTAAAAAAAATGATCAACTCCACGAAAAAAAATTATATAACATAAATTGTGTGTTTTAATATGCTCTACATTTTTGTGCGGTAGATTTTATCCATCTCTTATAATTTAGCAGCTATGCACAATTTCGTAAAATTCAACCAGAATTAAATAGTCTTCAGAGGCTATTTCCAAACAATTCAAGATATACATATTATTTGTCAGGTAAATATCTTTAACATACGCTATTTTAATCAAAATCGTTAGAGCTATTTTTAAGAAAATCAAAATTATCGAAAAAAGTTCCATGTAAAGGGTAGTTTGGGATGGGGGAATTTTCTAAAAATTTCGTGTTGCATTCCTGGAAGATACTAAACTTAAATACCAAGTTTGGTATTTTACCAACTTTTCGTTTTTGAGTTATCGTGTTCACAGACAAACAGACACACGGACACACACACACGGACACACACGGACCTTATTGTGAAAATGCTTTTTTTGGATACATGGTACCCTAAAACACATATTTCCGGTGAAATCTCGGTATCGAATTTTTGGGTGGAGTGCTATACCTTCTCTATACACTATGTACATAGTACGTGTAGAGAAAGTAAAAAGGATATTTTAGTGGTACTGCTATGGTAGATTAGCTGTTCATCAGCACAAATCTAACAATCTATTTTCCCCTAGAAGGAATATATTATTTATAATAGATCAGACGTTACCGAACAAACAATCCAACCTCAAATCACTAACTATCGCTCTCTGGCGAACGAACAACAGATTTCAGCCCCCACACACTTACTGGTACTAACAAGGATTTGGAGTACTGTCCATTTTGGTTCCTATGTGTCTGATTATCAGGGCCAATCAACTGCAAAAAGTTTTGCTATTTTAATTCTTTAGAAAATCCTTTAAAAATTGAGCATTTACTTGTTCAAAGCAAAACCCAAGTTATAAGGCTGACCAGCATGAACAAATTCAGCAACACCAATAATTCCAGAAGGTAGTTAAAATGTATTGTACTTAATCCACAAACCTTGTACATTTGAGTTGTTCCACTTAAACTGATATTTCTTCCCCTTGGTGTTTTTAGTCTGATTGGCATGGCAAAACAAATAATGACGGTGAGAATTAAATTTATTTATTGCTTAACATTTCTCTAACTACAAATTAAACACCTTACACAACTATCTTGAATAAAATATATTTCCTCCAACCAGATTTGATGTAAGTTGATGGTATGACTTACGCTTTGAGTTAGGTATTTCAATGGTAAATGAAAACTCTCGACAAGACTGAACCTGCCCGCCACTGCATTGAAGAGCTTATGAATAATGGAACATTCGGTATCTTCTCTTTCGCTCCTCTTTCAGTTGCTCCCAACTCGCTTGTGTACTGCTTCCAACCCGTCTGTTCAATAGTTGACTTCGCCTATCCTAGACTACGGAGGTCGACCTGTTGGAACAGTTGTCGATTGTCGAGTGTTAAAGGTGAATACTTAAACTCTTCCTGAATCTAAGCACGAGGAACTGCAACTGTTTCGTATTATATCAGATAATTTCCGTGCTTACAGTTTAAGCATATCTTTTCACCGTTAAAAGTAGCGTGACTCTTTAAACTACTTACGGCGAATGCCCTAGAGATCATCGCCAAATAAGGATTACCCTAACACTGTACTTTTTTTTTCAATGATTTATTGATCGATCAGCGCATGTGCGCTCTACAGATCATTGATTTTAGACATTATTTACATGCATGGTACTAAATAACATTGAAATGAGGTAAGCCCCATTGGGCCCCTCATAAGTAGGTACATATTTTTTATTTTTATTTTACAGAATGTCCTGCTGTGAGAGCTGGTCCAGTGGTAGGCGACTCATGATGCGAGTTGGATAGCTAGATTTTCTGCCAAGAGAATAGTGAATGGCTCCTGAGACGTCTTTTAGCTTGCTGTAAAACTGTTCGGCTTGTGAAGAAATTGACTGTTGAATGATGCTGATTCCAGTTTCTCTATGTAGTTGACTATTTCTGACAAACCATGGTGCATTCGTTGAGATTCGCAATATTTTGTTTTGAAATGTCTGGATACGTTTGATTTCAGAAGGACTAGTTCCTCCCCAAACTGGACAAGCGTATAGTAGCAGTGGTCTTAATAGAATCGTGTAAAGTAGTGCGCAGTTTTTTAATTTGAGTGAAGATATTTTGTTGAGGAGGAGGTAGAGTTTTGCCAGTCTTGCTCGGGCTAGTTTAAGTTTGTTGCTTATATGTGGTTGCCATGTGAGTCGTCGATCCAGGAGTACACCGAGATATTTCACGGTTTCTGTATTAGTTTTCCAGGGTATCTGTTTCGCTGGGAGCGTTACTGATGGTGGATAGTTCCGTCTGCATAGTGTAAAGACCATTGCTTCACATTTTTGCTGGTTGAGCGAAATACGCCAGTTGTCTAGCCAGGGTATAATTAAGTTTAAGGCCTCTTGAAGGTGATTTCTGGCGGTGTGGATATTGCGATGTGTTGAGAAGATAGCAGTATCGTCCGCATACATAGCGATTTGAGCTGTAGGCATTGCAGGCATATCAGAGGTGTACAGGTTGAACAGAACTGGTCCCAGGATAGATCCTTGAGGAACTCCGGCTGTTATAGGTTTTGTAGAAGAGTGACAACTACCTATGCGGACTGAGAATGTTCGCTGTGACAGAAAGGAGGAAATTATTTTATAGAGGTAGTCTGGAATGCCGTTGATGAACAGTTTGTATAGAATACCCTCATGCCAAACCCTGTCGAATGCCTGAGTGAAGTCAAGGAAAGCTGCAGTTGTGTGTTTTTTCTTCTCGAAGCCTTGTGCCACTTGCTCTGTAATCCGGAGAATTTGATGGGTGCTTGAATGTTTGCGACAAAAACCGAATTGAAAGGGAAGTAATACTGATGCTTCATTGAGAAATTTTGTTAAACGCTTCAGTATAATCTTTTCATACACTTTGGACAGAGTTGGTAGCAGACTTATAGGACGATAATTGTTTGAGTCTGAGGAGCTTTTCCCAGGTTTATGAATAACAATAATTATAGCGTGTTTCCAGATTCTGGGGAAGTAGTCCATACGTATCAAACTATTGAAGAGTGCTTTGCGAGTCAGATGTTTCAATACATAATTTGGAATTAGGTCATGACCAGGCGATTTTCTTGCTGGTAGTTGCTGGATTTTGAACAAGATTTCTTTTGGCGAGGTGAAGTCAATGGGGAGTGGAGCAGTGGTATAAGAACCAGGAAAACGTTCAATTTCGTGGTTGAATTCTTCGTTAATCACTGGGTTTGGGCTGAAGATAAATTGTGGAGTATTTGCGAATAGTTCCGACTTCTCAAAGTAGTGTTTTCCATCTGGTATTAAGGGTGAAATAAGGGTCGGTTCTTTTAATATTCTTTTGGTTTTAACACTGTACTTGAGCGCTACCAACTTCCAATGTCCCTTATAGCTGTAAGGAGCAGAACCAAAAGACACAGTGGAAGTAACTGAATTTATTTAATACAATCTCTTTTATTAACCTAAGTCCTACCCATATTATGATAGCTCCACTAAAGTTTCTCGTTGTCAATTCATTCGCTTATATTCGTATTTATTGACACAACTTTCATTCTTTGCTTTGCTAAATTCTAAGTGTTGTATTTCATTTTTATGTATATTGTTCCCAGAAAAAATCTTCTCGCGTTATCAAGCATCCTTTAGAGTTCTAAACATACTATCCTCATGAGCTGAACTTTGATAAAAAAAAAGTGAATTTCTTATTGCTGAGTTTACAGGAACAACTACCCACACTTTTCTGACGTCAACTCAACTGCTTCTCCAACCCTTACTTTGCTAATTACTCCCACTTTGTAACAAATTAATAATTCGAGACTTTTACATTATTTGTAGATTTTAATATATGCGCTTATTTATCGCAGTTATTTATTTATTTTTTCCATGATTTCTTTATGAAATAGTCATGAATATAATAAGAAAATAATTTCGCTACCATATCTGAAGAATAAACAATTAGTGGGCACTAACGTCATATCTAGTGAAGAACAGACTAAAATAGAATGAATACTTAGCTAAATACTACGAGTCTAAACTAAAAACTGAGATATAGGTACATAAATTTGAGGTTTCTCAAAAGAATGGCACAAAACTAAATCTGGTGTGTTTCATTCATATGATCTTTTCTACATTTCTGCAAAAATTATTTTAAAAAGATGTTTCTTTTAGCTACTTCATACTATCCAGATAAACAGCAGAATTGGTCTTATTTCTTCCTTGTAAGTAGAAGGTAACTAAGGGGATGCACTATGCTAAAACGATAGTCAAATTATTAAAATACTGGTTGTCGTGTGGTTGAAATGCATTTCTTGCATGACCTGGAGTTTATCAAATATGTTTGAAAAAAGTTTTAAGTATTTTAAACTGAAAACAATCACAAGGGATATTTGGAAATGGTCAGCTCCACGAAAAAATATATATGACATGAATTGTGTGCTTTAACGCGATGTACACTTTTTGTGTAATAAGATTTTGTCTTATCTCTTGCGGTTTATAAGTTATGCAAAACTCATCCAGAATAAAGAGGTCTCCAGATGCTATTTACAGAAAATTGACATCAAATTTTTGGGTATAGCCTTCTCTGTGTACTTAAGTACTATGTACTTAACATAGACATGTAGAGAAAGTAAAAGTAAGTAAAATGAAAAGTTATGGAAAGAAAGAGAGTACGAACAAAGCCGCCGATTAAAATAAAACTTCAAGCTAAGCTGACAAGATAAGGGAAACATATGCTAAAGACGTTGCAAATTTTGGATCTCCCTATAGATGCCTTTTAGTGGTTTTACAGGAAAGCGGAAGGAAGCTGTACTTATTTGGGTTTCCACACACGCACGTAAAACAGCAGAAGTTGCACGTACGATGCCCGAGAGGTATTCCCAAGGCGTGTGCCATTACTTAGAGATGGGTATCCCCTATCGCATCAAGTCGCTGTCATTTTATCGATCTATAAATTACAAGGACAAGACGGTAGTTCCCCTGAAGAAGTGATGTTACCGCCAAACGGCATTAAACACCGACAGTAACAATGACAAAGCATCCAGTCTTCCTGTTGCGGGAGATTTCTTTTACACTTTATGTCTTTCCAATAAAATGCAGTAGACGAGCTTCCAACAATGGCTAACAGAAAGAAAAAAAGATGTTACAGTGAAGTTTTAGGTCCCTATTAGCCACCGAAATAGGTGCCAGACATAATGATACCTGAATGTTTCCCTTAGTTTTATGTTTCCGACCGTAAAATGAAGGCTTCTTAAGGTCAATAGCAGTCACAACGATGTCTGAGTGTTCCTCTCATTTTTATGCTTTTGACCTTAAAGTAATGACCTCCTAAGTTCAAGGAGAATGCAATAATTGTTTACCGCGAATACCAGCCGACATGACAGCGTACAAAGTGCTCCATTCACATGACTTTCTCACATCTCTGAAACTAATTATTGTTAATACGCTTATTCTTCTATCCATTTCATGCTAATCGAGATAAAATTGGTAGAAACGGTCTTATTACTTAATTCCTTAGAAGTAGAAGGGAAACAAGGGAATGCATTAGACTAAACTGACTGTGAAAGGTTTTAAAATGTGGTTGCTATGTGATTGAAATCAGTTTCTTCGTGTGGCCAGGAATTGACAAGTTCCCTATGAGAAGAGATCATTTTAAAACTGAAACCATTAAAAAAGAATATCTCGAAAATGATCAACTCCAGGAAAAAAATGTATATGATATAAATTGTGTGTTTTAGGGAGCTCTACAATTTATCTGATAAGTTTTTGTCTATCTCTTATGGTTTACTAGTTATGCAAAATTAAAAAAAGAAAAATCATCCTGAATAAAATGTTCTTTAGAGGTTATTCCCACAACATTCAAGATATACATTTTATTTGGCATGTTAATATCTTAAACGCAAGAGATTTTAATTAAAGTCGTTATAGCAAGTTTTGAACAAATCAAAATTTTCGAAAATTTTTCCATGTAAACGGTAGTTTGTGGTAGGGGGATTTTATTGGAAATGTTCGTGTCGCATCCTTGGAGGATACTTAACCTAAATACCAAGTTTGGTATTTAACGGTCTTTTTGTTTTTGAGCTATGTTGCCCAAAGGCATACAGGCATACAGATAGATACACATGGACCTTTTTCCAAAAATACTTTTTTTTTATTTGGTTTCAGGAGGTCCCAAAACAGGTATTTCCGGTAAAATCTCGATATGGAATTTTTGGGTGCAATACAATACCTTTTTGTACACTATGTACATAATACAGGTAGAGAAAGTAATAACCATGTGCTAGGCATTTAAACAGATTGTAAAAACAAATACTAATAAATATTCATCTATGGAATTTCTAACCTCGACAATTTCACTTAAATTGAGTTGAAAATTAAAACAACAATCAAGGATTAATATGTGATATGTACTTACACCAAATTTTATGAATAATTTTACTTGCTCTCTTACGTATAGTAAATACCAGAAGTATTGATTCTACTAAAATATCCGACGTCGAGTCTCTGTTTCATTAATACTTTTTCTAAATATTGCAATGTTTAGGGGTTAATAACCTCAGTTATTTATTCATTAGCTAATCTTTATACTTTCTCTAGCCGGTATATACAAAGTGCATTGTGGATAGAGAAAGTATTATATTTAAAAAAAAATACGATATTGAAATTTCACCGGAAATACATGTTTTGAGAAACCGTGCATAAAAAGAAAACTTTTAGAAACGTGTCTCTGTGTGTGTGTGTGTGGGGGGGTGTTTTGGGCAGCATAAACGAAATGTCGGTCAAATACTTACTTACGCACTTACTTGATGTTTTAAGTTCAGTATGTTACAAGCAAGACTCATGAAAATTCCACCACACCAACTACCGCTTATATTGAACGTTTTTTGCAATTTTTTATTTTCTCAAAAATGGCTCTAACGAGTTTTATAAAAATGTCATATGTATAAGATAGTTTATGACAAACGAAATGTATATCTTAAATTTTCTGGAAATAGCCTCTGAAGATTTCTTTATTCTGGATGACTTTTGTATAACTTTTGCATAACTGGTAAACCATAAGAGATACACAAAACCATATTACACAAAAAATGTAGATCTCATTAAAGTATACAATTTATGTCATATACATTTTTTTCCCTGAATTAAACGTTTTCTAGATATTCTGAATTATTGGTTCAGTTTTAAGTCACCTTAACTTTTTTCAAACAGGAATACATTTTTCTTTTCGACTCTCTTTTGTTTATCCCCAGCAAGCAAAGAAAACTGTATTTCAATTACTTCACTTAGCTACTGGTTTTTAAAACAACTGACTGTGGCTTTAGCCTAAAGTATTCCCTTATTAACGTTCTATTTACAAAGAAGCAAATAATAAGACAATTCTGTCAACGTTTATCTTATTAGCATGACGTAACTAAGAGTTTTCAAGGAAGGTATGTTTGTGGAACAGCTAGAAAAAGCCATGGGAATTGAATACATTAGTTTTATATATATATATATATTGTAACAAAAGCACTTATTCATTACTCCAAAAAACAAATCTTAATATCTTCCAATAATTGCAAATGAATCTTTTTACAAATAAATGATTTTATTCGATACTTTCGCAATAGTACCTGCGTATATGTATACTTTCGATTAACCAGGATAATGTAGGAGAGAACAAACACGAATAATCTAAAAACACGAATAGTTTGCCGGTCCCCATAGACGCGCTCGCTAAATGGTCTCGCTTTGGTGCTTCGTGGGCAGGGGATTGTGGGTTCGAGTCCCGCCTTGGGCATGGGTGTTATATGTTTGTGCAATGTGTCTATGTTTGTAAAAGGAACAGTAAAACCTACGGGGGGAAATGTAAATGGGGATACAGCGCCGGAGTCCTGATCAGACTCCCGTACTGTTTTATAAATAAAATAAAAAAAAAAAAAAAGGAAAAAAAAAAACTTAAGATACCAGTAATTTAATGCTTTTAAGGTGCAACATACATAAATAGGAAGTTTCTTTTAATAGCTTGTTTCAACATGCATTCTTTGTTCAAAAATTTATTCAAGTTCTGTGAATAGATATTCTTTCTGTTTTTAGGAAATAACAACAAAGGACCCACCGTATGACAATAAGTAACATTTCCAATGTTTAAACGATCACTACGTGACAACAGAGTACCATTTCCATTGTTATCGGCCTGCTTGTTCCGTGTAACTTAAAAAGAAAATCACTTTTTCTACTGTTAATCAACGTGTAAGTGTCAACGAAACAGGTTAAAAGAAATTTGTAAAAGAGATGGCGGAGAAACGAAAAAACGTGTGTTGACATTAAAAAATATATTTTGGGAGGGGGATACAGGGTTAATCCGCAAACAAATAATCGGTAGTATAATGTAGTTTACTTTCGACGCTCACTGTAGCGGCGGCTACTATTGAAATTGACTCCACTGCTGCACTTATACGTAAGAATGCACTGCGACAATTATCTATTATTTCCGAAGCAAGCAGCTCACACACGTGCGGCGATTACGGCCGCAGAGCACAATAACAATGTTATGCAACAACTTTGCACGAGTACCTTGTGTAAATTATTTTATTGGGGAAACCATATACCCTTTCTGAATATTTTACGGTGATTACTACTACTACTACCACCACCACCGCCACGACCGCCACCGCCACCGCCACCGCCGCCGCCACCCCTACCGCCACCGCCACCCCTACCCCTACCGCCACCGCCACCACCGCCGCCACCCCTGCCCCTACCGCCGCCGCCGCTACTGCCGCCGCCGCTGCCGCTCCCGCTACCACTACCACTACTACTACTACTACTACCACCACTACTACTACCACCACCACCACTACCACCACCACCACCACCACCACCACCACCACCACTACTACTACTACTACTACTACTACTACTACTACTACTACTACTACTACTACTACTACTAATACTACTACTACTACTACTACTACTACTACTACCACCACTACCACCACCACCGCCACCGCCACCGCCACCGCCACCGCCACCGCCGCCGCCGCCACCGCCACCGCTACCGCCGCCGCTACCGCCGCCGCTACCGATGCCGCTGCTGCCGCTGCTGCTGCTGCTGCTGCTGCTGCTACTAGATTCTCAGCCCGAGTGTGAAAGTGAACGGTCGTGTTTTATGTCTTGCTCGTGGCTACCTGGAAGAAGTTCGACAATGGAGAGCATGCGGGAACTCATTGAACAGTTGCGTGATGAAATGCGATTAGGATTTGAAAAGTGCAATCTAAAAGCGCTGGAAAGTGCCCTGGAGAATGTATCAGTGCGAATGCGTGTTCTTGAAGAGAAAGTGGACTATCTAGAAAGCCAATCTCGTAGAAATAATATTGTGTTATATGGTGTGACAGAAGAAGTGGGAGAGAATTGGGAGATGACGGAGGAAATAATGAAAAGCGTCATCTCACAAATAGGACTCGAACTTCGCGAGTTTGATGTGGAGAGATCCCATCGGGTAGGTCGACGTTGCAATTTAAGGTGACCTATTGTATGTAAACTGGCCCACTATAAACTGAAGGTGGCCATTCTTCGAGATGCGCGTTATTTACGGGGAACGGGCATAAGTATTAGTGAGGGCTTTAGCTAGCGTGTTACGAGAAGAACGAGAGTACTTAAAGCGACACATGTTTGAGGCCAGGAAGCAAGGCTTTCACGCCGTATTGCGTTATGACCATCATTAACGGGCGAGTCTGGAACCGACAGGGGCTGAGGCGCATGGAACAGCCTAGAAGTAATGCGGAAACCAAACCCCGGATAGGGCAGCAAGAGCAGGGTAGCCAGTACATCAGCCCAGCAGGTAGCAGGTTCCTCAACAGAACCACAAATGGTGAATCTTGTTATGTCGTCAGGGAGAGGCAAAGGGGTGAGGAGGGTGAAACAGCCTTCGCTGGAGAGGCCAGCAACAACGCCCCTCCGTGCCCTTAGGCTGACAACAGCTCGACAAAGGGTCAGCCAAGTCGTAGGAAGACCAACAGCAAGGAAACAATAGGACCCAACCCCTTCTCTGTGGATTGTCACATGAAACATTGAAGGCTTCAAAAAAAGGTTGGGTAGCGAGAATTTCTTGTATTTCCTTAATGATTTTGACATTGTATGTTTAACAGAAACTTGGTTGAAAAACGGAGAAAATGTAATGCTTGATAACTTCCATAGCTTTAGTAGGGGAAGGAAGACACGGGGAAGGAGGGGAAAGTGGCCATGGGGGTATCAGTTTCATTCGGATCTGAGCTGGAGGCCGAGATAATTAAATTAGAAACCAGTTTGGAAGGGGTGATTGCCGTACCTTTGGTACAGGAGGGAGTACATATAATAGTTATAGACGTATACAACCAGCCAGCAGCGTCCAAGTATGCAAACAGGAATTTTTTTCAGTGACATAACCAAAACGTTAGTGCAGTTACAGGAACATTTTCCAGACACTGAATTGATTCTCTTAGGAGATTTTAATGCGAGGTTAGGAGGGGAGAATATTTCTCTAACAGGGCGTCATCAATGAGGCGAGGAATTCCGCGAAGGTCAATGAAAGAGCAAGGATAGTTTTATTAATGGGGAGAGAAGACAATTACTTGCTTTCTGTGATGCCTTCTCTTTAGAAATAATGAATGGCAAGTACGGCGAGGATCGAGAGGAAGAACTCATTTTCATAAATGAAAATGGGGGTAGTGTAATAGATTTTATTTTAATAAGCCAGGGTTTAATTGGCAGAATTAGAAATTTTTGGGTGGAGGATCGTATCGAGTCGCATCACTGTCCGGTTGCCCTGGAACTGAATATGGAGACGGCCATAGAGGCGCAGGCACCTGAAGAGGGGCAGGGGGACGAAGGGAGATTAATTAGTAAATGTATATGGAAACCGGTAGAAATAGAAGTATTTGTTGATAAATTGAAAAACAAATTAAGGAAAAGGAACGCAGTCACAGCGGAGGAACTAACACATATAATAGCAACAGCTGCGGGGACAAGGAAAGTCCAAATGCATGGTAAGATAAAACGATTCAATGATTGGTATGACCAGCAATGCAGAGCCGTAAAGAAACAAGCAGAGGAGGCTCTGTCAAAATTCTGAGATGACATGAGGAGATTTTTTACAAAAAAGCGAAGGGAGTATAAACAGCTCCTACGGGAAAAGAGGACTACGTGGCAAGACAAAATGACTCAGAAAATTAGTAATGTTTTAAAACGGGGGGATAACGCTGAGATATGGCAAGTAGTAAAGCATTTAAGAGGCAACCGCCAGGCGCCCAACGAAAATTCATTGCATGGCCCATTTTCTGGGAATATTCAGAGAAGATGAAGGGTAAGGGATTTTTATAAAGGAAGTGCAACTTTTGGGGAATCTTGAAATCCCAATACTGGACGAGGAAATATCAGCACGAGAAATAGCACAAGCGTAGAGGAGCCTGAAGGGAGGCAAAGCTCCAGAGTTAGACGGGTTGCCCCCGGAAGTGTTAATGAGTTTGGTAGGAGTATGCTCCAGATATGTAACAGATTGTTTATTGAGGGGAATTAACCTACCTGTTGGGGAAGTGCATTATTCATCCCATTTATAAAGGGAAGGGAGCTATTGGGAAGCCGGATAACTATATGAGGGTTGCTCTCTTTCCAATTATGGAGAAAATTTATTGTAGAGTGTGTTATAACCGGATAAAGGACTGGGAATCTAAATTTAGCAAACTTTCACAACTTCAAATGCGTTTCAGAGAGGGACACAGAACCATAGACGCCGCTTTTATACTAGGCACTTTAAGGACGAAACAAATGTTAATTAAGCGGGGAAATTCATTGTGCATTTGTGGACTTTAAGAAGGCATTTGACTCTATTAATCGAAATGCATTATGGTATAAACTAGGCAGAAAGAGTTTATCAAGTAAAATTATTAGAGCATTGCAGGCAATCTATCAAAATGTCGAATTCTGTGTAAAGTACGACAGAAAAAGAGTGTCGGAGAACTGCCTAAGCTATAGGGGAGTGAGGCAGTGTTGTATTTTATCTCCCTTGCTATTTAATCTCTTTGTTGATATTACTGATGCAATGCTAGCAGAGAATATCCAAGCACCAGTAGTAGCGGATTTGCAGATCCCAGCACTTTTATACGCAGACGATTTAGTTTTGTGCTCTACGACAGTTAACGGATTGCAACGAGAACTGGGCAAACTTAAGAATTATTGCAATGAATGGCTACTTACAGTTAATGTGATTAAGACTAAGGCAATGACTTTCAAAAATGGTTGTGTTTATAGCAGGGAGGAGACTTGGACATATGCAGGACAGATACTGGACAATGTTAAATTTTTTGTATACTTAGGACTCACATTTACAATGAACGGAAAATAGACAAAACACATTGACATCATGAAACACGGTGCTAGAAGCATGTTGGACGCTACTGGCAGGCGCGGAACACATGGACGGGCTAGGTAAATTTATACTTAAGGCAAGGAAGCTGAGATCTGAGGAGGCTGCCAATAGTGAAGGGAGGGCGGAGGAATAAGTTCAGCTAAACAAAACTGACTAGAATATTCTACATGCATATATATTAGTCATACTTAGGTCTACGAATAGTTTCTGAAAGTCTGATCATTTTGGGTTAGCATAACTTTAGGACGTAGGAGATAGACAAAATCTCATTACATAAAAATATGTAGATCTCATTAAAGCACACATTTGTTTTAGACAATATATATTTGTCGTTTTATGTTATTTTTTACATTTCCAAAATTTGTCATTTGGCTTACATTTTGCAATACAGATACTTTCCTCAAATGGCAAGTTGTCATTATTTTTTTTTTGTTTGTTCTTCATCTTAGTCATACAAATGGAAGGGAATTTCAAGGCTATTACATAGCGAGCAAATATTAAAAGATTTCGTTGTTACAATAGCTTAGTGAATTTTCTTATTTCCCATATATCTACAGGAAATAAGTAATGACATCATTTCTGTTAATGTCAACTCGATCAATGTGAATTAGAATAATAAGCTTTTTAAGAATAATTTGTTACAGAATCTGTAGAGAAAGTAATGTAAATATATAATAGGGCACACAACACATTGCACTAAACTCAAAATTTTGTAATACCAAGGATACCCCCAAAATAATATCTTGTGGACTCCTGAATAAAATAAAACATTTTTTTTTAAAAAGGTCCATGTATGAATGTTTGCAAATAGTTGTGAACACTGTCAACATGATGCACAGTGGTATGAACGAATGCTCAAGTTTGCCGGCAAAACTGCTGGCTATCGGTTGAAGACTCCGCCTCTTATCTCCCACTCTTTGTACTGCTCAACTAGAGTGCTCACGTCTATTTGCAAGCATAAAATCTGTCTGTCTGTGAACAGCATTAACCAACACTCGTAGTCATTGTAATCTAAAATCATGTGCAATTGTCTTTGGACTTCTAGATTCTTCTTTAAGTTTAATACATTAAATCACATACAAATTAACACCTTCTTTCACACTAACAGAAAATAGGGAGCAATGTTGGCTATAGGAAATGTCTCACCCCCAAACGCGAATCCGGTGTCCCGCACAGTAAACAGCATCACACAGCACTACTCCTTTTGTATCTCCGTATAATGAATTTGTAATGCAACTATTTGCGGAAACGTTTGCCTTAAAATGAAATAGATAGCAAAATGAACTTTCATAAAAATAATGTGCATTCGCACTTATAAGCAATTAGTACGTCTGGGTGCTTCATCTGGTTAGGCGCTGCCCCCCTGAAGCCTCTGGTCGGTGGTTCAAACCTGGCCCAAAATTATATTTTTTAAATGTTCTTAAAAGCGACAGCCTCATGTCAGTAGATTTACTGCATGCAAAAGAATTCCTGGGGAACGAAATTCAGGCACACCTGTGGCGCAGACGTAATGCCGACAATGCTTTCAAAGAAATAATTTAAAAACCTGGGTCATTTTGAGACTTGACCTACTCCTCTCTACCTCGTTGTGTAACGAGTGAGGGCTGACAAAGGTTCTGCGTGGCTATCCATTACTGGTTAGTATTGGTCTGACAGGAAACGTATTAAGATTGTTGTAGTGGTGGAGCTTAAACATCTGTTTTTAAACCAATCAGAAAATTGTATGCTTGGTCAAATATGCATGTTGTAATAAACATAATGGCATGGGTTCCAGATGACATACTTCACCGATGATTTGATTTGATTTTTGTTGTGATTAGTTGACAGGTATGGTAATGGACTGACAGTGCACTGCTTCCAGTTCAGTTGCGATGGACCGTTGTCCTGTATCAGAACCTATTCATTGTAGAAAAGTTTGTCAGCACTGGATAGTCTAGTGATATGTCTCACGAATTCTTGCTGAACTTAATGGAGGGAGTGAAATCCACTAGATTGGCGAGGCTTTAACTTCTTCGGTCCATTGGGGTTTAGCTTCACAGATCAATCGAGTCAACTGAACTCCATGCAATATAGAAGAAGTAGTGGTAGTAGTAGTAGTAGTAGTAGTAGTAGTAGTAGTAGTAGTAGTAGTAGTAGTAGTAGTAGTAGTAGTAATAGTAGTAGTAGTAGTAGTAGTATAAGTAGTAGTAGTAGTGTTATTCACCGTAAAATGTATAGAGTAGCACATATAGTTTCGTCCAATGCAACATAGCAATTTTCCATTGGTTTAAAAACCGTCAAGTGTTTATGCCACATCTGTAAGTCTGCTGAGTTAGATAAAGTTCTTTTTATTGACAGGGAAATATGGAAATGTTTAAGATGCATGCAAGGGAAAGGGTATGTTTGGTTAATAAGTTCTGTGCTATGAATAGAAGTATTGCACAGGTCATGAAAAAAACTGTCAGTCGCCGGTTTATCTGGCTCTTTGAGCTCCAAGAAACCCTAGTTTACGCATATCTATACTACCGCCATCTACCAAAATTGCTTAAAGTGTTTGAAAGTATCGCACGGACAGTCATAACGCCACGGGGATTCACTTAGTAACTTGCATGGCAGTGGTACGGCTTGGGATTAGGCAGTCAACGGTGCAGGCAATATGCGCGCTCTCTATACTTCCCATGTTTCCAGCATTGTTGTATTTGTTTAGATAACACCATTATCATATGCATCTCCCTTATGTAAAGTTTGCAAGGTGTTAATTCTTGTGTCCCACTTATATCTAAGATACAACTTTCTTTACCTTAGAGAGTCGCTTACTATGCATTGTTGCGTTACGGTTAAGCAAGCACTGGATCTCCCTGTAAATGAACGAATGGCACGTATGAGAAGCTGGCTTTTAAGTTTTGGGGAGATGCAGCGTGGATGGTTGTGTTTTCCAGGTAAAGGGAGAGAGTGTACCCCCTCCCCCTCTGCATGATGTACAGGGCTTTTAGCAGATTGAAGTGCCCGCCCTACTCTTGCTACTTACACACCTAGCAGCAAATGGTAGGGGAACGCTCTACTAGCCATACCAAATAATTGAAGTGCTTCTGGTATTTCCAAAACACAGAGGGTACGACAATCGCTACCTTTCCTTCATCTTGAAAATGCGACGACGGAGCAGCAAGAGAAAGAAAGATAAGCATTTTACACAATTTCCTTTGAAAAGTAAAAGGCTCTCTTGATGGAAATCCTTGCCCAATCTATTTAGCGCTTCTGCATTTCAAGTTGCAAATCCCTGTTGCTCAACCCAATACATCGATCACACATGGTGCAGAGTGTGAAGATGTTCAGTATTTTAGTTTTACTCATACCATATGCTTTTATGCTGCATATGTGGTTTTTAACGGGGTGATTGCCGTGGCCGAGTGATTAGACCTCTCGCCACTCACCAAGGCGGCCCGAGTACGATCCCACCCACATATTAGTATACAGTTATAAATGCATAAATAAAATACTAGAATACTCCCATAAAAACATTAATGAAAATCCCCATAATTATCCTTATTTAGTTGAAATTAAGTAAGAAGCAAATTAATTGTAATCAGTTTTGACCTGGTGTTACAAAAACGTTTAATGAAAAGTACACATTTCCTTAATTACGTCATGCTTAAAGATCCGCGCTTTTAGCTCACACTGGGTAGGGCTTTAGAAGTTAATTTTTTCCAATTGAATTTTTCCAAAATATATACACATTCAAAATCATTGTAATCCACAACAAAGAATGAAAGAAAGCTAAAACGTTTACCGCATATTCCCGAAACTAAAATACTAAAATTAAGCATGGAATTATTAGACCATTACCTTTTTTTAAATAAAAATAAACCCCTGAAATAGTAAGAGTTATAGTAATTTTGCTTTAACAATGGTTATAATTTTTTTTCTCCCTTTGTAATTAAAGATATTAAAAATTCGATATCTGAAGCTTTTCTATGCAATTCTAAGTTGTTTTGGGGGGGGGGGGGTTGTAGCTTAACGTCCTTTAACCTGGTTTGTAATATCGGACGATGAATGAAATTGGTGAAATGATGCTCAAATGATCTCGGGGTCCATGGAGCTTAAAGTTACTCGACATTCGTCTTCTCAGAATAAGGGAAAACCCCGAAAAAAACCTTATCCGGGCAACTCACCCTAAGCGAGATTCGAACTCATGATCTTTTGAATGTCAAGCAGACGAGCTACCACCACACTACCCAGGCGGGCTCTATGGTATTGTCAAGGAAAGTTTATCCATTTTACTCAATAACTGTCTAAGAAGATTGGCTTTGAACATACACTTGTGTATGTTTATGTCAAATCTTTAATACTTGAGAAATTATTAGACAAAAAAAATTAAATTCGGGAGAACAATATCGTTATATACCCCCGATATGTTTACAATAAATGAAAGTTCTAGCATAAAAAGTATAGAAAGCTACATTTCGAACATCATCCTTATTAATTTCAACAATTTTAAAGCATAAATAATATATAATCTTGTACCATTTAGGCTTTAAAATAAGTTCATTTTTTAGCAATTTTTTACTTTTCAAAATGCTCATTATACAGTTTATAAATTAACAGCTTAAAATTTTCAGGGGAGTGTTAAATCACTGATTAATAATTTTACTGATTCAAAATTGTTGTGCACTAGTTAAAATATTAAATAGTTAAGTTAAAATGTATCATTTTCTAAAGAAAAACATTTAAAAAAAATAAATGTTGATTATATGTATGTAAACAATTTTTTAACTAATTCAAATTAAGAAATGTTTTAAACTTTGCATTATAATTTGTAAGATGAAATTAAATCTATGGGTGAATGCAATGAGCTACAGGTTCCAAACAGCATTTCATATTACCATATCAAAAAGTGATTACTTATGAATAAAAAACCTAATATCTAACAATGGTTTTACACCACTCGTTAAATTTTTGTGTATCCTGTAAAACTTACGTTTTGAGTATAAATACAAACATTTCAAATGAAAAGAAATTTCACGGATGCAGGTCTTTTAGAGTCATTTTTATAATTTCTATGATTTAACAGTCCATAAGAATAAAAATGTTTTGTATTTCGTTTACATGATTTTATCTATTCACTAGCATTTATTTTTGCTTAACTTCTAGAAACTTTTCTCTCGAAGGCTTATTTTTTATTTTAATCCAAATAAATAGAAAAGTAGTTTCATTATACATCTCTTTCTGAGTACAAGGACTATACAGATAACCGGACCGATAAAATAAAAACATTGGGTTTTATTTACGGACGCTCTTTGAGTGCTTCGGTTCTTAGCATCCTGTTCTATATCGGGGCACTTAATTATGCTCATAGGCCTCTTTATCAGGCTTGAGGTACTTTTACGTCCCTTAAATATACGACACGGGACCAACGGCTACTTCCCTTCTGAAGGATGCCACGCTTAGAATTTTATGCCCCAAAATCTCCATCGACCTCCGCCGGGTTTAACTCGCATTCTTGTGAACCGGAGCCCAACATGTACCCCTAGACACCGAATCGATAGTAAGACGTTTAAATATAAATCGATATATACTGGCCTTAAAACTCATACATTTTCAATGGCATTCGAAAAAGAACTGAATAGCGAGAACTTTAAGAAAAATTAAAATGTATACTGGCCAAACTTTATATTTAAGTTCAGCATTTTTGAAGTTATTCAAGAAATTCCGCACAGTATCTTAATGGAACTTTTTTCGACAATTAGCTCGATTATAAAACCAAAATATTAAATATATTTTCATGAAAAAGGAAATGAATATCTTGGATTTTCTGGGAATAGCCTCTGAAGATCTCTTCATTCTAGATGACTAGTACATAACTGGTAAACCGTATGAGATAGAAAAAAATTGCTACAGAAAAGATGTAGATTTCGTTAAAGCCCACTATTTATGTCATACACATTTTTATTGCAGATTTCAGAGATATTCCTTTTTATCGGTTTCAATTTTAAAATGCTTAGACTTTTGTCAAACAGATATTCCTCATTCGTTTTATATCTCTTTTGTTTTACTTCTGGTTACACAAAACAACCGTATTTCAATTGTGTCACACAGCTGTCAGCTTTTAAAGAATTCGATTATTGCTTCAGCCTAGCATGTTCCCGTATTTGCTTTCTACTTACAATGAAGCAGCAATAAGACCATTTCTCGATTGGCATGCTAGGGAAAGAATAAGCTTTTGCAAGAATAGTTTTGTTGCAGAACAAGTAGAGGAAGTTATGTAAATGGAACACATCAGATTTTTCAAAATGCAATGACAATTGATAAGTTAGATACATTCATACATATGTACTGTATTTCAACTGAATATGATTTAACATGTATGGAACTGTAACACAGTACGCTATTTTTTGTATTTTTGTATTTTTTTCTTTGGCATATACAACCTCTGCATGGTATTACGTAGTCTACACTCATTTATTTTTCCAGTGCATGACAAACATTCTATCCCCTCTTCGTTGGACAACCCGTTAGGTTGGCAAACATTTTAGTGAAACCAGGTTAGAAATACTTTATTGTATTTGTTTATGAAATAATACTTGTTTAACACTGATAAGAGAAACAGATTTCCACCCAGTTTTCCTTGACCTGCATGTGCGTAAATTTGTCATGTAAATATCTATAATAGTATATTTTAATCAAAATCGTTATAACGATTTTTGAGAAAATCAAAGTATTCAATACAAGAACCTGAAGTGGCCGAGTGGTTAGACTATTCGCCTCTCACCTAGACGGCCCGGGTTGGATCCCAAGGGACCGAATATGAGATTTGTGGTGGGTAAAGCGGGTTTTCTCCGGGTTCTTGGTTTCCCCCGCCGTTGCATTCTACCGGTGCTCCATATTCATTCCATGTATCACCAGTGTCATCGTCTGCGGTGCCTTGGTAGTATAAATGGGGTTAAACGGTATAAAAAAACGTATTCAATTTTTTTTCCAAGTAGGGTAGTTTTGGAGAGGCGATTTTCCTCAAAGTCTTCGGATACGCTGACACACACGGATCTTTTTCTAAAAATACGTTTTTATACAGGGGACCCTAAAACGTGTAAATTCGGTTAAATCTCAATATTGAATTTTTGGTGGAATGCAATACCTTTTCTACTTATTATGTACATTACACATACATGCTAGTGAAAGTAAAATGTAATACGATTTGTAGTTTCTGTCTTTTACGCCAGGTTTATTTAAGTTCGCTTTCTTCCGTTTTAATTATTAATAGAAATAAAAAAAAAAACTGCAGGTACAATTTAAACCAAATAGCATTTAATTTGTCAGGCCTGAAATTGTTAACGTCTTTTCATTATAGGTATAGTGTTCGTTAGTATGAGAGATGCAGGAGCCAACCAATGCCACAAGCACAGAGTATGTAACATCTTTTTCCTCGAGCTTACTTGCGGCGACCAGTAAATTGTATCGCCACCCAACCCCCCCCCCCCCCTCCCACTGGTCCCTGGAGTTTCCATCCAAAGGCGATTCACGATCTTCTACATCTTTCCTCCTTTTTCTCCCGCTCTCCCTCTAAAATATTCAGGTGGCCATGCTCCACACATTTCCTACCCTCCCTTTCTTTCTCTTAGGTATATAAACATAGTCTACATGCTCTGGAACACAGTCGCTGTTGTCTGCTTCTTGCTAGATAGCCTTTGCTCAAATAGAAGCTCTTTTCAACCAAGTCGACAAATCGGCATACCGAATGTAATATCGTCTCTGCTGAATATCACTAACGTATTGAATATTGCAGACAGTTCCGTTCTTCAATGTCAACTGAACACTTATGCTCATTCCGGCCAAGTTATTGTATTCCAAACGTCGTGGATTCCATTTTACTTTCTCTCCGGTTTAACTTTGATAGATAGAGGTATTACTGAAATGGAAATGGAGTTTTATTTATGAACGCTCTTTAACTACTGTGGTTCTTACCGTTCCATTCTATATTGGGCGAGAAAAACAGCTTAATTTCGCTCAGAGGCCTCTTTATCAGGCTTGAGGTTCCCGTATGTGCCGTAAATCTATGACACAGGACCAGCGGCTTTACTTCCCTTTCGAAGGAAGCCATGCTAAGGATTTTACGCTCGAAAAAATCCATCGTCCTCCGCCGGGTTTGGACCCGCGACCTTGGGTATATGAGACTAGCATGGTAATCACTACACCACGGAGAGGAATTACTTTATTTAATATAACAATCCGTTAAAAATATTCCACACATTTAGAGGACCCTCAACATCTTTATTATAAGCCAATTCCACATCTCAACTGTTTAAGTCACAATACTTTCCCTAACTATTATTCTTAATACTTTCTCTAACACTATGTTCAATGTATTAAACACAGTAGATAGAGAACGCGATACATGCCAACCATACATTTGATATCGAGATTTGCCTACAATACATGTTTTAGGACACCTGAACCCTAAAAAAATCCTATGTGTTTCATTCACGTGACTTTTTCTAGCTGTTTCACACACAAACTTTCGTCATGCTAATCAAGATAAACATTAGCAGAAATGGTGTTATTACTTGCTTCCTTGTAAGTAGAAGGGAAATAGGGGAATACACAATAGTAAATCTTTTAAAAGCTATCGCTATGTGAAACAACTGAAATTCGGTTCTCTTTTGTATTCCCGGGAATAAACATAAGAGAAGAAACAAAAGTTAGTTTCCCGCTTGAGAAACGTTTAAATAGTTTAAAATTGAAATTATAATAAGTTGTATATTGGAAAGGGTTAACTCTACAGAAAGGTGCATATGATATATGTTTTAATGAGATCTACATTTTTTTGTGTAGTAGTTAAGTTTTTGGCTCTCTCTCTCTCTCTCTCTCTCTCTCTCTCTCTCTCTCTCTTCACGAGCTATATAAAAGTCATCCAGAATGAAGAGGTCTTCAGAAGATATTGCCATAAAATTCAAGGCATACATTTCGTTTGCCAGGGAAATATCTTAAACATATGACATTTTAATCAAAATCTTTAGGCCCATTTTTGAGGAAATCAAATTTTTGAAAACGTTCTATGAAAAGAATAGTTGGGAGTGGGGATTTTCTTAAAATTCTTTGTGTCGCATCCTTGGAAGATACTGCACTTAAATACGAAGTTTAGCATTTAAACGATTTTTCGTTTTTGAGGTATACTGCCCACAGACATACACACACACACACACATGCGCGTAATTTTAAAAAAAATGCATGTTTTGGTTTCAGGGAGTATCAAAATGTATTTCCGGTGAAATCTCGGTATCGAATTTTTGGGTGGAACACAACACCATCTCTATCTACTGTGTATACAGAACATACATGCTGGAGAAAGTAAAAATCTGATATGTTCCATTCACATAACTTTTTCTAGATATTCCATGCACTAACTATTCTTACAAAAGGTTATTCTATAGCTACTTATACCAATCTAATGGAGATTAACATTATCAGAATTAATTAATTGCTTCTTTGTAAGTAGAGGGGAAATAATTAAATACATTAGGCTAAAGCAATAGTGAAATCCCTTAAAATCTAATCGCTATTTGAAACAATTGAGGCTCACTTCGCTTTGCATGGTCCTGTTTGAGAAAAGCTAGATAGCTAAATTTTTAACAAATAACAAACCTAGAAAACTGTAAATTCTATGAGAAAAAAGTATGTTGCATAAATGATGTGATTTAACGAGTTCTACATGTTCTCTGTAGTAAGTTCTTGTCTATCTCTTACGGTTTAATCGTTAAGCAAAATTCTGCAAAACTCATCCAAATTAAACAGGAATAACCTCTTTAAATTCATTAGAGCCATTTTCGAGAAAAAAAATTCCAAACATTTTCCATGCAAAGAGTGGTTTGTGGTGCGGGAGATTTTCTTGAAAACCTTCGTGTCATATATTTGGAAGATATTGAACATAAATACCAAGTTTGTCATTTCGTTTTTGAACTGCCCTATCCACAGACACACAGGCACATACTCGTATATACACACAGGCGGTCCTTTTTCTAAAAAGTTTTTTTCGGACTCAAGGGACCTCAAAACATATATATACGGTGAAACCTCCACATCGAATTTTTCAGTGGAATACAATATCTTCTCTGGCTGTAGGTACGATGGCATTTTTAGAAAAGGGTGTGTGTCTGTCTTTGTGAAGCATAAGTCAAAAACGATAGGTCGGTGGAATACCTAGCCTGGTATTTACCTTTAGTATGTTTCATGGATGCGACATGCTCATTTTCAGGATAATCCCCTGCCCCAAACTATCCTGGCTAAAAATGTCCAAAATTTTATTTTTTTCGAAAATAGCTCTAACCATTTTTATAAAAATGCCATATTTTCATGTCAAATAAATGGTTTACTGGACTTTTCTGGGAATAGCTTCTGAAGGCTTCTTCATTCTTAAAGGCTGAGAGCTCTTTTTGGTAGACCGTATGGGATAGAGGCCAAATCTTGCAAAACATATAAATGTTATTAAAACTCACACTTTATGTCAGATACTTTTTTATGGAGTCAATAAATTTACGAGATATTCCTTGTTATTGGTTTCAGTTTTAAAACACATTCTCTCAAACGGCAAGTCAACATTATTTTTTCTTCTGTTTTACTCTTGGCCTACAAAGGGAACCGAATGTCATCGCATGACGACAACTTTAATTCATTCCCTCATTTCGCTTCTACTTACAGGAAATTAAGTATTAACACAGTTCGTCTAATGTTTATTTTGATTAGTGTGAATTGGATAGAATAATCTTTCATAAGAACAGTTGATCTGTGGAATAGGTAGAGAAAGTTATGTGAATGAAACATATCAATCTATTTTTTATAGCTTCTACAGATTTTATTTATGAAAGCTTACTTTTTATCCATTTCATGTTAATCTAAATAAAATTGGGCAGAAATACTTCCGTTAGGACTATTGCGGATTCGGCTCCCAGCCACTGGGGCCCTTCATTTCACATAGACTGTAGTGGACCTCTAAGACTTACGTGGACCCTGGGATGGAGGCATTAGGGGGCAACCACGAAGGTGACAAAATCCAGACGATCGGAAGCAAGGAGGGGTTCCCTAACGTTTCCAGATAGAACGCATCCGATGTCCCCCGTTGCACTCTTTCCCCGGTGGCACTGTGAAGGAGCACTTCACTTGAAGAATCCCGGAGGCAGCTCCTGACCGGGAGCCCTCCGCGCCCCCCCCCCCTTCTAAGCTGGGAAGAAACTTTAACAGAGTGCATAAACACCACCTAGTAGTAACCCCCAAAACTCCATCGCTTATCCTAACAATTAACAAGGAAATGATGTGTAGAGGAAATAATGTATAGGAAATATCGTGTTAGAAGATGAACCACACCAGCATTCGTCGACCGACCTATGGCAAAGTTGCAACTCCCATGGGTCACAAGAGCACAGCGAGGCCTCCCAAATGCGGGCCACAGATGTTCCCGCCTGATCCATCTTGCTTTATCAAGGTAGATTGAGGAAAACAAATTTATATTCAGATGGTTAATTAGAATCAGGCTGAGAAATTCAGTGGAGCCATAGCCGGAATTTGAACCAAGGATCTCGCGCTCTCCGTCCCGTTGATCTAACCATTGAGCTACCATGACAACATACCTGCACGACCTTAAATTCCCCAACTGTTTGTTTCCTGGTAAACCACAAGGAAAATTCAAGTTATTTTGAAGTGACATACCCAATGGTGACTTACAACGTCGCAGTACTTTAAGGCATGGGTTAATAAATTAATAGAAAAATAATTTAGAATTTGCAATACCATATACGGGTACTTAACTTTTTTAAGTTGGAGTATGCTCCAAACTCTTATAATTTATTCAGCTGTTATAACTTATGTCGTCTATCGCTTGATGTATAAATAGGTGTAGAAATTCCTTTCAAATAATGTGGACCTCATAGGCTAATCCAAGAAATTTCAATATTTTATTTGTCATATACATATACTTAATATATGGCATTTCAAACAAAACCGTTAAGGCCTAATTTTGATAAAATAAAGAAATTCAAAAAATTGTGCATATAGATCGTTGTTGGAGTATTTTTTAAAAAAATGTTCGTGTCGTATCTTTTAAAGATATTAAATATATATGGCGTGTGTGGTATTTTTTTTCGACTTCTCGTTTTTGTGTTATGTGTTCTCAGACAGATATACAAAACACGGACCTTTTAGCATATCTTTTTGAATAAGGGGACGTTCAAAACAAGTATTTACGGTGAAATCTCGGTATCCAATACTTGGGTGGAATGCAGGTGGTAGAGAAAGTAAAAACTGATATTTGTTTTCCCAACAATTGATAAATAAATATATAAATAAAATAGTTTGGTACTTTGGGGTGTCACCTCCAAACATAACATAATGGCCAACTCTCGCACGCCATGACTTAGGCTGTCTAAGGACACCTGGAAACTGGGGTATAATCTGATCTTATAATACTACGTATAAAAGAAAAAAAAATAGAGAGAAAATTGTAAAATGCATGAATATGCATACCCGTCACCTTTTAACCATACCATCACACCGATTTCTTTAGTTCGAACCTCACCATCCTTTTTCGCGGTTTCTTTTGAAAGTAGAACACATTTTGACTACATTCGATCCCACGATCCTTGGTTTGATAGGCTAGCTACGTCTATGTGCCTTAGACAGCATGGTCATAATTTCAGATGTCGAGGTTTGTATTATTTCATGGAGTTATCCGATGTTATCCGTTGGTAAAATACGATATTTAAGAGTCATACACAGGATGGCATATCATGCTCATATCGCTAAAGTGGTCAACAATTCTACGTATCATTTATCATTTTATCCAATTTTAAGCTTCAGGTATTTTGTTTTGAAATTTTAAGTCCGGTGGTTTTGCAATAATAGGATATACATTATCGTATAATTGTCTATATCTCTAGCTGTATTTTATTATAGAGTTAGGAATTTGTATTTTGTAGTGGGATATTTATTGCAATCACTTAAATATATAAATGTCACGGTTTTATGTATTCTACATCTGAATCACAATTACACTAAATATTTAACAATAATTGATTACTATTAATGTTACATAATTGTAATTATTAATTATAATTCTTAATGCTATTTTTTTTCAAAACGCATTACTATGCTCACTTTTTAACTATTTGTGAATTTAAAACTTGACTTTAATTTTATAATTCAACTGTAATAAATAATGTGTCCGAAAAGTATTAACTACGGCGGAGTACAAAACAATACAGCAAAGCAAACCACGCAAACAAAAACACGACTGGTAAGTTTAAACTTTATTGCTAGCAATAAAACGAATTATTATATGGAACATGACATTTTTATAGGATGAATTTGCATCATTTTAAAAATATAGTTGGTAAAACTTAACCACTTTTTTACTTTCTATACACGTACTATGTACATGGTGTTTAGAGAAGGTATTGTATTGCACCCAAAAATGCTATATCGAGAGTTCACCGGAAATATATGTTTTGAGACCCTCTGAATCCAAAACATTTTTTTTAAAAATGTCCGCATGTCTGTATGGGTGTCTGTCAGTGTGTGAGTCTGTGTGTGTAAATGTGTGTGTATGTTTGTGTGTCTGTGGGCAGTATAGCTCAAATATTGATATTTGAGTTGCGTATCTTCAGAGGATACGACACGAAGATTTTCAAGAAAATCCCCTTACTCCCAAAAATTTTGGAAAATTTTGCTTTTCTCGAAAATGGCTCTAGCGATTTTGATTAATATATTGTATATTAAAGATATTTACCTGACAAATAAAGTGTATATCCTGAATTTTCTGGAACATTCTCTGAAGACATCTTTATTCTGAAAAAATTTTGCCGAATTTTGCATAACTGGTAAACCGTAACAGATAGAGAAAAACTTACTGAAAAGAATATGTAGAGCTCGTTAAAGCACACAATTCAGGTTATATACATATTTTTTCGTGAAGTTGACTGTTTTTTAGATGTTCCATGTTATTGATTTCAGTTTTAAAATACACTTTTCTCTTACGAGAACTTGTGAATACCTGGTCACGCTTAGAAAGGATATCTATACCTTAGCAACCACATTTTTAAACATTTGATTGTCGCTTTAGCCTAGTGTATTCCCTTATTTCCCTTCTACTTACAAGGAACTAAGTAGTAAAAGCGTTTCTGTTAATGTTTGTCTCGATTAGCATGAAGTAGAAGAATAAGCTTACTAAGAATAATTTGGTCAGAGATGTAGAGAAAGTCATGTGAATGGAGCACACCAGTCTCTTTTTTTTTTTTAAACATTTTGTCTGTTTTCTAATAAGATATTAAAGATATCTGCATGTAAATTTTACTAATAGTACTAATAAATCTAGGATATTCAATCATGAAGATTGCTTATCTAGAGTCCACGCAATCACATTATTAATGTTTCTTTAAACAAAACGATTAGAAATTAAAAATAATCGTAATCACCCTAAGAATAGAAATATAAATCTCATTGAAGATCAGCAGTCTTTACAACAATCACTTTTATTAAAACATGTTCAGTAGTTTCAGGGAAACAGAATCTTAAACTTATGTATTGTAAGATTGCTGAGATAAGGCTTACGGTCTCACTTTAAGAATATGCTCTATCTGCCGTAGATCAAACTTCTAAACTGCATAGCAACTTTCGTATCACCCTGTGCATATCCATAGATTTTGGCAGTTAGGAAATTCCAGCCGCAGCAGAATGTAGGAAAAACAAATTTTAAAAAAGGAGAAAAGGAATGCGTAACTTTACATTGGATAATCTACTGAACAGAAAAGTTACAATTCAACATGTAGAATGTGGTCCGGCCCGCCCTCTACCGGAGAGGATGGAAGGATAACGTATTGGGATGCCACTGACAGCTTTAACTACAAATATCGATTATCGATGTCGCCTGCAGGACGAGAATTCCTCGATATTTCTCGCTGGTCTCCTCTCTCTCGCTCTAAAGGTTTCATGGCCCCTGTTGCAAAAATTTCAGGCGCCACCACGCTTGTATTTGACCCACAGAATAGATCAAGTGTCATGCCAAAAGGAAAAAAAAAAAAAGATTATGAATTTTTAGAATAGTTAATTGTGTGAAAACTACACAGATAATATTACCTAATTATTCCTCAGCCAACTCGCTTACCGATTCTCGATTGACCAATGGCAGTCAGCTTACACAATTATTCTTATTCTGCACTGTCTCAACGAACCTCAACTGTTAACTATTTCATTTAAAGCAAGTCAGCTCTTTATTCAGCATGTCGACTTTCGTTGCTGTAGCATCCACAGTTATAATCAAGGATAGAATTTTTTAAGCCGTTTGCTTCAACTTAGCTATAACCATACCATCATGGCTACATAGAATAGCACAACAGAGACGCTGAACCACTGAAGATAGATACATAAAACGCGATTTCGTGATTGGTTTGCATACACGGATAAACTTAACAGGTATAGGATGTTTTTTTTTATATCCGGCATCATAATGTGAACTTCAGTATCAGATCAAACTAATTTCCTTCCGTCCTGCCTTTAATTTTAATGTCTGAATATAATATTAAGAGAAAAAAAAAAGTAGTCCAGCTTGTGCACCTCTAAAACTACAGTTTTACTTTCTCTCCACGTTCAATGTACATAGTGCATAAATAGGGTATTGTATTCCACCCAAAATTTCGTTACCGAGATCTCACCGGAAACATATGTTTTGAGACTCCCTGAATCCCCCCCCAAAACATTTTTAGGTAAAAGTTAGTGTGTTTATGTGAACACGATAACTAAATACCGAAAAGTCGGTAAAATACCAAACTTGATATTTAAGTTTAGCATCTTCCAAGGATGCAACACGAAGATTTACCAAAAAGTCCGCCCACCCCAAACTACATCGATTATTACTTTTACAAGCGGCTCTTTTTCTTCGTTTTAAGATGACGTTTATAAATTACAGTTAAAGTCAGGTATATTTTAATTAACTTTAGAGTTCTTCTGTAATTTATTTTTGTTTTCTTTTGAGGGTTCTAAGCCACAGTAAAATCAATAAGAACGAAGAAGTTAGTTTCAAAAATCAAGATATTTATTTAATTTTAAATGACATTATTACACAAGTATTTGAAATAAACTGGTGAGAGACATTTTTAAAAATAAATATCAAAACATTCTCTATGTAAAGGGTTCTTTAGGATTGGGAAAACTTCTTAAAGGGTGGTTGACTTAAGCATAAAATTAGCTGTTTTTACACCACATAAAGAAACACGCACAAAATTGCTCGTCCCGATCGTTACCTTTAGGGTCTTTTTTTGAAGGGGGCTCAGGGATTTCTGTTTGTTCAGATGTCTAGATATAACATTTTGTGGTAGAATAAAGCAAAGGTATGAGCACTGACAACTGAGGCCGAGCACCACAAGTAGGCCATCCTGGGGGTGATGAGGGGAGGGACTGAAGGGCGACAGTGGATGACGATGGATGCTCCTAACGTTCACAGATACAACTCATCCAACACCAACCGGGGCCACATCCGAGATGCCTCGAAAAGACGTGCAAGTTTTTATAAGTGGGTCCTGCAAGGACGCCGGGGAAGAAACCTCTTCAAAGCTTACATGCTCCGCCCAGTTGCAACCTGCCGAATACAGTTGCCTGGTCCTACAGCCTAAAACAGATGGCAATGAAGGAAGTGACCGTGGATCAACCTGAGAACCTTCCGAATGCAAGTTGCATCCGTTACTTCGGCCCCATTTGGTTTGGTGTGGAATAAAGTATACTAAGTTTATGACAGATCTGCTACCGACATTTGAGCTGAACTAGAAGTTAGTGACATCTCCACAAAGTTGCAATTAAGAGTAACGTTTTCATGAAACCTACCGCGATATCTTGCTTGTTCATTATTCCTCAAAATCCCCTCTCCTATCAAGTAATTGGTAATGAGGTATTTCAATACTTGCCTAATGAGCTATGACCATCTGCATAATACTCTTTTAGTGTACTTGTTAACTGAATTATTCAAAAAATAATAGGGATAGCAGAAACTACCAAGGGTAAGCCATTATTGATTTGCAATGATCATATCACGAAAGCGTAATCCATTTGCGAAGTATAAATGAAAAGACTAAAATCTACAAGGAACGAATTTCAACAAAAAATAACTCTTGATACTTAACCGATTTTTCGGTTTTGAGTTATGGACCTCTTTCTAAAAATGTTTTATTTGTTAAAGATTCCTCAAATTATGTATTGGATAAATAGGGACTGAGGTGCTCAACGGTTAAGGATTATAAGCACCCGTTTCCGGTTAAATCTGGTATAGCATTTTAGGTGAAACGCAATAGCTTCTCCACCTACTATGCACATTGTACTTGTAGAGAAAGTAAGAGCAGTAACGTCAGAAAAATTATGCTTCAGCCTTGAGTTATCTCAGAACTTCACTTTTCATAAGTTCATCGTCTTTATCTCTTGTGCCAAAGGTGCCGGTCCCCATAGCCGCGCTGGCTAAGTGTCTCGCTTTGGTGCTTCGTGGCGCAGGGGATCGTGGGTTCGAGTACTGTCTTGGGCATGGGTGTTTATATGTTTGTGCAAAGTGTATATGTGAGTGTGTGTGTGTATCGGCAGAAAAATGGTATTCTGGAGGCCCGACCAGACTGCGGAACTGCATTTAAAAAAAGTGTGGGGGAGGAGAAAACTTTAGTTGAAGTCTGGCTACCTGGAACCTAACGTAATTAAGAAAAAGTCGGGTTAAGCGGTTCTGTCACTATGCGCAAAAGTCATTCAGCTAAACTGTCCCAAAGTACTTTCTTGGCCTATAATTGGATAGGAGATAAACTTGTTCATTCTATCTGGGTTAAAACGTTTTTATTTTTCCACAAAAACGTTCCATCCAAGAGGCTTCTAAGATTGTCAACATTTCATACTTTAAGAGTGCTATTGCTTACATAATATATCATGTTTATTTTCCTACTAAAATGACATGCTAAATGTTGTAAAACCTTAAGAAACTTAAATAAACACAAAACATTTCTTTCACCTACATTAGTGACAAGAATTGAAAAGCTGCCTAGTGTTTTAACATGCCAGAGTGTCTCTGAAAACTTTAAGATTGCTTTTTATATGGATTTCTTACATACGAAAGCACAAGATAAAGTTTTAAAATTGCTAATCTTGAAAAAGAAACCTGTCTAACATATTACAGACTTCAAAGCGTAGTAAGCTACGCATTGGATTAAAAGAAAGTGCGTTGACTGCAAAAAGAAACTTATTTAATCAAGGACACAGAGTTAGTCATCCCAAAAAGAAGGAAAGCTGGAACAAGTCTTGAGGGGGTAAAGTAAAACAAAGTTGTAATGTATAATTCTTTATTTTTAAGATTCAACTTTTACTTCCATCTCAAAAATGAAGACCAATTTGGGTTTACACAAATAAATTAACGATAATATGGCAGACAGTTTTGAGATATTTTTGCTTCATCTACTCTTTCTAAAGGTTAGTAGAAAAAGTATTGCTTTCAATTCCAAAATTCATATATGCATTAAAAACACCTTTAGAAAAGGAACCGCGCTCGTACGTGTTTGTGTGTAATCAGTGTAATTCAAAAACGAAATGTTCAATAAATTTAAGCTTGACATTTAAGTTCGATTTCTTTCAAAAACACAACTTTTCTAGAAAATGCCCAAACCCATCCTTTATATGGACAATTTTGTATTATGTTTTTATTTTCTCAGAAAATCTGTTCTCTACCGATTATGTTTAAATATAATTTATTTAAGACACATACACACATAAAATATATGTCTTTTATTTTCCTCTGAATAGTCTGTAATTCCTTTTCATTCGGAAGGCATTTCGCAACATTTTTGTAACTGGTAAATGTTTAGAAAAAAACTGAAAAGTACTAGACAAAAATTTAGATCTTTCTAACACATACTTTATTTTCCATAAATTTTTTATTAAATATTTTTTCCTTCTTCAAAACATTCGTAATTTTTAAAGTGCTATGGGTATTCAGTTGTTTCTCGCGATATCATGTATGAAATTTCAAGGCCAGCATAAAGTTATTCATTTTAAATGTCTGACTATCCAATTCAAGTTCTTAACACGATTGCGTTTTGAGAAGAATATACAGTTAAGTATATCTTAAATAAAAAGTATGGTATTTAACGGAAATTTCGTTTTTCAGGTATGCTGTGCACGCATATAAACACACACGCACACAGTCTCTCTCTTTCTCTGACCTTTTTCTAAAATGGTTTTCTAGATTCAGGGATCCTCAAAACGTGTATTTCCAGTGAAATCTCGGTATCAACTTTTTGGGTAGAATACAATAACTTCTGTACCTACTATGCGCACTGTACATACGTGTTAGGGAAAGTAACATTATAGCAGTGCCATTTGAAATTTCAAAGTTGTAGTGATTAGGAACCTAAAATGCAATAAAGACCTGTTTTCAGCTTCCCCCTCAATATCTAAGTTGCCGTATTGTTTGTTTAAGATAAATTATATTTAATTTAAGCAAATTGTCATTTACACTGGGAAGTTTTGAAATAAAAATCCTACGTTGCCTCTCATCCCATCTCTTAATTTATGAATTGATTAGTTGTAATAATATTTAAAGTGTTCAATCCTTTACCGTATTTTGAGTTTCTCTACATAATAGACATAGAAGGTACTGCATCCAATCAACAATTCGATGTCGAGACTTCACCGGATTTAAGTCTCCTGAATATCCCCCCCCCCCAAAACCACTATTTTTGAGAAAAGATATATATGTATGTGTCCGTGTGTATATGTGTATATATGTGTGTATGTGTCTGTGTTCACGATAACTCAAAAACAAAATGTCGGTTAATTGCCTAACTTGATATTTAAGTTCAGTATCTTCCAAGGATGCTACACGAAGATATTCAGAAAATTCCCTCTACACCAACTATCCTTTAAAAATACATTTTTTCAAATATTTTACTAAATTATTCTATGCTTAAAATATTTTCATGACAAACGAATGATCATCTTGAATTTTCTGGGAATAATCTCTGAAGACCTCTTCATTCTGGTGACTTTTGTGTAACTGGTAAACCATAAAAGATAGACAATAACATACTACACAAAAATAAAAGTCTCGATAAAATAAACAACTTATGTCATAAACACGTTTTTATAGAGGTTTCCATATATTCATTGTTATTGATTACATATTAAAATCTGTTATTTCCCTCCTACTTAAAAGAAATTAAGCGATAGTACCATTACTGGTCATATTTATCATAATTAGCATTATGTAGATGTAAGAATAGTTTGCTTGCAGATCAGATAGAACAAATCTCCATTCACATGACTTTCCCTACATCGCCGTAACAAATTGTTATTATACAGCATATTCTTTTACCCACTTTATGATAATTAAGATAAACATTCGCAGATATTTTCTTAATTACTTGCTTCCTTGTAAGTACAAGGTAATTAAGAGAATACACTAGGCTAAAACGATACTCAAATATTTTAAAAGCTGTTTGCCTTCCAAACAAGGCCAGGAGTCTACAAATCCCTTGGAATAAATAACAAGGAATATCTCAGAAATGGTCAACTTCACGAGAAATAATATAATTGTGTGTTTGAACGAGATCTATATGTTTTGTGATGTACGTGTTTTTGTCTATCCCTTACGGTTTACCAGTTATGCAAAATTCGGGAAAATTCATCCAGAATAAAGAAATGTTTAGAGATTATTCTCAGAAAATTCAAAATATACATTTTATTAGCCATGTTAATATCTTTAGAATATATTTTCTTTGTCATAAAAATATCTTAAACATTTGGTATTTTAATAAAAATTGTTAGAGCCATTTTGAGAAAATAACATTTTCGATAATTTTTCATATAAATGGTAGTTTGGTGGGAGGATTTTTCTCAAAATCTTCATGTCACATCCTTGGAAGATAGTAAACTTAAATACCAATTTTGGTATTTTACCGAAGTTTCCGTTTTTGAGTTATTGTGTTCACAGATTCACGACCATTTTAAAAAAAATGTTTTATTTTTGGAAATAGGGAACCCTAAAACGTGTATTTTCATTGAAATCTCGGTATCGAATTTTTGGGTGCAATGTCATACCTTCTCTATACATTATGTGTATAGTACGTGTAGAGAAATTAAAACCCGTATGAATGGAACACATTAGATTTTTTTTCTGATGATAAATTTTTGTACACTGCATACTGCATACACAAGATGAAAGCGCTTCTATGGTAATCTCAGCATTCCCTCCTTTGTAAGGCCAACAGAGAAACAATATTTCATCCGAGCAAGATAGAGAGTTTGTTGTGGCAGAGCACAATTATATTTCTATATATTTGTTGCAAAAGGTGGGACACAGGTGGCATTCTGTCACGGACTCCTTCAACAGTCACTAGAAGCGGGAAGGAAATAGGTCTCAAAGCTCCACCTGTCACCCATAACTTCAACTTTGTGCCACAAACGGATGCATGTGCCCCCAATGTCCCCTAACTCAAACGACGTTAACATTTTCTTTATGCATACTTTTGTAATATGAAGCGACTGCGTTGTATGATTTAGGAGCTCCTAGCATAATTTATTTTGGAGGAAGGGAGAGAATCGGAGGAGAGCTTCCTTAATACCAACTCTCCCCTGACATTGTATCAGAATGTATCGCTCCGTGGAGAAAGTAGGGAGAGGAAAATGAATCTCCGTAGAGGCAGAATTTAACCAAACCTAACTCAGGCACTCCTGGATAGGTGAGGTAGAAATAATGTCTCTTCAAGAAGAATAAAAATTGTTTTTTACGTAAGTGAGATTGATATTCCCCAGTTCAAGAAACTTTTGTTATCAAAGTATAACCAGTAGTAAAACAATTGTTGTTGTAGCTTAAATGGGGCTCATTGATTAATACCCCAAACGAGAAATATTAGAAGTGTGCTATATTCATATGTTGCTTTATTTTAAATATTGCTTCTAGAAATGTTAAGGAAGGTTATTAAATTTTCTAACATCTATGTATAATACAGATATAGATATCAAAGATATCGCATTCCATCCAAAAATTCTATTCCGAGATTTGACAAGAAAAATATGTTTTGAGGCTCCCTGAATAAAAAAAAAACTTTTCGTAAAAAGATCCCGTGTGTATGTATATGCGTGTGTCTGTGAACAGCATAACTCAAAAACGAAAACATGGGTAAATACCAAAATTAGTATTTAAATCTGGTTTCTTCCAAGCATATGATACGAAGATTTTTAGGAAAATCCCTTCACCTCAACCCTTGATATGCAATATGTTTAGAAATGTTTTATTTTCTCAAACATAATTAACATAAAGATTTTGATTAAAATACCACATGTTTAAGATACTTTCATTAAAAAAGAAATATAATCATGAATTTCCTCGGAATAGCTTCTAAAGACTTCTTCATTCTGGATGACTTTTGTATAACTCGTAGATCGTAAGAGATAAACACTATATATATCATTAAAGCATACAATTTACATCATACCAGGTGGCCCAACTGTGTCGTATTTGGCAAGTGCTGATATTCCTTGGTGCGTTAAAAGAGTTGCAGAACTCAACGGCTATTTCAAGTTAAAACCCGCAATGAGTCTCACAGTTTCCGCTGATAACAAGACGTGTAAAGCAAAGGTCATTCTCTCAAGTATTCCATTGAAATAGCCCTGCTGAGTTTCGCAACTCTTTTAACCCACGAAAGCATTTCTGTACACGTCAAATGCGGGGCATTTGGGTCTCTTGGTATATATATATTGGCGACTTAACCGTTCTGGAAAATTTCTTAATACTTGTTTCAATTTTTAACTACATAAATTTTTCTCAAGCGAGAAGTCAACTTTCGTTTCATATTTCTTTTGTTTTGCTCCCAGGAATTCAAAAGATTGTTTCAAATAGCGACGAGCTTTTAAAAGATTTGACTACCGCTTTAGTCTAGTGTACTCCCTTATTTCCCTTTACTTTTAAGGAAGCAAGTAATAAGATCAGTTTTGATAAGTTTATCTCGATTAGCCTGATATAGATAAAACACTAGTTTTTGTAAGAATAGTTTATGGAATAGCTAGAGAAAGTCATGTGAATGGAACACATCAGACTTTTTTATATTTATTTCAGTTTCAGCTGAACCGTTCCAGAAATAATTTATAGGTATAAGAGGAAGAGCGAAAACCAAATCTATAGTCAGATGTTTAAATGCGGGCCACTTTATGCTAACCTTGAAATTCTTAAATGTATGAGATGATGAGAAACACTGATAGGACAGCACTTTAAAAACGAATAAGTATTGAAACCTTTTTATTTTTTACGTTCTCTAGAACATATATAAAATGTACATAATAGGTAGATAGAGTATTGAATATCCATTCAAAAATTCGAAACCAAGACTTTACCGAACATAACAAAGCTCTCGAATACAAAAAGAACATTTTTTTAAAAGGTTGCTGTGTGTGTGTGTGTGTGTGTCTGTCTGTGAGTGTATGTATGAGCGTGTGTATTTGTGGAGAGCATAACTCAAAAACAAAAAGTCCATTAAATACGAGAAGCTTGATATTTAACTTTAGTGTTTTCCAAATATGCGAAACGAATATTTTAAAGAAAACATCTCCTCCCCATACTTCCATTTACATGGAAGCATTTTCGAAAGTTTTTTTCTAAAAATGCTGTAACAATTTTTAGTAAAATGTCAAATATTAAGGATCTTTACGTGACAAATAACATAAATATCTTGAATTTTCTGAAAATAGCCTCTAAAGACCTCTTCATTCTGGATGAATTTTGCATAACTGGTAAACCGTAAGAGACAAAAGCATACCACACAAAAATGTTAATCTCGTTAAAATACACAATTTATATCATATAAATTTTTTTGTAGAGTTGATCATTACTGAGATATTTATTTCTTGTTATTGGTTTCAGTTTTAAAATACCTAAAAATTTTCTCACACGGGAATTGGAAAACTCCTAGCCATGCAAAGAAACAGAATTCAACTATATGGCAACCGGCTTTTAAAAGATTTGACTATCCATTTAGCTTATTGTACGAGTATTCCCTTACTTCCCTTCTACCTACAAGTAAGTAATATAGACAATTTGTATATATATTTTATTATTATTATTTTATGTAGATAGAAGAATAAGCTTTTTAACAATAATTTGTTACAGAGATGTAAAGAAAGTCATGAGAATGGAACACATTAGATTTTTGTTTCTCCTTGTGAAGCAAAGAAAACGGAATTTCAATGCATTACATAGTGACCTCCTCTTGTAATATTTGACTATTGATTTATCCTAGTGTATTCCCGTAAGCTGATGTAAGAATATGTTGTTGCGAAATAGGTAGAAAAAGTGTGAGAATGCAACACTTTATATTTTTAATATTACAAAGGTATTTATAAATTCTTAGTTGACAGCAGTGGTGTGAGGAGCGGCCAGGATATATGAATGGAAAATATCAGAATTTTAGACAAAACTAATTCTTGAATTTTTTGAAAATTTTGACCAAATTTCATCTTTAGTTACCCTTAACTCTTTATGCTTTTGTCAAAGTACTTGGTTACAAAAAACTGGATATACTGACATTATTTCTATGTCGCTCATTAATGCTAAAGCTCAGAACAGCTATAGTAAGTTTCTCCCCCATTGGAGCTCAGCGGTTGCGTTCTGTAATGTTAGGATCGAGAAAAAAAGGGGGGTTGAAAAGAAATTAATCGGTGTCAAGTTGGTAGCCATGGCCGACTTAACTGGAAGAAGAGGAGACCGAGGGAACGGGGAGGAAATGACGAATTGGTTCCTGTCTCGTTGCCGAGCCATCTTCCCCACAGTTTACTTGAGAAAGTTGAATTAACTTGGAGCAGAATGAGACACATGGGGTCACTTGCTTAGCTGTAACGTCATCTTGCTCAAGTGCCTCACTAGAAGTCCACGCCTCGTACACGAAACTGTGATTGGCTCTGGAAAATCGACCTTATCTCGGAGCATAGGGTTTCATTTGAATCAAAATACTAGGATTAAATTTTCATGATTTTGAATTATATAAGCTGATGTTATACACATATGTATAACATCAGAAAGATGTATATCGACTTAGCCTCCTGGTTACAACATGTGCTACTGATAGATTATTATTATTATTATGATGATGCTCAAACTCTTTGTTACTTTCTCTAGCACAATGTAGATAGTAGGTAGGGAAGATATTGCATTCCACCCAAAAATACAATACCGAGATTTCACAGGAAACTCACGTTTTAGAGACCCATGTATAAACAAAACATCTTTAGAAAAAGGTCCATTTGTGTGTGTCTGTGTGTCTGTGAACACAATAACTCAATAATGAAAAGTCGGTGAAACACCAAACCTGGTATTTAAGTGTAATATCTTCCAAGGATACGATGCGAAGATTTTGAGGAAAATCCCTCTCCCCAAACTAATTTTTACATGGGAAAAATATAAAAAATTTTGATTTTCTCAAGAATGGCTCTAACGAGTGATTAAAATGACGTATATTTATGTGGCAAATAAAATATACATCTTGGACTTTCTGGGAATAGCCCTTGAAGATCTCTTCATTCTGGAATGACATTTGTATAACTGGTAAACCGCTGAGATGGACAATAACCTACTACACAATAAATGTAGATTTCTTAAAACACAATTTATGTCACATACATTTTTTTCGTGGAGTTAATCGCTTCCGAGATATTCCTTATTATTAGTTTCAGTTTTAAAGTACCTACTTATTCTTTTCTCATACGGAAATTTGTCAACTTCTGGCGAATTTAAACATAGCAACAGTTTTTAAAAGATTTGCTATCTTTTTAGCCTAGTGTATTTCGTTATTTCCCTTTTATCTATAAGGAAGTAATTAATTAACTGATTTTTTTAATCTTCTGTTTATTTTGATTAGCACGAAGTACAGAAGGAATAAAACTCTTGTAGAATAGCTAAAGAAGGTCATTTGAATGGAACACATCAGGTTTTTATACATATATATATATATATATATATATATATATATATATATATATATATATATATATATATATATATATATAGGCATTTAGGGTAGCCTTGGCCATCAGGATGAGAGAATGACTTAGGACATAAACACAAAAACACACAACACTAAACATCCATGCCTATAGCGGGACTCGAAATCGCACCCATTCCGCGGCAGAACTTCAACGCCAAACGCGCCAACGACCATGGCTACCACAGTACTTCAAATCTTTACCTAGCTCAGCTCGCACTCCACTAATTTCTGTAGTCTTCATGTTATTCTGATGATTCCCAAAACTATGTTAAAATATTCGCTTGCACGAGTAAGTGTATAGATTTCTTTTTCCTTTCTCCATCCCCCATATATACACTCAAAAATTCTATATAATGGTTTCACTGGAAATACATGATCTCAGGCCTTCTTAAAACACTTTGAGAAAAACATCCGTACGCGTGTGTGTGTGTGTGCACAGAATATTGATACACAATATTAAGATAAATGATATTTATTAATTGTCAATATTAGGATAAATGATACCTATTGATAATCAGAATTAACCTAAATCATAGCTATAGATAATCAATATTAAGATAAGAGATGCTTATTGATGCTCAGTATTAAGAAAAGTGATACCTATTGATGGTTTTAAAATAAGTGATATCAATTAATAACTAATATAAAGATAAGTGGTACATATTGATGGTCAATAACAGAAAAGTAATATCTATTGATAGTCACTATTGAGATAAATGATACCGTTTGATAGTTAATATTAAGATAGATTATACATTTCGGTAGTCAATGTTAAGATAAGTGATTGATAGTCAATATAAAGACAAGTGATACATATTGATGGTCAGTATTCAAACCAATGTCACCTAATGGTAGTCAATATTAAGAAAATTTATATCTTTTGATAGTCAATATTAAGATAGGTGAATCATCTGGATAGTCATTATAGGTAAAGATAGGTGATACTTATTGATAATCAATATTAAAATAAATGATATCTATTGATAGTAAATATCAAGATAAGTGATACCTGTTGGCAGTCAATATTAATATTGGTGACACATATTGGTAGTCAATATTAAGATAGTTGAAACCTATTGATAGTCAAAATTAAGATAAGTGATATCTTTTTATAGTCAATAAATTAAGGTAAGTGAAGCGTTTAGATAGTCAATATTAAGATAGTTGAAACCTATTGATAATCAAAATTAAGAAAAGTGATACCTTTTGATAGTCAAAATTAAGATAAGTGATACCTTTTGATAGTCAATATTAAGATAAGTTTTGATAGTCAATATTAATATTGGTGATACCTACCTATTGATAGTCAAGATAAGAGATGCCTTTTGATAGTGAATCTTAAAATAAGTTATGCATTTTGATAGTCAATATTAAGGTAAGTGTAGCATTTTGATAAGATACATATTAGTAGTTATTGTAGTAAAGGTAAGTGATACCTATTGATTGTCAATGTTAAGTGAAGTGATAGTTATTAATAGTCAATATTAAGATAAGTGATATCGATGCTGGAAGTTGGAGCGACATTGGAAATGTGACGTAAGCAAGTATACGGCAGAATATTTCTACTTAAAATCTAGGCGACACAATTTGACAATGCGTGCGTGTTGTCCGGGCGAAATGAAAGTTCCGGCGAAGCCACATACTTTCTGTAGAATTACTTTCGCTACCGTAGAGATAGCATTTCCATACCACCCAACAATTTGATATAGAGATTTAACGCAATATATGTTTTGAATAATTAAAAAAAGAGGCTACTTGTGCGTGTGTCTGTATGTCCCTGAACAGCATAGCTCAAAAACGAAAAGTCGAATGATGAAAACCAAATTGGAATTTATGTTTAATATCTTCTAAAAGATGCAAAACGAGGATTTTTCAAAAAATATCCCTCACCTCCAGTTACACTTAACGTTAAAAATGTTTTGAAATTTGTTATTTTATAAAATTAGGTACAACGATTTTTAATAAGATACCATATATTAAAGACGAGAAATAAACTGTTTATGTTACACTTTCTGCGAACAGGTTCTTAAGTCCAGTTCATTCAAAAACACTTTAATTATAAGCCTGTATAGCTTGTATACGTTAACCGATTGATCAAAATTTACTATCATAATATATATATATATATATATAGGGCATTAAAAATTAATTTTAAAAATGGAGAACGTAGTTAAATATCTGAAGGATAAGATAGAACTTGAATTGAGCTAGACAATTAAATCGAATAAATAAATTAATATATTCAGAATTAACACACATATTTTAATGTAACTTAGAGTGCATACTTCTTTTATTGCCAGAAATATCTTACAACAATTTGATGTTTTCTATCCACATGGCTTTTTCTAACTGTTCCGTAAACAAACTTTTCAAAAAAAAATTGTTCTTTTATCTACATCATGATAAACATTAGCAGAATTGTCTTATTGCTTGCTTCTTTATAAATAGAAGGAAATGAGGGAATGCACAAGTTAAAGCCATAGTAAAATCTTTTAAAACCGGTTGCTATGTGAAACAATCGAAATTTAATTCTCTTAACTTCCTAGGAAAGAAAAGAGAGACAAAAAGAGAGAATTTCCATTTGAGAAAAGTTTAAGTACCTTAAAACTGAAAAAAACAAATAACTTTAATATCTCAAAAATGGTAAACCGTACGAAAAAAGGTATATGACATAAATTGTGTGTTTTAACGAGCCCTAGACATTTTGTGCAGTAAGTTTTCAACTATTTCTTACGGTTTACCGGTTATATCAAAGCAACACAAAATTAAGAGGCTTCAGAGGCTATTTCCAGAACATTTAGTATGTCATGAAAATATGTTAAACATATGGCATTTTAATCAAAATCGTTAGAGCCAATTTGAGAAAATCAACATTTTTTGAAAAATATTTCACATAGATGGTAGTTAGGGGTGGGGCTTTCTTTGTTGGAGATTTCTTGAAAATCTTCGTGTCACATCCTGGGAGCATACTGAACTTAAATACTGGCTTTTCGTTTTTGAGCTATGCTACCACGGAGCACACACACACACACACACACACACACACACACACACACACACACACACACACACATACACACATGCATATACGTTTCTAAAATACATTTTTGGATTCAGGGGTCTCAAAGCATGTATTTCCGGTGAAATTTCGGTATTGAAATTTTGGGTGGAATACAATTCCTTCTTTATTCCCTGTGTATACAGGGTGTTTCAAAAATACGGGGCATAATTTCAGGTATGTATTTCCCACATGTAGACAATCAAATTAGTTCATCATAGTATGTGTCCGGAAATGCTTCATTTCCGAGTTACGACCGTCACAACATTGAAATTCACTGGGACGTTTTTCTTTCCGCAGGTTGTTGTCATTACAGAAGATGTTCAAAATGTCCACCTCCTGCTTGAATACAGACCTCACATCGATGTCTCATTGACTTGCGAACACGATCCCAAACACCAGGAGTATTGCGTATGTCCTCACAACTCTCCACAATTCGATTCCGAAGGGATTCCAAATCCGACACCGGAGACGAATAAACCAATGATTTTAAATGGCCCCACAAGTAGAAATCGAGAGGGTTCAGATCAGGTGAGCGTGGAGGCCAAGCAATTGGGTCACTTCTACCTATCCATCGATCAGGAAACCTTCGATCCAAGTACCGGCGAGCCGTAAGACTGAAGTGTGCAGGAGCGCCATCATGCAAGAAGTGAATGTGTTGATGATTGATCAGTGGAGTGTCTTCGAAAACGTCAGGTATGGTGTTTTCCAGGAAGTTTGTGTGCGCCTGCCCCGTAAGTCTGTTTACAAGTACATGGGGTCCAACTAATCGATCACAAATGATACCGGCCCACATGTTGAGGGAGAACCGCACGTGGGTTTTCATGCGACCATGCATGCTGATTGTGGAAATTTGTTATGCCATCTCTTGTGAACTGTGCTTCATCTGTAAATAATACGACGGCAGAAAAGTTCGGATTTACACCACACTGCTGCAAGAACCACTGACAGAACCTAACTCGTGCAGGGTAATCTGCTGGTGACAGGGCCTGTACACGTTGCAAATGATAAGGATACAATTGATACTCGTTCAACAGTCTCCAGACAGTCGTATGAGGAACATTGACTTGCAACGCTAACCGTCGTGTGCTGATAGAAGGAGTCCTGTCCACAGCCTCCAGAATCTCCTCCTGCACTTCTGGAGTTGTAGATCTTGGTCGTCCCCTTCCTAAACCAGGAGAGGTGAATGCTCCATACTCGCACAGACCGGAATGGAGACGTACAAATGTCTTCCGATCTGGACATTGTCGCTGTGGGTACCTCTCCTGGTACAAACGACAAGCCAGCGCAGCATTGCCGACCGCCTTACCGTACATGAAGTGTATCTCTGCCAGCTCTTGATTTGAATACATGTCGCACAGTCTTAACGCCTAAAGAACACTGAATGTAACCTTCCTCAGAATGAACTATCAGAGCGCCCTCCTAATGTCTCCTTTGACGGCAAAGACCTGCGGAAAGGAAAACGTTCCAGTGAATTCCAATGTTGTAAAAGGCCATAACTCGGAAATGAAGCATTTCCGGACATAAACTATTTTGATTGTCTACAGGTGGGACTTTCAATGTTGTAAAGGCCATAACTCGTAAATGAAGCATTTCCGGACACATGTTATAATGAACTATTTTGATTGTCTTCATGTGGGAAATACATACCTGAAATTATGCCCCGTATTTTAAAACTCTCTGTATAGTAAATACGTGTAGAGAAGGTAAAAATAAAAGCTCTAACTTTAAGTAGAGGAAATTTGTATGCCATTCGAAACTTGATACCGAGATATAATTATTGAGCCCACCTGAATCATAATAATAATAATAGTAATAATAATAATAATAATAATAATAATAAATACCTAAGAAGATTACATTTATCGCTTCGGTGTTTCCATTTATGCATACAACTCGGATTTTTTTTTTTTTTTTTTTTTTGGGAAAAGAATGTACGTCTCTGGGGTTTGATGGCTTCTTAATTAGATCACATTGACTGATTCCGCAGTTGTTGCCATGTTGCACGGTAAATGTTAATTCCAGTTCAACTTTCGTTGCACGGATTTTGTCTATCGGTCATGTCGCGTCACCAGTGTGGCTACATATTTTAATGAAACATTTTTAGAGTGTAAAAGAGGAATAGGAAGGGGAGGTAGTGTTTTTGGAGTGTATAAACTTTTGGGATATGAGTTATTGATATTCATGCGTTGTTATATTATAAGTAATCCGGGCAAGGCGATAGATGTCCTGCACTGAGAACGGAAAGTCGGTGAATTAGGGCGATGACGCAATACAAATATCATAAAAGGCTGTACTTTAATTCACGTAATTTATAATATATAAAACTCTCTTAATTAATCAATATTATTAATTTCAGATTACATTGAATTGCACAATAAATAATTTCAGCGTGAATGAAAATCTTAACTAGGTTTAATCTGTTTTCCTTCTGATATACTCTTCAGCGCGTCGCCTTATATTCACATTGTTAGTAATGGCACATAAAGACAATGGAGTTATTCACTAGCAAGCTGGAGTGTTATTAAAACGTTATTACTTTTTGTGAAGAGAGAAGAAAGAAGGTCCGAAAATATATATTACAAATATCACTGATCATGGCTTTGTTTCTACTGACTTTAATAAGACAGTGAACGATATTTAAGATTAAGAAAGAACATTAGCTTGAAGAAAATGTGCATAATACTGCACAACTGCATTATTAGAACAAAATGTCAAGAGTATTATGAGGTTAAAAGATCTGATGTCACATTCAAATGAATTTAAATGTAAAGCACAGTTTGGGGCAGGGAGATTTTCTTGAAAATCTGATTGTTTCATCCTCGGAAGAATCTGAACGTTAATATCAAGCTTGGTATTTAAGACTTTCCGTTTTTGAGCTGTGATGTCCGCAGATATGCTATAGTCCATTTGCAGACCTTTTTCTTATAATGTTATTCTATTTGCTTAGAGGCCCTCAAAACATGTATTGTTCGTGAAATTTTGGTCTCTATCTCTACTATGTTTGTGGTAAAAAAGTAAAACTAAGTCCCTACACTGCGAAAATTATTAAAATTTTGCAAGAAAATTTTATTTCACGGAAGTAGAAAACAGGAAATCTATTAGATTTCGATTTATAAAGTGTAACAATAAAAGGAGTTTACCAATCGAATGTTCTGAAGGTGACTCAAAGAGCATCATTTCTTAGAAAAAATGAATGCGGTGAAAATAAACCAGTGATATACATAACGCAATCTGGATTCCAACGGCTACACATTTTCCAAGTATTTGTGGAATGATAGTATTTCAGGAGTAAGGTAGTATAGGATGTAAGGCAGTACTGAACAGCTAACCGTCGTTCATGCTTGGTGGGATTATATTATTACTATTATTATTATTATTATACCATATATATGGTAACTTAGGATACTCACAGACACGCGCGCGCACACACGCACACCAAAAAATGGGAAAAGTGGCACAAAGTACATACCGTTCCAGCTGATGTATAAAACGTTGTAATCGTTAGGGTTTTCCTTTGTATAGAGGGGAGGGCACTCGTTACGCGTACAAGTGGCGCTCTCCAATGCAGGACCACGCTCGCCTTGGTCGCGTCATATCTTATTTTGTAACAAACTGATTCCTATATGTGCTGAAGCAAAGCCTGTCGCAGTAACCAGACTTAGTGAAAACGAAATACCTACCATACTTTCTTCTGTTTCCATTCCTTTCACTTTTTATGGGGCTTTACTGCTAGATAAATATGCTCATTGTTTTGTTTCTCGATCTTGTGAAATGGAGGCCAGTTTACGGTTGTTAGTTGTTTCTTCCGAGCACGTAGAGCGCTGCGGTCGACAAGTTGACGATCAGGGTGCGCGGCCGAGGGTGAATGGAATCGCTGAGTTGTGGGGTTGGTCTCTGGTCGCGGCAGCTGTGTGGTGTGGGAAGGGGTGTTCTTGATGTCTCCCTCCTTATCCACCCCCGCAGCACCCTCAACCCTTCCTGCTGTCATACAAGACTCTCCATTCCGTGGCAGAAAGAGACGAAAAAGAGACAGAAAAGAAGAGAAGGAAACATCCATTGTTCTCAACATTATACTTGTCTAACGGTGCAAGTAAATGCTTTCTTTATCTTTTTTATTTCTAGTTCACTTCATCGGGCTCTAGATTGTTCGCTCCTGCTTCCATTTATCAACATTCTCTCTCCTGACGATATACTCAACAACTTAGCCACGTCCGTCTTTACGTGATCATGACAGATTATTTGACAGCACATTTCATTTATCAGCCTCCTGTCCTTGCAGAGCTCATCCGATAACAATAGCTCGTCCGATATGAAAGATACAAACAGCACAATCTCAAAGACCGGTCAAGACTGTTGTGTTATTGGCTTGCTGATAAAAGTAATTGCTTCTGAAGTTATTTTGATTTTGTGTGGTTTTTATCGGAGATAAGTAATAATGATAATGCTGGAACATTGATGTTCAGATATAATATATATGATACACATTATATATAATGTGTATCTCTGAAAGACCACTTCAGATGATAACTTTAATTTTAATAATCCTTACCAAGAATTGCGGTTACAAACACACTACATATAATTACTACTATACCAGGTGACCCAACTGTCCCATATTTTTAGGTTTGCAGATATCCCTTCGTGCGTTTAAAGAGTTGCAGAACTCAGCGGGGCTATTTCATGTTAAACCGGCCAGTAGGGAATTGGTGACAGCGAACTTCTTTTTAACCTCTTCAATGAATGCAACCCGCTCTCCGTCTCCTCCGATAAGCAATGGGGGTAGAATGAAAGTTGCTCAGTCATTTACTTCTTACTGATATTTTATTTGAAATAGCCCCGTTGAGTTCTGAAACTCTTTTAAGGTAAGCAGTAATTTCTGTACACATTAGTTGACAATTCAGTTACATATCTACCCTGAAAATGTTATGTAAAATAAAATAACATTTTACATTCTCTACAACGTACAGTGTACATAGTAGGTAGAGATGGTACTGTATTCCACTCAAAATTTTATACCGAGTTTTGACGGAAATGCATGTTTTGAGTACCCATAAACCCCAGCAATTTTTAGAAAACAGTGAATGTGTTGTGTGTGAGTGGTGTGTGTGTGTGTGTGTGTGTGTGTGTGTGAACAGTGTAACTCAAAAATGTAAATTAAGTTAAGTACCAAAGTAGTACATATATGTTTTCAATATTAGATAACGGTGCGACACAAAGATTTTCGGGAAAATCCCCTAGCCCACCAAAACTACCCTTTACATGGAAATTATCGATTTTCTCTAAAATGGCTCTAACGATTTGGACCAAAAATCTATATAATTAAGAGCCAAATAAAATATATATCCTGAATTTTCTGGTTATAGCTTCTGAGGCCTTCTTCATTCTTACTTTTGCACAACACAAATTTGGTATTTAATGGTCATTTCTTTTTGAGCTATGCGGTCCATAGACAGACACACACACGTATACACACACTCCTTCTTCTAAAAATGCTTATTTTTGCACTCAGGGGACCTCTAAACATATATTTCCGGCGAAATCTCGGTATAGAATGTTTGGGTAGAATACAATACCTTCTCTATACACTATGTACAAAGTATGTGAAGAGAAAGTGAAAAGAAGATGGGCACAAATATAAACAGTCACCAGCTAATACTCCCGCAAAAAATTTTTCAACATAAATTGCAAATTCAAACGGGTAATGTAGATAGTGTATAGAGAAGGTACTGTAATGCACCCAAAAATGCGATACCGAGATTTCACCGGAAATACATATTTTTTGCACCCCCTGATTATAAAAAATCAATTTTAGAAAAACGTCCTGTGTGTCTGTCTGTGTGTATGTGTGTGTGTGTGTGTGTGTGTATCTCTGGGCAGCACAGCTCAAAATCGAAGACCGTTAAACCCCAAACTTTGTATTTAAGTTCAGTATCTTTCAAGGATGCAACACGAAGATTTTCAAGAAAGTCTCCCCCGCCCCCCATAACAACCCTTTACATGGAAACTTTTCGAAAACTTTGATTTTCACAAAAATGGCTGTAACAGTTTTGATTAAAATAACTTATGTATAAGATATTTCTATGCAAAAGAAATATTTATCTTGAAATTTCTGGGAATAGCCTCTGTAAACGTCTTCATTCTAAATTACTTTTGTATAACTCGCAAATCATAATAGTTATACAAAAACGTATTACAAAAAAAATATAGATCATATTAAAACTCACAATTTATGCACTATACATTTTTGTAGAGTTAACCGTTTTCGAGATATTCCCGATTATTGGTTTCAATTTTAGCCACTTAAACTTTTCTCGCATGGGAATACATCTTTCTTCTTATTTTTCGTTTGTTTACTCCTGACAAGAAAACATATTGAAACATCAATTGTTCCACATAGCGACCGGCTTTAAATGAAGAAGAGAATTGTTTTAGCCTGTACATTTTTTTATTTCCCTTCTTCTTACAAGAAAGCTAGTAATAAGACTAATTCTGCTTATGTTTATCTTGATTAGCATGATGTAGATAAAACAATAATCTTTAGAATGAAAGGATTGTTTCAAACTAAGGACAATTCTGCTAATGTTTGTCTCAATTAGCATGATTTAGAGAATAATTTGTTACAGAGATGTAGAGAAAGTTGTATAAATGGAAGACATCAACTTTTTTTCCTAAGTAACCGTAGAATAGAATGTAGCTATCAAGATACCAGAACGGTGGCAGGGGTACCACGCTCACTGCAATACTATTATGAATCGATTGAGGCTTCACCTCCAGGGAGGCAGGGATGGAGTGAAGGAGCCGTCGAAGGTCGCAGACCCGCAGGCAGACAGGCCCATAGAGACGCGCAGAAATCCTTAAAATTTCCAATTTGAACACCCGCGCTCCATTAGCAATAATTACAAGAGGGCAACCCAGCTACCCTAGAAGGCGAAGCATCTCTCTCTCTCTCTCTGGTGTCCACGAGGACAAATATTTCCATAGTGCCAGAAACTGAGCGATTTTTACAACACCGCCAACATCGTAGGAGCACACCTCAAAGATTAAGGAGAAAACTGAATTGAAAAAAAAAAAAAAAAAAAAAAAAAAAACGAATGAAAGGAGAAACGTGGTAGAATACACCACCTCGCCATTCACTTTGGCAACCAAGGGAAAACTAAGAAAAACATCATGGTCAGATTGAGCGGTTATCGGGAATCCCGAATGTTAGCCTCACATGGTAACGCGTAACCATGTGTGTGTGTGTGTGTGTGTGTGTGTGTGTGTGTGTGCGCGCGCGCGCGCCCGTGGGGGTAGGGGGTTGCCCCACCTACGTTCGGTCCTTTTTACTTTCTCTAGCCCCATATGTACAATGTACATAGGGATAGAGAAGCATTGTATTCCACCCAAAAATTCGGCACCGAATTTTCACCGGAAATACATGTTTTAGGACCCCCTGTATCCAAAAAAAGCATTTCCAGAAAAAGGTCCGTGTGTGTGTGTCCGTGTGTCTGTGAACATGATAACTCAAAAACGAAAAATAGCTAAAATACCAAACTTGGTATTTAAGTTTAGTATCTTTAGGGATGCGACACGAAGATTTTGAGAAAAATCCCCCCACCCCAAACTACCCTTTACATGGGACATTTTCCGAAACTTTTGATTTTCTTAAAATGGCTCTAACGATTTGGATTAAAATATCATATATTAAAGATATTTACCTAACAAATAAAGTGTATAGCTTGGATTTTCTGGGAATAGTTTCTGAAGACCTGTTTATTCTTGATGAATTTTGTTTAATTTGGCATAACTAGTAAACCGTAAGAGATAGACAGAAACTTACTCTACAGGAAATTTAGGTCTTGTTAAAACACACAAGTTATGTCATATACATTTTTCTCGTGGAGCTTACCGTTTTCGAGGTATTCATTGTTACTTGTTTCAGTTGTGAAGTACTTATACTTTTCTCAGAAGGGAGTGTCCGTTTTTCTTTTGTTCTACTCCTGGCCAAGAAAAGAAGCGATTTGTAATGGCAATCGCATAACGACATCTTTTAAAACATTTGACTATTGGTTTAGCCTAGTGTATTCCTTTATTTTCTTCCTACTTATACGGAACTAAATAAAAAGAACATTGTGCTAATGAGTACCTCGATTAGTAAGGTGCAGAAAGAAGAAGAATCTTATGTATGGAGTTTGTAGAACAGCTAGAGAAAGTCATGTGAGTGTAACACATCAGATTTTTACTTATTACTTTCTCTAGGGCGTATGTGGGTACATAAATATGTATGGTAGCTAGAGAAGGTACCTATTGTATTTCACCCAAAAATTCGATGTTGAGACTTCAACGGAAATGTCTTGAAGTCCCCTGAGTCCAAAAAAGCATTTTTAGAAGAAGTCCTGTGTGCTTGGGCAGCATAGCTCAAAAATGAAAATACCTTAAATATTAAATGTGGCATTTATGTTTAGTATTCTCCAAGGATGCGACACGAAGTTTTAAAAAAACATCCCCCTACCATAAACTACTCTTTACATGAAAAAATGTTTGAAAATGTTTTTCTCAAAAAATGGCTCTAATATTTTGATTAAAATACCCTATATTAAAGATATTTACATTACAAATAAAATGTATATATTTAATTTTGAAGGAATATCTCTTTGTTCTGAATGAATTTTGCAGAATTTTGTATAACTATTAAACTGTAAGAGATAGGCAAGATAAAAAAGTTTGATTTCATTAATATAGATAATTTTTTGGATAAGTAGAGTAGGACTGAAAAATTTCAATACCATAGCAGGGGTTTGAGCCAGGATTTCCCCTATTTCTAGCCGGTGGCTCTACCACGGAACTACCATGGCAACATGCCGGCATAGCACTGAATTTCTCAGTCTGGCCATCCAACTCCTGTCCTATACACGGTTTCTGTGAGAAAACAAAATTATCAGATAATTTTTGTTATATATGTTTTTCTTGCAGAGTTGGCCATTTTCGAGATATTGATATTATTGGTTTCAATTTTAAACTACGTAACTTTTCTCAAACGTAAAGCCACCTTTGGTTTCATCTCTCTTGTTTTACTGCTAGTCATACAAATCTAACCGAACCTCAATTGTTTCACATAGAGAACAATTTTAAAAGATTTGACTATCGCTTTAGCATAGTGCATTTCCTTATTTGCTTTCTGCTTATAAGGAGGCAAGTAATAAGATCATTTCTGCTAATGTTTATCTTGATTAGCATGCTGTAGATAAAAGAATGTTTTGTAACAATAGTCTGTATATGGAACAGCTAGAGAATGTTATGTGAGTGGAACATATCAGATTTTGTTTTTTAATGGCGAGATACCTTTTCTTCACCCTATTGTGTTTGGTATGATATCCAGTGCTATAACAATGGCTTTATAGCGCAATTTGCATTACAGAACACCGCGTCTTTTACATAATGGACCTAATAATGCCGTCTGTGAATTGCATTTTTCGATCTGACTTTACCTACACAAGGCTTGTGTGAAAAACAATTAATTAGTATTAATTGACCTAATAGTTGGCTAAACTATAAAGTTCGAAACAAAGTAATTACGACATTGTAAGTCGCCATTGGGAGATGTCATCTCAAAATAATTTGAGCTCATCTGTTGGTTACCCGGAAATTTTGGGGAATTTAATGCTGTGCTGGTATGTTGTCATGGTAGCTCAGAGGGTAGAGCTACCGGCTAGAGAGTGTGAGATCGCGGCTATGACATTGAATTCTTCAGTCTCACACTACCTATCCAACTTGTATCCTACACCCGGCTTGTGTGAAAAATCAATTAATTAACATTGATCTATTAGTCAGTTAAACTATGAAACCCGGCATTGGGGTATGTCAACAAAAATAATTTGAGATCATAAATATGCGAGTCAGTTGAGGAATTTAATGATGTACTGGCATTATCATGGTACATGGTAGCTCAGTGGTAGTGCTGCCGGCTAGAGGCCGGGAGAGCCGTGGTTCAAATTCTGGCTATAACATTGAAATACCAAGTTTGGTATTTAACGGGCTTTTCGTTTTAGAGTTATGCTATCCACATACGCACTCAGATATACTCACATACACACATACTCACATAAGAAGACATGTAGATTGCTATTTTTCTAAAACTGCTTTACTTATTATTTCTTTTTTGCATTCAGGAAGTCTGAAAACAGATATTTCCGGTGAAATCCGGTATCGAATTTTTGGGTGGAATACGATATCTTTTCCACCTACCTATATGCTAGAGGAAGTAAAAATGTAGATATCTTTAAAACGCACTATTTATTTCAAATAAAGTTTATGGCATAAGCTACTGGTGAGAAATTCTTCAACACCTTATCATTTTAAAATTTTTATCCATATTCAATTGTTTTCCAGGATTTCATGCAAAGATTAGTATAGAATTTTAGAGCCAATATATAGCGTCCAATTGTTGATCATTTGGCTACCATTATTCTCTTTGTATTGATAATGAGATGTGTAATGTTTTATTTCTATGTATGTATGTATGTATGTATGTATGTATGTATGTATGTATGTATGTATGTATGTATGTATGTCAACTACATGAAACAGAGAGAAGAAATGTAATATGTTCCATTCAGATGTACTTCCTTAACTGTTCCAGAAATAAATGCTTCTTGTAAAAGATTATTTTTTATTTACATCATGCTAATTGAGATAAACAGTAGCAGAATTGCTCTTATTACGTGCTTCCTTGTAAATAGAAGGGAAATAAGGGAATACACTAGATTAAAGCGATAGTCAAATCTATTAAAAGCTGGACCCCATGTGAAACAATTCAAGTTCGATTCGCTTTGCATGACCAGCAATAAAACAAGAGAAATTATACGAGAAGTGACTTCCCGTTTGAAAAAGGTTACTAGATTAAAATTAAAACCAATAACAAGGAATATCTAAAAAAAATCAAGTATAAAAGTATATAACAATAATTGTATAGTTTAACGGGATTTATACTTTTTGTGTAAGAAGCTTCTGTCTATATCTTACTGTTTACCAGTTAAGCAAAATTCTGCAAAATAAAGAGGTCTTCACAGGCTATTCCCAGAAAATTCAAGATATAAATTTTATTTGTGATAAATATGTTTAGCATACGGTATTTTAATCAAAATATTAGAGTTAATTTTAAGAAAAACACAATTTAAAATAAATCCATGTAAAGAATAGTTGTGGAGATTTTTTGAAAATATTCGTGTTGCATCCGTAGAATATACTAAACATAAACGCCAAGATTGGTATTTAATGCCTTTTTATTTTTGAGCTCAGCTGACCAAAGAGAGACATGCATATACATGGATGTTTTTCTAAAAATTTTCTTTTTGGACTCACGGGACCAAAAAACACATATTTCCGGCGTAATCTCGACATTGAATTTTTGTGTGGAATACAATACCTCCTCTAGGTACTAGTATGTAATACGTGCCAGAGAAAGTAAAAATAAGAGTAGTCTGTATACCTACTCATAATGAATGATATAGGGTAGAGAAGTTCATTGTAACTGTAACGTATAAGAGTATTTTGCTTTTCCATTGATTTGTTTTTTCTGAATATTTGTTCCATAATATTCCATACAGATATAACAAACAATGAGAACTCAGTTGTTCGCGACGAACATCAAGGACATGGTTGTCAAAGTCTCAAGTTACTCCTCAGGTTCGCTATCGGCCTTCTCAAAGTTTGGAGTTGAGTTAGTTTATTGTGACAGTGGACGCGGGAGAAACATTGTCCCAGAGTTGAGGGAAGATCTCCACCCTTCCTTCCATCGGGTGTAAGCTTCTTTACTATGAGTGATGTAAAGCGTCAAGATAACAAGTCTCTAAGCCTGTGACGTCACCGTCGTTACAAACTTCCTGAATGATAGCAACTTGTTACGTTGTAGATTCCAGAACCCAAGTTTGCGCCAATCTGTTTCACGGTACGTTTTATTGCAGGAGATAAAAGTGAAGACATTTCCCACAACGGAATTCAAGAAGTAGTCCAATAAAACTGTTTAATTCAAAGTTGTGTGTACGCTTAAACAGCGCACAATCTATTTTTGTGATCAAATACCAATGAATTTCTCTTTCGTTATGATAGCTTTCATCTAGATAAGTATTCGATAAGATTTCAGAGATAAATGTCTCTAACGAGTTATATCAATGGAAGCTTCCTTCCAAAACACCATCAACTTCCTTACTTTTGGTTATGCCTTTATAAAGTTAGTTTTAAACCTTTAAGATACATAATGACCCAGTGCCGCTGCAGCCTTGACAAACCTGGGGCTGCCAACCCGTCTGCTGACCTCAGGCCTACTTATGCATGGGAGATGATCCAATCGATTCGGGAAGGTGATGTGGACAGCAGCAGCATATCCGGGACAAATAATCTGCACCCCCAACCCAAGTACATTCCTTGGTCGGGAATCAGAACACAACGCTCTAGCCCACTGCGTTAGGGCGCAGGACTTACGATATATATATGCATACTATATTAAGTGTGTGTATGAGAAACTTGTTATCTAGACGATATATATTATGTATATATTATATATAAGGTATATATGTGTGTGTGAGGTAAACTTAATGAAAATTGAATGAGTGTTTTTCTACAAAACCAGATAAGTATTTTTTTTTAAAATAAAATTTCTTTATGTACCATTTTAAAAATAATTTTCAGAAATAATTGCTTAAAAGTTTTCACCATATTTATTTAATTTTGTAAAATGATTGCTTGTAAGAATTTGTCTCTTTGTTTAATTTAATTTTTACTTTCTCTACAGGTACTATCTAATAGTATATAGATATTGTAATGCACCCAAAATTTGATATCGAGATTTCACCGGAAATACATGTTTTGTATTTCCGGTATTTTGCTCTTTACAAAGAGCATCTTTTATAAAAGCTCCCCGTGGTGTACGTGTGTGTCTATGTGTATGTGTGTGTATGTGTGTGTGTCTGTGGATGGTATAGCTCAAAACGAAGGGACCGTTAAAAAAATGTATATCTTGAATTTTTTCAAGGAATATCCTCTGAAGACCTCTTCATTCTGGATGACTTTTATAAAACTACCAAACCGTAAGAGATATACAAAAACGTATTACACAAACAACGTAGATCTCATTAAAACACACAATTCATGTCACTTTTTTTTTGTTTGTTGTTAGTTAACCGTTTTCGAAATATTCCGGATTAATGTTTTCAACTTTAAGCCATTTAATCTTTTCTCAAACGGTAAGACACCTCTTTTCTCGTTTATTTACTCCTAGCAAACAATGATATTGGAATTTCAATGTTTCACATAGCGACCGGATTGAAGGATGAGACTATCAATTTAGCCTGTGCATTCTCTTATTTCCTCTCTACTTATAAGGAAGCTGGTAATAAGACTAATTCTGCTTATGTTTATCTTGATTAGCATGACGCAGATAACAGATTAATGTTTTGAATAGCATATTTGTTTACCAAGCAGCTAGAGAACATCATGTAAATGGAACACATTATATTTTTTCCCTTCTACTTACAAGGGACCAAGTAATAAGGACAATTTCTGCTAATGTTTATCTCGATTATCATGAAGTAGATAGGAGAATAAGCCTTTTAATAGTAATTTGCTACAGAGATGTATAGAAAGTTATGTGAATGGAATACATCAGCTTTTTTAAAATAATATTCCAAAATTGATATTTCTTTTCAAATGTGTGCATTACTTAGTATTTATACAATATAACGCTATCAAAATTTTTGTACATGGAATTGAAGTTTATGCATAATTACATCGGGTTTTCGGATTTATTAGGTCTTTAGCGCGAATGGGTTTAAATCCATGATGTCATTATTAGTTCAGTGAGCCCCTTGTCTCACAGGGAAGGTGAGGAATTGAACCTTCGAATGTGCCGATTTCGAAAACAGGTTGATGTATAGGGCGGTGCGGAAGTGTTCTTCACCACGATATTTTGTGCGTTAGTTTCACACGAGATGGAAGTGACCACCGATCATAGAATTTGCAGGGTAGTGGGCTACTTCCGAACAGGAAGAATACATTAGCTATAAGCATAAATATTGCAATTGCGAGTTTACGAGGTGCAAGCGAATGTTCCAAATGTAAATATTGGAAAGGTATAATACAAGTCCCATTTCACTAAAACTGTTGATACTCGACCTTCTTCTACTCATCGTTCGCTAGTCATCTGCAAAAGGCAATGCATAATAAACTGGCTACTAGTATTGACGTCATTCAGGGACAAACAATTGGTGGCAAAGACCGAATAAATCTGAAGACCCTACATAAGTTACATCAAAGTCTGTACTATAGTTTGTGAAATATGGTGTTACAATATTTTGAAAAATAAAACTTTCAGATGGAAAGATAGTAGTATAGGTTCGTAATAAATAAGTTAGAAACATCTATATGAATATTGAGAGCCAATATTGTCACGCTACTGTTATAAACTCGAGAAACTCGCTTGGCTATGAGAGGTTGGATTAGGAAAAATGTACTTTTCACTACAGTTAGGCGTGCATATGGGATCGCAGCTCTATTCCATCTTTTACAACAGGGGAAATAAACTACATAATTCAGTAAAGGGACGTGGATGGGTTAACTAAACTACTAATTTAAAGATAACATGTCTAATCCATATGAAATTTATATTGTTACCTCATGTTCACACATGGCTCGGGGTCAAGCTTGGCGTCCGAGAGGAGTCAACACTTACACTTACTCCATGCTATGTCCTCACTACTAAGGACGAAAATGCCACCCTAACGGTGGTTTTTATGAATGATAAAGCTGGCAATGTCGCCAACATATGAAACATTATATATTCCCATTATTACTACATCCTGTGCACACAGCCAGGATGTGACAATATAGGCTTTGTTCGTAAAATTAGTGCAAATGTATAAAAGTACTCACCACTGATACTCCTTATGTCCATAACAACAATACTTTCAATGGTTCTGTAATAAGTACTCACTGCCAACAGTAAATTATTTATGGCTAAGGGAACAAGGCAAAATTTGAACATTTTATTCAATTCCGCGGTTTTCTAATGGAACTTAGGCGACGGAAAATCAAACAAAAGAAAGATATAAAAACAAAGATTGACATTTTGACATATCCCTTAATTTGCAACAACACACAACTTTAAGCCTCAGAATTTAAGCAACATAAATTTCTTGTATTGCTCTGTTTCCCAGCCATGAAATGCGCATGAGTTCATGCTGACACATATGTGTGTGTGCGCGTTTGGCATTGTTGGTGTGCGTGCGTGTGTATATGTCTGATTTGCGCGCGTGCGAACATGTCTGTGCGTGTATGTGTGCGTTTTAGTCCCATGTATAGGACTGGTGCTTGTTCAGCACCGTGAGGAGCTAAGATAGATAGCGATCTTAGATTATGAAAACCAATGTTCTGGCTGCGGGAAGCGGGAAATTCACCACACCATCTCCTCTTATCGGCCGCATATTTATCTACCGCTGCCGTGAGATCGGCAGTCACATTAATAGCAAAGGCCTACTCCGATTGTAGTGCAACGGATCTACCTTTATGTGCTCATAAACCGGAAATTAAACTAGATTTAAAAAAAGTAAACAATGATATGAGAATAGCTTTTAATTAATTTGACCTTATCAACTGTTCTCTTAATCAATTAACTTCAAATTTTTAAATTGCAGAATGTTAAAATGAGGTGTTCCATGATGTAATCCTGTATTTATACTCAGAAAAGTGTCATGTTACTTTGAGTAAGCAGCAAATTCTTCCATTGTATCCATATTATTTTAAAACAGCTAGAAACTCTAGCCTGAAAACATTCATGATAACATGGGATTATGAAATGACACCGAACCGTACCATTTGCAGATTGAGACCGTGATTACTCAGCGTCCGAAAGAAATTACATGGCAAGACTCTAGATTAGTTGCCGTGGCAAAAAACCTCGGAAAATTAAACGCCGATGAAGCACGCCGAATACCACGCAGCGCGAAGAAGCTTAAGCCCAGTGCACAACGGGAAATTTTTTCTCTTTGTTTTCTTTCGCCATTTACCCTCCTCGTGTAGAAAACTTACATCCCATAAGACTTACAAGCCAATGCCTAGAGCAGATGCCTGTTGAGGAGCAGACAAACTCTGGACCAGAGAGAGTAGCCAGGATGGGTGAGAGATTGGGGAAAAAGATGAAATAAAATGAGACGAAATGGATGAAAATAAAATGATTATAAAGCAGGTAGTAGTATGAATGGCGGGGAAACGTAGAACTGGGAGGAAACCTACCAAGACACCGTCTTGTGCACCATAAATTCCGCATTCGGTCCCACGGGACCCACTCGGTCGTGGAGCCACCCACAATAGGAAACAAAGCGTTAAAACAGTCGTTTACAAATATAAGCATACAATCGACGCAAAAATTTCATTGTACGTGTGCCCAGTTACGCTTGAACCAAGAAAGACGGTAGAGCTCGAGGTGAACTTTGGCATTCTTGTTGTCATAATTTTCCCTCACTGCTGCGCGGGCCATGTGTTTCGGGCGAATGCTTAGTAAAAGTTAAGGTATTAGCACAAAACACGTCTTTGTGTCAGTTGTATGCTACCGGTCGTTGCTTTTTACAGTTTGCAGGGTTTCATTTCAAATTATCTTTAAAGCGCAGTTTTCTCTTCAACAGCGAATATTTATGAACGATACTTACATCAAAACTGATTCATGCCGACAGTTATGTAGAGCATTTATATAAATATTCCCTATCAGGACACCATATTGCGTAACTATTGTAAAATGCTGGTGATATAAAACGATGATTGTGTGCACGCCATTGGGTAATGGAAGTTTACTGGGGAACTTAAGCATTTATAATGACGCAGTTTTCCTCGCATTCTGACGACTTCATTCCATCACTATCCTCGGCTGAAGCGTATTCTCTGTAGAAGATAATTAAAAAGCCTGTGGCCACAGTAACAGGAAGAATTCTGCCTACCAGCAGGCTTAGACACAGAAAACTGCTACGATGCCCAAATATTGGAAGTGCATCTATTCTTAGTTTCGTTTGTGCTGGCAATACTCAATTTAGTCTGAGTGTCAGAAATGACAACAATATCATATTCTGAAAAATTTAGCCATATTTATTTTTAATTTGGCAAACGTGTATTCAGACAAAAACAGTGCAATCCATTTCTAAACAAATTTAAATGTGCACAATCTGCTCCGCATGTTTTCGCTCTGTACTAATTGACATTCTTTACCTTCCATCATCAGTTCACTTTGAATTTCAATCCCTAAATGACAAAGACGTGCCACTTCTCTTCTAGTTGATTCGATTCCCTGTTTATTATTGAATAACGTTAAAAAGTAATACATTTCAATTTGAAAATTGAGCTTAAGGTTGTTTTATTTTCTGTAATATGCATGCATATACAATATACATAACATATAGATAAGCTATTGTATTTCATCCAAAAGCTCGATGTCGAGATTTCAGTAGAAACATGTTTTGAGGTCCCCTAAATCCAAAAACATGTTTAGAAAAAGATCCGTGTTTGAGAGTGTGTTGTGTGTCTGCCTGTGGGCAGCATAGCTCAAAAACGAAAAGGCAAATACCAAATATAGTATTTATGTTTAGTATCTTCCAAGGGTGGGATACAAAGATTTTCAAGACAATCCCCCACTCCAAACTACCCTTTACATGGAAAAATAATTGAAAATGTTCTTTTTATCAAAAATGGTTCTCTCGGTTTTTTTAAAATACCGTAAACATTTACGTCCCAAATAAATTATATAGCTTTAGTTGTCTGGGAATAGCCTCTTAAGATCATTTTATTCTAGATGAATTTTGTTGAAATGTGTATAAACCGTAAGAGATAGACAAAAAATTAGTCAAAAATTATAAATAAATTAGTTAAAGCATGTGATTTATGTCATATACGTTTTTCTTGTAGAGTTGACCGTTTTTGAGATATTCCTTATTATTTGTACTAATTTTAAACTACGTTAACTCCTCTCAAACAGGAAGCTTCATTTTGCTTCGTCTCTCTAGTTTTATTGATGGCCATGAAAAAGCGAACCGAGCTTCTATTGTTTCACGTAAGCTTGTAGAAGACGTTACTGCCGTTTTAATCTAGTATTATCTCTTAATTTCCTTCTACTCACATAGAAGCAAGTAAGACCAATTCTCCTAATATTTAACTCAATTAGCAAGAAAGAATATTGAAGCTCCATTTGCATGAAGAGTACGTAGAAGTCAACCATAATTTAGTCTCGGCAAATTTGGGCTACTCTAGAAAATGCTAAATCAATATGGTAGTTAATATTCATCCAATATGATTAATTGATGAGAAAGATACAACTTTACTGATAGATATTTTGTTAAAGAATAACCTATTGCAGATATTGTTCATATATGAAGCAGCCACAGAAAGTCATGTGAATGGAACACATCAGATTTTTTAAGATTAACGTTTCTTTAACCTGTTAGGTCATACAGGGCGATAAATGAATACATTGGGTGGCATGATGCTCAAATGAGCCCTAAGTTCATAGAGTTTAAACTCATTTGACATTTACCTTCTCAGGAAAAAACCTCTAAAAACCTATCCGGCCAAAAACCTGCCATCCTAGCCAAGAATTGAAGCGGAATCTCTTGAATATAAAGCACACACGCTAGCCTCACACCACAGACATGGACTTGTTTCTTACCGTCTTAATTTCGATAGATTTATTTCTCGTCCTGTTCGCAAACTCGTTCTTCTTCAGTTCCCAGACACTTGTTCATTTGGTTTTATGGTAGAAGGAAGAAACAGAGCTTATTTTTTGATCTGTGGGGCAGTGATCCTGAAAAAAATTGATGTTTCATCCACATTTTGTTCTCTACTTGCCCCTCCACAAACGTAAGACAAAAGCCTATTCCAGCTGCCCTTGTTAATAGAGATAAGCAATGATTACATATTTATACATTTCGTTGTAGGTATGAAAAGTATACAGTTGGTTAAAGCAATAACCAGATTTTAAACGGGTCACTATTTGATGGCTTTAAAATTCTGAGCTGCTCCCATGAACAATATATACAAACGGAGAAAAAGGAATAGCAACTTGCCATTTGCATAAATTATATGTATCTGAGAATACAAAGCAATAACGAGGGGTATGTTGGAATTTGTTATCGTCTCAAAACTGTCTTATACTTACTTAAATAGAACACACCTACTTATGACACTTAAACTTTGTGTCATAAAGAACAATGGTAGTGCATTTTTACAAAAATCTGTCCAAAAATAGGAACTTAATTTATTTTTGTAGTTAGTGTTTATTGGGAATCATAATTACATATAAAGATCGTAAAATACACCAGATTCCTAGCATATTATTTATAAAACAGTGATTTTTCCCAAAACTATATTTATACACTTTCAAAACGTTTCAAGCGTCTCAGTTTTTGTTTAATTTCCATTAAAAGTTACTATAACGTGCAGGAGTATCCATGTAATATTCTTAGGACAAATGCATGCTAATATTAATAATAATTTCAAAAATCATATTTTCCCATAAAAATATAGTTGACTTTAAGGACTAAATTTCTTATAGTTTATAAAAACTCATAATTCACTCATGATATTTATTTAAAATATTTATTTAGTACAATATTTGTTTGTGATTGAAAGCTCTTTTTTAAAAACTTGCAACCAATTTTCATACATGGAGCATTTTGATTATGGAATATTCATGTAATAACATTTACGAAATAATTCATAGGTGCCAAAATGCTTATTCAATTTGAAGGAAACTTGAATATTATGAATAAAAAAGCAATACATAGCTGTAAAATTTTCAAAAAAATCTATACAGCTATACGGAGTTTTCAAAAATCCCTCCCAGTGCCTCTTAACCAGTTCTATAGATATGATACTATCTCTTAGAATATGTCGCATATTGGAAGATAACAAACTTAAATGATATTGCACCCAAAAAATTGATGTCGAGATTTGAACGTAAATATGTTTTGAGGTCTCCTGAGTAAAAAAAAACATTTTTAGAAAAAGGTCCTCGTGTGCCTCTTTGGACAGCATACCTCAAAATCTTAAAGACTGCTAAATACCAAACTTGGTATTTAAGTTTGTTATCTTCCAATATGCGACACGAAGTTTTCAAAAAAAATCCCCCCACCCCAAACTACCCTTTACCTGGACATTTTTTTTGTTTGAAAATTTGGTAATAATTCGAACCTTAATTGGATAATTTTCGTCACTGAAACTAGCGCAGGTGTGCATCCTTGCATTGTCTTCATGGAAGAGAACATTTTTCTTTGCCAGATGATGGCGTTTTTTCTTCATTTCTTCGTTCAACCCGTGCAATAACGAGTATAATACTCTCCATTTATTGTTCTTCCTTACTAAAAGTAATTAAAGTAGATGATTCTACGTGCATCCCCCCCAAAACCGAGGCCATCACTTTGTCTGCTGATTTCACCACCTTTGCCTTTTTCGTAGCTAGTTCACCTTTAAAACACCACTTTGTACTTTTGTCTCTGGAGTGTAGCAGTTATGTATCGACGCAGAAGTTCGTTAGGATTGCGACGGAAAAGTGCCAAGCCAGCATCTGAATCGATCACACGATTGTGTTTATTCCCCATTAAGAGCAAACGCGGCACCCATCTTGACGACACATTTGTCAGAGCTAATTTTTGGTGCAAAATTTTCAACACTATTTCGCGATCTTTGATTCGTCGATCACTCAAAACCATATCCTGGATTTTGTCAATAATTTCGGAAAAAGTCACTTTTACTGAACTTCCGGAACGATGTTCATCATTTGTGGATGTACGGTCACGTTTAAATTCATTTATCCATTGTAAATTGTTGCCAGAAACAGAGTGCCATGATCTTCATTCAACTCGGCTTTTATCTCTTTCGGTGTTAAATCTTTTAAAGAAGTGTTTAAAAACCACACGAAACTCATTTTTCCCCTCTTTCTAAAGAAGTAGAAGACTGTTGATTCAGTCACCAATGACAACGAAACCACATGATGGATATAGCTGAAACTCTGACTGCCATCTAGTAAGAGGCGACGATTAATAGGTTCAAACTTTTTTCAATTCTTCGAGTGTAATTTCTTGGATTTTCTAAGGATTTATTGAACGTCCCTCGTATGTTTAGTATCTTCCAAGAATGCCAACAATTTTCATGAAAATCCTCCATTTCAGACTGCCCTTCACATGGAAACTTTTTTGAAAATGTTATTTTCCCCAAAAATGGTTCTAAAAGTTTTGGTTAAAATACTGTATATTAAAGATATTTACCTGATAAATATAGTGTATACCTTGAATTTTCTGGGAATAGCCTCTGAAGACCTCCTTATTCTGGATGAGTTCTGCAGAAATTTGCAAAACGGTCAAACCGTATGAGATAGACCAAATCTTACCTGCATAGAAAGTGTAGATCTCGTTAATACAGATAATTTATACATTATATGTTTTCCTTGTAGACTTGACCGTTTTCGAGATATCCCTTGTTATTAGTTTCAGTTTTAAACTACTTTAACTTTTCTCAAATGGAACCATACAAAGCGAACTGACCCTCAATTGTTTCACATTGCTACCACTTTTAAAAGATTTGGCTGTCACCTTAGCCTAATATATTCCCCTATTTCCCTTCTCCTTACAAGGAAGCATGTAATAATATCTAATCTACTAATGTTTATCTCAATTAATACGATGTAGATAAAAGAATAATCTTTCGTGTGAATAGTTTGTATAGGGAATAGCTAGAGAAAGTTATGTGACTGCAACAGACCAGATTTTTCTAGAAAGTTATTTTTTGTTTATTCAGAGAGCCTAAAAACCTACATTTCCAGTCAAATCTTAGTGTTTTTTTTTTGCATAGAATGCAATACTTCCTCTACTTAATATATAGGCAAGCAGCAAAAAAGATCATTATACTGCTGTTTATACACAACTTTGTTTTGTGTAGGTTCACTCATATTTCTGTGTTGTTGAATCTAATATTATGGGGTTATTGTTCCTTGATTAATAAAAAGTTGATTCAAACAGCTTTGGTTGGAATGTTAGAATGAATACTCACTATATTGCTTCAGAGGTTCCCAAACTAGCAAAAAATTTGACTTATATTGTAATGGGTTAATTTCCGCTCAAATTTACTGCAATTATTTGACTGTCAGTCTGGACTTCTCATCCATAGATTTTAGAGCATTACTTTTGAAATGTCCTGTACTTATGTGAATTCAGAGGGAAAAGGAAAGAGAGTTATGTAACGTGAACAAGAAATATAATTTTGTCTTCCTTTTAGAGCTTATTTTTCCTCAGAATGATGTAATATCTATTACTAATAAGTCAAGCTAATACTCAATATTCGCATGCTGTCTATACACTCAACATTTCTGTAATTCGTATAACATTTTATGTCAACGTTCCAATTACTTACAAACTCTTCTCTCACTTCAGGCGTTTTATGGGATGCACTGTTGACGTTGTAAAATGATGATAGTATTGACAAGTACAAAATCGTTGAGATTTAATTTTATTAAAAGCTTCGACTAAGAAGTGTTTTTGCTCCCGCTCTTCTGAACAAGGAATTCTCTGCAACGATTGGAGGCTGAAATTTGCAGCTCCGAAAAAGGGAGAACGTCGTCTCTTATTACAACCAATTCGTTAAATTAAGTTTAAATTATAATAAAGTGCATTAATGTTGGCGGAGTTTGAGGCAGATGCGTATAAGAAGGGGGGAAAGTATACATTTCAATACTTCCAGTAATTAAGGATGGTAACTTATTGCTTCACTGATTATTAAAGAGTTCGCAGAGAATTTATAATTTGTAAATACAAATTATTATTTTCCCTACCCTTCTAAGCAGTAGTGAGGAAATATTGCAAAATACTAAACCTTTCAGAGCCCTGGAACCCTTCACAATTCAATTCATAACCTAAAAGCTAATAATTTTTACTTACTCTCCGTGTATTATGTACACCCGCGAACGCAAAAAATGAGTCATTTCCAGATGCCATGTTGGTTGAAGAGCTTCGTGTATCTTCGTAAAAGCTATGCTCACAATACACACGAAAGAACTGTACAATGATTTGTGACTGACTGCGCAAAAGTTAACTTATGGGCACTGAAAACAAGTTACAGAGTACCTTTAGGATGGCCAAATCGTTAAGAAGGCTTTAATAATGCTAAAAAATTCCCAGGTTCAATCTGTCGCTGCTTGACCCTTTTTTGTGTTTGTTAATTTTATGGCTGGATATGTAGAACATAATATTGCATTAATATAACTTTGGCATTTGAAGTTGTGGGCCTATGCACTCACACAGAAACATTGTTCTACTAATACTCGCGTTAAATAACTAAGTGTATAATATATATATATATATATATATATATATATATATATGTGTGTGTGTGTGTGCGTAAATAAACCATTGTCTTTTAAAACTAAAAAACAAAAAATAGACATAACTAATATAGGATATATGAACTCTCAGCCCGTATAACTGTCCTCAATCTTCGAGGCAGCATAGACAGAATTAAATGCCTGCAGTAATGTGGACGAGAAGCTACAAGATCCCAGGCTTCTGGGTTTGTGCCCAGAATTTGTACCAAAACACCTTTGTTCTCTGCTTTTGTCCTTCGCACATCTAATGGTAAATTGGTACGCAGCTCCCTTTTTACCTCAGCCCACACATTCCTAATAGGGTTCAAATCTTGTGAACAGGGAGGCCAGCCTACCACTGATTTTGTGCCTCTCTGAAAACCAATTTGAAACCTTTCGATGTGTGGACAAGATAATTATCCTGTATAAATTCAACAATTCCATCACTGATCTCATCCTCACCGAGGAAATAAAAATATTATCGAGTATTACTGTGTACTGAACACCATTCAGTGTTCTACACAACAAGACCATCCCTTGATATCCAGCCCCAATAGGATACAGATACGCGAACATGATGCAATTGTGAAGCCACGTATTTTACATGTTCTTTTTTGTATAAACTTAACGTCCTTTAACCAAGTTGATCATATTGCAGGATGAATGGATTTGATGAAATGATGCTCAAATGATCTCAGGGTGCATGGAACTTAAGATTATCTGACATGCGTCTTCTCAGGATAAGGGAAAACCCCGAAGAAACCTCATCCGGGTAAAACCTTATCCTAAGCGATATTCGAACTCAGGACTTGTTAAAAGTGAGGCAGACATGCTATTACCTCACTACCCAGGCGGGCTTTGTGTCGTATTAAGACCGCTTTGGACAACAAACAAACATATTTCCCTTACGAGTGGAATAAAATAAAATGTTACCTTGTTTAAGAATATCACATTATTCCAGTTACGGTTAGTATTTTCCTGTTGGATTGATTTTCAAGAGTGTGGTGAATAAAAAAAACAACAACAACAAAGTTCCTACTTCCCTAAAAAATCAAATTTACTCAAATTGGATTCCTAAAAATGTTTCAAGACATTGGTTTTCTTAACAATACTGTAGAATTGTGCCTGATGCGTTTGCGCACCATTCTGCGCAAAACATGCTTCGTGTGCAGCATATTGCAGATGAATAAACGCTTGAAGAAGCATCATAATATTAGCAATAACTAACATATTATTAGGTAACTGTACCAAATGTTGTGTTTGAAATGGGCATGTCTAAAATAAATAGCCGCTATTTATGTTGATTCAACACCATTAAGAGAAGGGGAGAAATGCTACCTACATGCGAAAAGCGAACCTGATAACCTCCTCAAAGGAGTAATCTACATTTTGCCATAGCACTACAGTGAACGCATATGAAAGGTGGTTGGTTTAACAATGCCGTACAGTACAAACAATACAAGGCGTTGTGCCGTGTAGGACAGACGAATTTGGCGTTCCAGACATGACTATTTTTTTTTTTTTTTTCTTGTCCACGGGTGTAAATAGTGTATAGAAAAGATATTGAATTGCACCCAAAATTTTGATACCGAGATTTAAATACATGTTTTGGGACCCCCTGAATCTAAAAAATTAATTTTTAGAAAACTATCCGTGAGTGTGTATGTCTATGTGTGTATGGATGGGGGCAGCATAGCGTAAAACCGAAAAGATCTTTAAATAAAACGAACTTTATGCTTAAGTTCAGAATCTTCTAAGGATGTGACACGAGGATTTTCAAGAAAATTTCCCCACCCCCAACAACCATTTACAGTGATACAATTTAGAAAATGTTGGTTTTCTCAAAATGGCTCTAACGATATTGATTAAAATCTCTTATATTTAAAATATTTATATGGCAAATAAAATGTATATCTTGAATTTTTTTGGGAATAGCTTCTGAAGATCACTTTATTCTGGATGATTTTTCTGAATTTTGCATAACTGGTAAATTGTAAGACATAGACAAAAACTACACAAAAATGTAGATCTCCTTAAAACCCAAAATTTATGTTGTATATATTTTTTCGTGGAGTTGACCGTTTTCGAGATATTTCTTGTTAATGCCTCGGTTATATAATACTTAAAAATGTTCTCATACGTGAACTTGTAAACTCCTGTCCACACAAAGAAACGGATTTCAATCCAATAGCAACTATTTTTAAAACATTTGATTGTCGGTTTAGCTTAGTGTATTTTATTTCACTTCTATTTACAAGGTTCTAAGTCGTAATACCGTTTCTGCTAATGTTTATCTCGATTAGCATGAAGTAGATAAAAGAATAACCTTATTAATAATAATTTGTTATAGAGATGTAGAGAAAGTCAAGCGAATGGCACCCCTTTGCTATCTTCCAACAAAAATATATACTCCACTGAAGCTTCATTAAAATACTTTTTAATTCAAGCTATTGCATCCTCATCTTTATTATTCTTGATTCTTTTAAAAACCAACCTTTATGAAATATTTTATTTTATAAAAAATAGAACATGAAATAATCTTATTATAATTCCCCTTTTAATAAAAATTGCGTGTGCACCTTTTCACTGATGATTACCTTCATCATGTCAGGTTTTTACTTTTACCTCATATAGTAAGTATAAATCATTGTATTCCACACAAAAATTTGATACCGAGATTTTAACGTATGTGTATGTGTCTACAAACAGCACAACTTAAAAACGAACAGTTGGTTAAGTACGAAATTGGGTATTTAATTTGAGTAATTTCTAAGAATGCGAAACGAAGATGTTCAGAAAAATTCTCCCACCCGTAACTACCATTTACGTGAAAGATTTTTTAAAATTTTCGATATTCTCCAAAATTTCTATAATAAATTTGATAAAAAAAATGTCATATGTTAAAGGTATTTAGATGAAAAATAAAATCTTAATCTTGAATTTTCAGGGAATTGTCTCGGAAGCCCTCTTTTATGGATGATTTATTGCTCATAACTGGTAAACAGTAAGTAATAGACATATTCTTACTAAACAGAATCTGTAGATCTCGTTAAGCACACACTCGTTGTTATTAGTTTACATTTTTTAACTTTTAGAGTTTCTCAAATCGAAAGCCATCATTCGCTTTTACTATGTCTCTCTCTCTTGTAAAACTTGGCCGTGCAAAGAGAACCGAATTTCAATGCATCACATAACGAACAGCTCATAAAAACTTTTGACTATTGTATTCTCTTATTGTGTTTGTTTCTGCTATGTTTAGCTCGATCTACTTAAAGTACAGAGAAGAATAAGTTTTTATAAAAATAGTTTCTTTCAGAATAGGTAGAGAAACTTATGTGAATGGAACATATATTATTACAATAATTTTATATCGTATCCTCCCTCCTCTATTTCTTAAAGGAAAGACATTTGTGATTGCGTGAAAGCATTCGCATATTTGCGTATGTTTTTCAACAGCATAGAACAGACGAGCAAGGAAAGTTAGATTCAAGTTAACTCTAGTTTCAGTCAGGTTTCTTTTGATATATAAAGCCAAGTATTTATGAAAACTTTTCTAATTTAATTAACACCTTACTTGAAATATCTGATGTATTCCATTCACATGAATTTCTCTACATCTCTGAAACAAATTATTGATTAAAAAGTTTATTCTTCTGTTTACTTCAAGCTCCATGGTCGAGTGATCAGCGAATAGAGTTCTCACTCGGAGGTCCCGAGTTTGATTTCAGTCTCTGAATATAAGAATAATAAGAAACATAAAAAGTATGTTTGAATAAAATAAAATGGTTGAAACCTAACGTCAACGAGTTGTTTCTAATGCAAAGCCCCCGATATGACCTTAGATGTTAAAGGGGGCAATATAAATGAAACAACAATAATCGAGATAAACATGAGCAGTAATGCTTTCTAGTAACTAGAAGGGTAATAATGTGATACAGTAGGTTTGATTGTCAAATCTTTTAAAATCTGGATGTCATGTGGATGAAATTCATTTCCTTGTATTGCAAGGAGTTGACAAATTCCCGTATGTGAAAAGTATAAAACTGAAACCAATAACAAGGAATATCTAAAAAGTGGTCAACTCCAGGAAAATAATGTATATGAGATAAATTGTGTGTTTCAACGATGTCAATATATTTTGTGTAGTAAGTTTTTGCCTATGTCTTACGGTTTAATAGTTATGCAAAATACAGCAAAATTCATCTAGAATAAAGAGGTCTTCAGAGGCTACTCCCAGAAAATTTATGATATATATATATATATATATATATATATATTATTTGCACAGGGGGGAGTACAAATAATCGTTATAGGATTATACAACCAGCCAGCAACGTCCAAGTATGCAAACAGGAATTTCTTCAGTGACTTAACGGAAATGTTAGTGCAGTTACAGGAAAAGTTTCCAGGAACTGAATTAATTCTCTTAGGAGATTTTAATGCGAGGTTAGGAGGGGAGAATATTTCTCTAACGGGGGGTCATCAATGGGGGGAGGAATTCCGCGAAGGTCAACGAAAGAGCAAGGATAGTTTTATTAATGGGGAGGGCAGACAATTACTTGCTTTCTGTGATGCCTTCTCTTTAGAAATAATGAATGGCAAGTACGGTGAGGATCGAGAGGGAGAACTCACTTTCATAAATAAAAATGGGGGTAGTGTAATAGATTTTATTTTAGTAAGTCAGGGTTTAATTGGCAGAATTAGAAATTTTTGGGTGGGGGATCGTATCGAGTCACATCACTGTCCGGTTGTCCTGGAACTGAATATAGAGACGGCCATGGTGGCGCATGCACCTGAAGAGGGGCAGGGGGACGAAGGGAGATTCGTTAGTAAATTTATATGGAAACCGATAGAAAAAGAAGTATTTGTTGATAAATTAGAAAGAAGATTAGGGGAAAGGAACGCAGACACAGCGGAGGAACTAACGCATATAATAGCAACGGCTGCGGGGACAATGAAAGTCCAAATGCATGGTAGGGTAAAACGATGCAATGGTTGGTATGACCAGCAATGCAGAACTGTAAAGAAACAAGCAGAGGAGGCTCTGTCAAAATTCAGAAGGGAGGGGGGAGATGACATTAGGAAAATGTTTACAAAAAAGCGAAGGGAGTATAAACAGCTCTTACGGGAAAAGAGAACTACATGGCAAGACAAAATTACTCAGAAAATTAGTAATATTTTAACGCGGGGGGATAACGCTGAGATGTGGCAAGTAGTAAAACATTTAAGAGGCAACCGTCAGGCGCCCAACGAAATTTCTCCCAGAAAATGGGCAATGCATTTTATGGGAATATTCGGGAAAGGTGAAAGGGAAGGAATTTTTATAAAGGAAGTGCAAATTTTGGGAAATCTTGAGATCCCAATACTGGACGAGGAAATATCAGCACGAGAAATAGCACAGGCGCTAAGGAGTCTGAAGGTAGGCAAAGCTCCAGGGTTGGATGGGCTGCCCCCGGAAGTTTTTAAAGCCGCAGCCAATGTTAATGAGTTTGGTAGGAGTATGCTCCAGATATGCAACAAATTGTTTATTGAGGGGAATTACCCTACCTGCTGGGGAAAGGGCATTATTCATCCCATTTATAAAGGGAAGGGAACTATTGGAAATCCGGATAACTATAGGGGGGTTACTCTGTTGCCAATTATGGAAAAAATTTATTGTAGAGTGTTATATAACCGGATAAAGGACTGGGAATCTAAATTTGGCAAACTTTCAAAATTTCAAATGGGTTTCAGAGAAGGACACAGTACCATAGATGCCGCTTTTATATTAGACACTTTAAGGACGCAGCAACTGTTAGTTAAGCGGGGAAAGCTTCATTGTGCTTTTGTGGACTTTAAGAAGGCATTTGACTCTATCAATCGAAATGCATTATGGTACAAACTAGGCAGAAAGGGGTTATCAAGTAAAATGGTTAGAGCATTGCAGGCAATATATCAAAATGTCCAATTCTGTGTGAAGTACGACAGAAACAGAGTGTCCGAGAGCTGCCGAAGCTATAGGGGAGTGAGGCAGGGCTGTATTTTATCTCCCTTGCTATTTAATCTCTTTGTGGATGATATTACTGATACAATGATAGCAGAGAATATTCAAGCACCAGTAGTAGCGGATTTGCAGATCCCAACACTTTTATACGCAGACGATTTAGTATTGTGCTCTACGACAGTAAACGGATTGCAACGAGGACTGGACAAACTTAAGAACTATTGCGATGAATGGCTACTTACAGTTAATGTGAATAAGACTAAGGCAATGACTTTCAAAAAGGGTTGTGTTTATAGCAGGGAGGAGACTTGGACATATGCAGGACAGATACTGGACAATGTTAAATCCTTTGTGTACTTAGGACTCACATTTACAATGAACGGAAAATGGACAAAACACATTGACATTACGAAACACAAGGCAAGGGTGAAAGCGGCGGAAGCTCTCCGGATACGCTGCAGAATTCCGAATATCTCCATAACCTTAATGGAAACTGTATACGGAGCGACAGTTAGATCCACGATGACATACGGAGGAGAAATATGGGGGTGGGAACAAACAGGGAATCTGGATCAAGTGAGGACCCAATTTTTGAAAGGAATTCTGGGTGTAGGGAGGGGTACGGCAAACTGCGGAATAATGAAGGAATTCGGGGTACATAGTGAAACGATAGAGTGCAAAATCAGAGCAGTTAAATATTGGATGAGAATCGTTCACGGAAACCAATCTCTAATTAGGGCAGTCTGCTACCGTGAACAGTTGCGAATGGAAGGTAATTTGACGTGGGCATCAAAATTAAAGAAAGGGTTGGAAACCATTGGGATGGGAGACATTTGGATGGCGGGGCAGGAAAACAGGCGAAGTATTTGGAGAAAAATTAAGAAACGTCTCTGTGATATTGACAGACAGCAAATAATTGCGCAATGCACAGAGAAGGTGTCATTAGAAGTACAGTCTGGGCTGAAATCGGAGTGGGGTATGGAGCAATACATCAAAACAGGCACCAAACTCATTAGAGAGGGGCTCGCGTGGATTAGACTAGGAGCATGGAGGAGCACGAAAATTTCTGACGTGAATGGTATAAGAATCTGTCCCATTTGCGAGGAGGAAGAGTCGTGGACTCACATCTTGGCAAGATGTAGGGGTACGGAGGAATGGCGGGAAAAATATTTGCCGCGATTTTTTACCACTGCGAATGTAGGGATAGAAGCATGTTGGACGCTACTGGCAGGCACGGAAAACATGGACGGGCTAGGTAAATTTATACTTAAGGCAAGACAGCTGAGATCTGAGGAGGCTGCCAATAGAGAAGGGGGGGATAAGATCAACTAAACAAAAGTGACTACAATGTTCTACATACATGTATATTATATCAGACTTAGGTCACTGTTGTGCTAGGGTTGTATATATTATGTGTATATATGTCTTTTAAGTGTAATTATCTATGATAAGAGGGTGCATTTATGGAGGTGTACTATGTGCTGTAAATTTAAATTGGTATATTTGAATATCTTTGTATCTTTATTTTCGGATTCACTCTTAATTTTTATTGTTGTTTAATATTGCTTTTGACTGTGTATTTCCTTTGTCTTTTTATTTTCGTGTTTACTCTTTTAATTCTTTGTTTTGGTTGTTGTTTTAATATTGCTTGTAATGTGTATTACAAAAGCACGTACGGTCTGTGGACCCGTGCGACTGTTGACATTCTATGTATGATATTGCTATATTAATAAATACACTTATTCATTCATTCATTCATTCATATTATTTGCGATGGAGCTTGTTTTATTGTGTGGTATTTTAATAAAAATCGTTAAAGTCATGTTTGAGGAAAACGACATTCTCGAAAATTTAAATACCAAGTTTGGTATTAAACGGTGTTTCATTTTTGAGATTTGCTGTCCACAGGTACACACACAGATACACAAAGATGGATCTTTTTCTAAAATTATTTTTTGGATTCAGGTGGGTCAAAAGCATGTTTTTCCGATGAAAGTTTGGTATCAAATTTTTGGATACAATACAATAGGTACCTTCTCTATACACTTTGTACATAGTAGCTGTAGAGAAAGTAAAAATCTGATGTTCCATTCACATGGCTTTCTCTACATCTCTGTAACAAATTATTATTAAAAGGCTTATGCTTCTATCTACTTCGTGCTAATCGAGATAAACATGGGTAGATATGCTTTCTTGTAAATAGAAGGAAAATAATGTGATGCATTAGGCAAACTCGATAGTCAAATCTTTTAAAAGCTGGTTGAAATGTGGATGAAATCCGTTTCTTTGCATTCCCAGGAGTTAAAAAATTCCCATATATGAAAAGTTTTAGAATTTTGAAATTGAAATCAATAACAAGGAATAGTTCAGAAATGGTCAACTTCATGAAGTTGATTTAAGTGTATTTTAACGAGATCTACATTTTTGTAAGTAAGTTTTTGTGTATCTCTTACAGTTTCTTAGTTATGCAGAATCCAGCAAAATTCATCCAGAATAAAGAGATCTTCGGAGGCTATTCTCAAAGAATTCAAAGTATACATTTTATTTTTATGTAAATATCCTTTAATATACAGTATTTTTTATTAAAATCGTCATAGCCGTTTTTGAGAAAATAAACAAAATAGAAAAAAATTCCATATAAAGGTTAGTTTGGGGTGAGGAATTTTCCTCAAAATCTTCGTGTCGCATTCTTGGATGATAGTAAAGAGGAAAACTAAATACTCTTGTTTAAACAAATCTAAGATCAATAAACCACTTTTTTCGTGGCAATAAGTATTTCCGAAATTATTGGTATTAGATTAGGCCTTTGGCATGCAATAATAGGACTGGCGGGTTGTGGATACACAAAAATGCTGTAGTGTTCCGCCACTGCATTTATTCAACTTAGTTTTGCTACTTGCACTGTGCACTTCCATTCAGAAGAGAGGTTTGGGGGTACAGTTTCCCTCCTTCCGCAGAGTGCGACTCTAACAATAGGCACAGAGATAGTACTAGAGTGGAGGGGGCGACTTGCAACTTATCTATGAGCACATTTCCATGGTAACACACACATACGCTTCAATATTGTTCAGAGAGGCAGGGCAGAGGAGAGGGGAATCGATGTCAACATGCCATTCTCATCATAAAAAACTACCCGGCTCAGGTTTGTTCGCGTTACAGTAAGATCCAAAACTACATTCCAATTGACTTGACTGTGTCTGCTAACAGAATGTGAATACTACAAGTTTACATATTTAGATTATAGGTAAGTAACTACCCCAGGTTTACAGTTTGTTTGCTATACTGTTAGTATATCTCGTAATTAGCATTCTAAAGATAAAAAATCGTATGTGTTCCATTCACACGTCTTTCTCTATCTGTTCTGCAAACAACCTATTCTTACAAAAGAGTATTTTTTTATCTACATTAAACTAATCAGATAAGTATTACCAAAAATTGTCTTATTTCTTAGTTCGTTATAAGTAGAAGGGACATAAAAGAATGCACTAGGTTAAAACGATATTCAAATCTTTTAAAAGCTGTTGTATATGGTTGTCACTAAAATTAAGTTCTCTTTCCATGAGCAGGGGTATAAAAAAAAAAAAAAAAAAAAAAAAAAAAAGACATAGGAAACAAATGAGACCTTCCCATTTGAGAAAAATGTTAAGTATTTTAAAACTGAAACCAATAAGAGATAATAATTCTGAAATGGTTAGGTCTACAAAAATGTATATGGCATAAATTGTGTGTATTTAACAAAATTTACATTTTTTGTGTAATAAGTCTCTTACGGTTCACTAGTTATGCTTCAGTCTTTCAGAGTGAAGACGATTTCAGAGGCTATTCCAAAAACAATCAGGATATACCCATTATTTGCCGTATAAAATATTTAATATACAGTATTTTAATCAAAATTGTTAGGGCCATTTTTTCGAAAATTGCAAAGGGAAGTTTGGATGAGAGATTTTTCTGAAAATCGTGTTGCATTCTTGGAGGAAACTATGAATTTTGCTGTGCACTCATGCACACACTGGCGTTTTTTGTGTACGGGGACAACAAAACACGTATTTCCGGTGAAATCGCGGTATAGAATTTTTTGTACACCTACTTTGTACATTGTACATGCATGCTTGAAAAAGTAAAAATATTGGAATAAATGTGAAAGAATTCAGCAGAAATTAAATGCAAATTTTGATACTCATAAACTGAAATGTGTTCATTTATTGTTAAAAATCTGTATCGAAATGAAAACCATTTCCATACACATTTTCATTTCGATGTAGATTATCATGCTTGCGCGCTGCCCTGTTAATGGCTGTTCACTGCCTGCTAGTTTGCATAAAATTACAGAAAGATCTGACGCATACAATAACTTATAAGAATATTTAATTATATATAAGAATTATAAGAATATATATTTATTTCCCGAATCTAAACTCATAATATTACGCAAGCAACGCAAAGTAGGTCATGGAATTGATACCACAGAGACGAGGAAATTAATAACCTAGGATAGTTATATTTATATATCTTTATCAATGAAGGTTTTAATTTCATCAGTGGAAGGCATTTTTGATACGATTTCAGTTTTAACAGGGAATGCAACTTCTTATATTTGGATATATGAATGCCATGTTTTACAATTAGAGTAGCTTGCAATACTCAGTAATTTATCCACAAGATTGGAGATTTCATTATTTTTGACATTTTTAAGTAAACTATGAGGACATTTTCCGAGGATGAAGTTACAGTTTTTGTCATTCTCATGCCATGAATTTATCATATAACTTTTTGTATATCTTTTTTGATTTCTGTGAAGTAAATTGTTAACAACATTACTTGCCTTCTTTGTTATATCAGGAGTCGTGGAACTCAATTCTATATCATTATCACTAGTCCAAAATATCTCAGTCTCCATCTTGCAAATAAACACCGTGAATCGAATTTTATTTGTTATCGACGCATGCGTACAATACGCATAACGGTCGGTGGAGTTCATCTTTCGTATGTAGGGTATCGAAATATTAAATATTTATTGTATATCTACATGTCGTAGAAAAATTATATATGTAACTCTCATATAATGGTCATTAGAATATTTTCCTCTCATTCACATCCCAAGAACTACCATTATAGGATCGTTGCATAAATAGCTATTTCAATACATCCTGATGCACGACAATACAAAAGCCTCAAGGAATATTATAGCAACTAGAGTCGATTTAAAATTCAATCGTGGTTGCTTTGCTATACATCTTTATAGAATTAATGTTAGGTATTCTTCTTTCTATGATTATTGTGATGAACAGGTAAGAGATGTGATTACATATTGTTTGCATATAAAATTATATGACAGCAATACAACATTTACGAGATCAAGTACTGAGTTTAGGCCTTCATGTTCCACGCAATGTTGTTCTATTACTTGCGACTAAAATTTTGATGATATTAAACTTTGATGATAATATTTTTAAGCCATGCAAATATTACATATAAATATTTCCTATATTAATGCACTGCAAATGTTTGAAGACTACATGTAAGTGTTCTTTGTAAATCTATATCCAACCGTTATTTGTTATTGTCTGTGGCTGTATAGGTTTTTATCTAATTGACAAAAAATTAAAAATCTAATGTGTTACACTCACATGACTTTCTCTAGCTGCTCTACAAACTCCTTACAAAAGATTATTCTTCTTTCAACATAATTAGAAAGAGATAAACATTAGCAGAATGTTCTTATTACTTAGTTCCTTATAAGCAGAAGGAAATTAAGATAAGGTACTAGGCTAAAGTGATGTTTTAAAAGCTATCGTTATGCAATTATCATTGCAAATCATTTCTTTGCTTGGCCAGAAGTAGAACAAAAGAAAAACGGACATTTCCGTCGAAGAAAAATATAAATACTTCACAATTGAAACCAATAACAAGGAATATCTCGGAAATGGTTACCTCCAGAACAAAAAGTAAAGGACACAAATTATATGTTTTGACAGTAACATTTTTTGTACAGTATATTTTGTCTATCTCTTACGGTTTAGCTGTTAAGCAAAATTTGGCAAAATTCATTCAGAATAAAGAGGTCTTCTGAGGTTATTCCCAGAAAATTCAAATATAAATTTTATTTGGGATGTAAATATCTTTAATATACGGTATTTTATTCGATATTTTGCTACTGTTTTAACCAATTGAGCTTCCAGCGACGTAACATTACATTCCACATTGGCATTTTTCCCGATAAATCACACCCATCCCGGCTATGTGTAACAGTTCTGCGTCTAATAGATGCACCCAGTGGTATGTTATAAACTCTTTCTCTCTCAGGGTATGCGTGGGTGTTGCGAGAATGGGGAAAACCAGATAACATTTATGAGAATATTTAATGGAAGATAATAACTGTTCTGTTTTGAATAAATTGCCGGTTGTTTTTTAAGATGATCAATTCTAAAACTCTTTCTAAACACGAGGTACTATAACTGTATCGTATTAAATGTACAACATTAAGAGTGTTGAGAACCTTACGTTGTAGGCAAAATTAGTTTCCTTCGTAAATTAAAAGTGAGTGGTTAAACAGCTTTACGTAAACCTCCAACAGATCACGTAAGGAGAGCTACACTATGACTACTGTAGTAGGAGAATTAAACCTGAGAAGCGAAAGAGAGTAACAAAACGAAAGAAGCACCAGAGGTTAACTTGAGGTGCAAAATTTGATAGAGTAGGTAAGTACATTTTTCGAAATACATGACATTATGTTAGTCTACATCCGCTTCAACAGACTATCCGAGTATAACTGCTATGTTCTACTTTGCCAAACTCTGCATTCTATTTTAGCATATAAGAACACTTTATTCTCTTTGACTGCTGGGTCCTAAGCATCCTTTCCCAGGGTTAAATTCTCAGAAAGGGCTTATATGTCTTTTAAACATCCTTTTAAGCATCCCATAAGTTTGTGAGCTCTAATTCAATGAACTGAACCTTGAGTTAAATTGTTATTCTTGTTTACTTAGATTCCTTGAATCTAATTACCTAAATTTGAGCTAATTGTTTTCCCCAACGTAACCTGCATTTAGTAATGATTTCTAAACTAACACAGGTGTTATAATCTGCTCTTTTTATATTATCCCTCACTATGATTTTCGTACAACAAATTTTGCTACCTCTTGTAATTATATTATAATACACTAATAATGATACTATAATTACATTATGCGTTGATGTTAATATATGGAATATTGCAAATATTTATTTTGTTTCTCTAGTATTTCTTTATAAATTAATTATTAATGGAATACAACCATAATGTTGGTATTATGTTGCATCGAGTTATGCAATATCACTCTTACAGATCAAAGTTTAGCTCGTAGACAGCATGAATTGAAAAACAATTTATTATAACGATCATCCAAATAGTGGTTAACTTATGAGGTAGTACTTACCCTATTGTAATAAAAAATAGGTGTATGTTACTTCAAAATAAATTTGAGAACACCTCGTGGTTTCAGTGCAAAACTGTGTCAGTTGAAGAATTTAATGCTTCAGGACAAGCATGTTGCCATAGTAGCTGAGTTGGTTGTAGTTGCGGCACAATAAGCCAAAGATTCGTTGCTGAAAACCCACAAATGGCATTGTGTTTTCCTTCTAAAGCTACCTTTTTGACCTTAAAGATCATTCGACTCTAACATAAAATTTTAGATTTATTAAATTTATTTTTACTTTTTCTATTACTTGTAGTAATAGTATAGTAATAGTATACAAGAAGTATTGCACTCTAACCAAAATTTCGATACCGAGATTTCACCGGAAATATATTAAAATGTTTAAGATCACATGAAATGCATATCTTGAATTTTATAAGAAAATCCACTAATCTCTCTTCATTCTGATTGACAATTACATAATTGATAAAATAAAGGAGAGAGAGACAAAATCTCACTACATAAACAATGTATCAAACTCTCAAATTTTATAAAATAATATTTGTTGCGGTGCAAACCATATCTGAGATAGTATTTGATATTGATATAAATTTTCAAACATTTATACTCTCCTCGAGGAAAATCGCTATATTTTCCTTATTTCTTTGGCCATAGAAAGAGAACAGAATTTTTAAGCATTAAGCATTATAGAGCGATAAAAAACCTGTCTATCGTTTAAAGCCTAAGACTACGATATTTTCATAATTTAGGTAAACCTTTACGATAGATATCTGCAGTTCATTCCGATTAATATGAATTGGATTGAAGAATGAGCATTTTTGATATTGTATGTTGAGAAATAGGTAAAGAAATCCAAGTGAATACAACAGTCGAAAATTGTACTTGCCCTACCATGCATATAGTATATAGAGAAGGTTCCGCCAACAATTTAGATACCCATATTTTACTGGAAATACGAATTTTGAGGTCCCTTAGTCAAGAAAAGAGCTTTTTTAATTTCTTTAGCATGCACAATGTCCATAAGTAGCGAAGGTATTGTATTCCAAATATTCGGTATGTTTTTCACCGAAAATATAGTTTGAAGTCCGCTGAATCCAAAACAGCATTTTTCGACAAATGTCCGTGTGTGTATGAGTGTGTATGTCTGAACAATAGGTATAGTATATCTCAAAAAACGAAGAATTCGTTAAACACTAAAGTTGGTATTTAGATTTGGCAGCTTTCAATGATGGGACACGAAGATTTTTAAGAAAATCATCCAAACAAAACCACCTTTTACATGTAAACTTTTTCGAAAATGTTGATTTTCTAATAAATGGCTAGCGAGTTTAATTAAAGTATAATATTTGTGAAATTTGCAATACAAATAAAATGCATATCTTGAATTTTCTGGGAATATCACTGAAACCCTTTTCATTATAGACGACTTTTGTATAACTGAGTAATCGTAAGAGATAGATAAATTCTTACTGCACATAATATCTTATGCGTTCTATTGACTATCTATTTCAGTTCCTCTATCTTTTCTGAAAGTAAACTATTCTTACTGAAAGCTATCATTTTATTTACTTCATGCTAATCGAAATAAACTTTAACAAAAATGGTCTTATCAATTAGTTCTTTACAAGTAGAAGGCAATTAAGCATATACACTAAGCTAAAGCAATAGTCATCTCTTTTAAACAAGTTGTGAACAATTGAAATACGGCTGTCTTTGAGTGAGGAGGATTAAAATCAAAGAGAGATGATACAAAAGATCACTTACCATTTGTGAAAGGTGTAAGCCGTCAAAACTGAAACTAATAAAAAATAAATATCTCGGAAACGGCTAACTCAATAACAAATTATATGAGATCTGTATTTTATGTGTAACATGTTTTTGTCTGTTTTTCTATTATGTAAAATGCACCTTGAACGAAGAGCTCTCCAGAAAATTAAAAATATAACTACATTTTATTTTTCATGTAAATATCTTTAATGTATGATATTTTAATCAAAATCGTTAGTGCTGTTTTTGAGAAAAGCAACATTAAACAAAAATTTTCCATGTAAAGAGTGTTTCGGGATGAGGGAATTTTCTTGAAAATATGTTTGCTGAATTCTTAGAAGATACTAAAGTTAAATACCAGCTTTGGTATTTTACAGGCTTTTCGTTTTTGAGCTATGCTGTCCACAGTCACAGGCGCGCGCGCGCGCACACACGCACACACACACAAACACAGAAAGAGAGAGACACGCATACGGACATTTTTCGGAAAAATGTATCTTTTTTCTGGATTCAGGGGACTCTAAAATATGTAGTTCCTGTGAAATATAGGTATAGAATTTTTGAGTGAAGTGCAATATATTCTATACCACGTACAGTATACATAGTGTATATGAAGAAAACAAAAATGTAGAGTTCGTTAAAACACACAATATATGAGCCTATGTCAAATGTAATACCCGTTTAGAATTAACAATTTCTAACATATTCCTGGCTATTGGGTTTATTTTAACGTTTTCAAATAGGAAGTCGCTATTCGTTTTCTGATCAAACAAAGAGAATAGAACTTAAAAATGATCACATAATGACTGCATTTAAAAGTTTTTACTATCTCTTTGACTTATTGTATTTTCTTATTTGTCTTGCACATTCAAGAAAACAACGTGCTATAAAATAATTTGTGCTAATGTTTGTGTTGATGAGCGTAGAGTAAGTAGAACAATAAAGTTTTACAGGGACAGTTTGTTGTAGTATAAGTAGAGAAAGTTTTGTGAATGTAGTACACCATATCTTTTATGCTGGCCAAGCAAAGAGAACCGAATGTCAAAATCTTCACTTTCTCTTGTATCTACAAGGAAATAAGTAATAGGACTGTTTGTGTTAAGACTACTTCTTGATTAACATGGGGTAGATATATAAGAATAATTTTCTGCACAATATATATACAAACTCATGTGAATGAAACACATATTTTTTAACTTCGTAGCACATATGTAGAAAGTATTGTATTCCTCCAAACATTTTATACCGATATTCACCGGAAATACATGTTTTGAGACCATTGGATCCATAAAATCAGTTTTATAAAAAGGTCAATATGTGTGAGTCTGTCTGTACTTCTCTCTTTTTCTCTCTTTGCGTGTGTATGTGTGTGCGTGTGGGTGTGTGAGAGAGAGAGAGAGAGAGAGAGGGACGACAGCATTATTCAAAACTCAGATGTGTTCCATTCTATTCTATTTTTTTTACCGGTTCAGCAAATGAACTATTTTTACAAAAGATTATTCTTCTCTCTACATCTAGAGAGATGTAGAGAGAAGAATAGTCTAGAGATGTCCTTTAAAAGTTAGTCGCAATTTGATGCATTTGAAATTCGTTTCTTTTTGCATGGACAGGAGTAAAAACATGTGAAACCAATGTCGACTTCCAGTTTAGGAATAGTTTAAATATTTTAAAATTGAAATCACTAACAAGAAATATCTCGAAAATGGTTCACTTTTCGAAACCTGTGCGTTTTAATGTGATCTACATTTTTTGTGTAATAAGGTTTTGACTATCTCTTACGGTTTACTAGCTATGTAAAAGTCATCCAGAACGAAGAGGTCTTCAAGGGCTAATCTCAAAAAATTCTAGACATACCAAACTTGATATTTCAGTTCATTATCTACCGAAAATGCAATACAAAGATTTTCAAGAAATGCCCCACTCCCAATTATCCTCTACATGGAACATTTTGTCAAAATTTTTGAGTTTTTAAAAAATCGATTTCATTAAAATGCCTCGGTATATTAAACATATTTAAATGACAAGTAAAAGAAAAATGCTCAATTTCTTGAGAATCATCTCTGAGATCCTCTTCATTCTGTATAGCTTTTGCATAAGTGGTAAGCTATAAGCGATAGAACAAATGTATCACATAAAAGTGTAGATTTCGTCAGAACGCACTATTTAAGTTCTGTTCATTATTGCTACTTCCTAGAAAATCCTTTTTATAGTTTCAATTTTAAAATATTTGTAACTTTCTCAAACAGGAAGTCGTCCGTAGTACATTATTTTACTCCTGACCATGCAAACAGAAGCACATTTCAATATCAATCGTGGAGCGAAAGGTTTTTAAACTTTTTACTATCGCTTTAGCCTAGCGCATTCTCTTAGTTCCATGCTGCTTATAAGAAAATAAGTAATAAGATCATTCTGCTAATGTTTCTCTCCATGAGCATGTAGTAGATAGAATAATAATACTTTGTGACAAGTTCGTTTGCAGAACAGATAGGAAAAGTCATGTGAATGGAACACATACAAATTTTTAGTTATTTTGTTCATAACAATAAAAAATAACGTTGCCTTAGTTCTTTGTGATTAGGTGGATATCAAATTATGTTTTTCTGCTGAAAAGTTAATATAAATTTTTACTTTTCTGGCGCCCATATAAAATCTACATAGTAGATAGAGAAGATATTGTATTCCAAACCAAAAATTCGTTACCGACATATCATCGGAAATGCATACCTTAGGATCTTATGAATCCAAGAAAACAACGTTTTTTGTTGTTTTTTTTTTTTTAAAAAAACTCCATGTGTGTATATACGTGTCTCTGTTGATAACATACCTGAGAAACGAAAACTAGTAAAATACCAAGCTTGGTATTTAAGTGCAGTATCTTCCGAGCAATGCAATACGAAGATTTTCAGGAATATCCTCCACCGCAACTACTCTTTTCATGGAACACTTTTAGAGATTATTTATTATCTCTAAAATGGCTCAAACGATTTTGATTAAAATACAAATATATAAGATATTTTTTTATTTCTAAAATGGCTCAAATGATTTTGATTAAAATACAAATTTATGAGATATTTTTATGACAAACGAAATAGATATATCCTGAATTTTCTGGGAATAACCTCTGAAGAGACCTCATATCCCGTCCATATCCCCGAAAGAGTTAAAACATACAATTTATATCGTGAATTGCTATTTTTTTTTATAGAACTAACCGTTTCCGAAGTTTTCCGTGTTATATGTTTGAATCTTGAGCTTTCTTTCTTCTGGCAAGCAAAGAGAACGAAATTCCATTTTTTCACATGTCGACCGACTTTTAAAGGATCTGTCTATCACTTTAGGCAAGTGTATCTTCTTAGTTCCCTTCTACTTGCAAAGAAACAATGCTAATGCTTATCTCGATTAGCAAGATGTAGATAAAAGAACAATATTTTGTAAGAAATGGCAGGTGAATGGAATATATACGGCTTTTTATAGAATCCATTATTTACTCTCGATACCAAAGTGAGCAGCAGAGAGAGTAATAAAGGCACACACGGCTTCTGCATGGACTAATATGGTCCAGACTGTACTCTGTGAGTGTTAGAAACCCTTTGAAAGCCTCCCTCCGTGTGTGATCTTAAAGCTGTTAAGGAAAATCAGTGTTGTATATATACCCTAAAGCGTGGGTAGAGGACGTCTGCGCGGTGACAGTTGTACACCTGTTGTTTTGCTTCAGGAAGCTGACGTCCATCTACTGGTATCTCTCTACATCGTATCTACCTTGCAGCTATAACAGTGCGCAGCGCCGCCTTTCACGCCCCAGGCGATGCTCATTCATCACACGGAGTTTCCACCCCACCCCACAAACCCTCTTTATTGTCTCCAGCCTCTTCTCGCCGCATAACTAGATGTATTCGTTACTCCATGTTCCAAGTGTTTGAAACAGCGTGACAGGATTCCGTCAGCACAATGGCTTGTCCAACTTGGTCAGCATCAAAGTTTTCCTAATTTGGTCCTTGTCACACCACGCTCATGCTTCCATCCTCCCTTCAAGAGCCTTCAACAATGAAGTATAAAGAAGAGCAAACAAATATTACGAAATGTATAGAATACTTACATTTATACTCCTTTATGTTTTTGATAACTCCAAGAAACAATGCATCATGCTCTACTATGTATAAGGAGAAACATTGTATTGTATCCAAAACTTTGATGTGGTCCATTCACATCACTTGCCCGAGATCTCTGTAACAAATTATTGTTAAAACTCTTATTCTTCTATCTACTTCATACTAAGCGAGATAATCATTAGCAGAAATGCTTTCTAGAAGGGAAATAATGTAGCACACTAGGGTAAAACGATGTCAAATCTTTTAAAAGCTGGTTGGCATGTGGATGAAATACATTTCTTTGCATTACCAGGAGTTAACAAATTCCCGTATGTGAAAAAGTATTTTAAAACTGAAAGTAATAACAAGGAATACCTAAGACATGGTCAACTCCACGTAAAAATGTATATGACATAATTTAATGAGATCTATATATTTTGTGCAGTAACTTTTTGTCTCCCTCTTACGGTTTACTAGTTATGCAAAGAGGCTAATTCTAAAAAATTCAAGATAAACATTTTACTTGTCATGAAAATATCTTTAATATACGATTTTATTCAAAATCGCTAGTCATTTTTGAGAAAATCAAAATGTTCAAATTTTTTCCATATAAAGAGTAGTTTGAGGTGGGGGGATTTTCTTCAAAATTTTCGTGTCAATTTATTGTCTGAGAATATGCACATTGCACAGACATTGTCAATTATAAAGTGATAAAATTTAAAACAATACCGACTGTCAGGAAGTACTAATACTTAGTACTTTAAATTATTCATTAACATCATATAGACATAGATCTAATAATAGTCGTTTAACTGCTTTTTAAAAGTATTAGTGTCCAATTTTTTTAATATTTTGTGACAGTAGATTGTAAAATTTTACACCAAAGTCATTAAAATTGCTTTTTGTTGTTACATTTCTGCATAAGCTAAAGCTTAACTGTAGATTATTTTTGGTGTAATATTCATGAATAGCATTATGGGGTAAGTATGTGTCAATTTTATTTTTTACATAAAACAAACATTTACTAACATATAAGGAAGCAACTGTAAGAATTTTCAACTTCCCAAATAATGGCCTGCAATGAGCTCTACATTGCATATTAATCATACTACCTTGTTTTGTAATTTCAAAAGTCTTTTCTCACTTGGGTGATTTCCCCTACTAATATTGCATATGTCAAGTGAGAATGAATGTATGAGTAATACAAAACTTTTAGAACATGTATATTTACTTGGTATTTTAACTTCCTGATGAAAAATATCCCACTGGCTATTTTGTTACAAACGTGTTCTATGTGTATTTTCTATGTTATGTTTGAATCAATATAAATTCCCAAGAACTTTACTTTCTCAACTTCATAATTTGTATTGAGGCTAGTGGTAAGATCTTTAGTTTTGTCTAAATTCAAGGATAAAGAGTTTGCTATACACCAATCGTTAATTATTCTGTAATTGTATCTAACTTAAGGTTATTAAGATATAGACTTTCTCCGATTATATTTATAAGTAAGAAAATATGATGTATTAATATCAATGGCTGCAGAAAAATCATTAATATAAACAATGAATAACATTTGCCAATATAGAACCTTGTGGTACACTTCAGTTACAATCTATGCATATTGAGAAAATGAACCTTTAAAAATATACATTAAAATCTATCACTCAAGTATGACTTTATAAGATTCAGAGCTAAATCATTAAATTCATAAAACTTTAATTTATTCAATAAAACACAATGAGATGTGTTGGCAAAGGCCTTAGACATCTCATAAAATCTTCTATTCATTTTTTTCATTATCTCTGTACTCATAATACACATGCTTATAAAAGCTTCGATTGCACTCTCTGTGAATCGCCCAGCCGTAAAACCATACTGATTATCACAAAAATAGAATTGTTCTAAAAATATTTGACAATTTGATTCTTTAAAGTAATTTCAAAAAACTTTCCTATAACTGGTGTAACAGACATAGGCCTATATTATCGTAATTACCTTTGGCGCCTTTCTTATGGTTGGGGGCTATTGTAACTCTTTTTAGCAAGATGGAAAAATTCCATTTTGAACACAGTCATCAAATAAGTGTTCTAATACTTCAGAGATATAAAAGGCAGCTAGTTTAACAATATAAGAGTTTAAATAGTACACATTCATGCTTTTACTGTTATTGAGATCTAACATGGCCTTGTAAACTTCTTCAACAGTAATATTACAAAATTCCATTTCATAGTTGAATTTAAATTCTGTAAGTGGTGTTGCACATAATTTTTAGCTAATGAAATGTTATATATTTAGTATTGTGTATTTTATTTAGGTAATTTTTATTAAATTCATCACAGTTAAGATTCTCTATAGCCTGGGATGGCTTGTCATTGATAGTTTTTTACAATTGACCACATAGTTTTGGATTTATTCACAGCATGTAATATGCTTTCAAAATTATATTTAATTTTTGAATTATTAATCTCTGTCTTGTATTTATTATTTAATTCTTTATATTTCTCTCGGAATTCTTGTGCACCAGTGGTCTTGTATTTTTCATACATTTCTAAGCATAATGCCTTAAGTTCAACAAGATTATCTGTATACCATTTGAATTTTAACCTGAATTTTCCTTTATTGATACTATAATTACTATTTCTAATTGGAAAAGCAGTTTCAATCATTAATAAAAATATATCATAAAAACAGTCAAATTTAAAATGTACATCAATCATTATATATAAGTTAGCCAGTTCACGTTGCTAAGAAGGAAACAGAAATGCATAGCACTACTATCGCTAATAGGCCTATACAGTATCTGTGGAGGATACTAAACCTAAATATCAAGTTTGGTATTTTATCAACTTTTCGTTTTTGAATTAATGTGTTTACAGACATACGGACATACAAACATCACACACACAGAACCTTTTTTTAAAAAAATATTTTTTTTAGATACAGGGGACCCTAAAACGTGTACTTCCGGTGAAACTCGTTATCGAATTTGAGAGTGGAGTGCGATACCTTCTCTACCTATATACCACGTACTATGTAAGAAAGTAGGAACGTATTCTTAGACAAATTTCCGTGTGTGGGCTGCATAACTCAAAAACGAAAAGTTCGTTAGTTTCCAAATTTGATATTAAAGCTATGGAGAATTTAAGGATGTGATGCGAAGTTTTCAAGAAATCCTCCACCTCAAACTACCCTTTATATTGTGAAATTTCGATTTTTTCAAAAATGATTCTAAAATTCCATCTGTTTAAAAAAAATTAACGATACTGAAATGTATATCTTGAATTTTCTGTGGTGTAGTGTCTGAAGTTCTCTTCATACTGTATGACTTTTGCATAACTGGCAAAACGCAAGAGATAGACAAAAACTTACTGCATAAATAAAAGATCTCGTCAATGCACACAATTAATGCCAGATATATATTTATGGAGTTAATCATTTTCGATATGTCCCTTGTTATTAAATTAAAGTGAGCTTTATTTATGAACACTCTTTAACTGCTGTGGTTCTCAGCGTCCTCTTCTACATGCGTGAAAGACCGCTTAACGTTGAATAGAAACCTCTTTAACTGGCTTGAGGTTCTGTTTCAACTTTCTCATAACTATATTTTTTCAGATGTTTATTACATTTTCTGATTTGTATCTATAAGCTACATAGTATTCCAACAAAAATTCTAAAAGAATTCGATAACTAGATTTCATTGGATATATATTGAAGCCCCTAAAATAAAATAAACATTTTTAGAAATTTTTATTTTCTCGTAAATAGCTTTAAATATCTTGATTATAGAGCATGTTAATATATTTATATGGCAAATAAAGCATATCTTTTGAATTTTCCGGAATTTTAATTACATCAAAAAAGTATTTTATATAAATTTTGATCTTTTAGGAGATTTACATTTTTGTGTAGTCCGGTTTTCTCATAACTCTTATGCAAAAGCTATTAAAATAAACAGGACTTCAGAGAATACAGCCTGAAGATTCAGGAGTTCATTTCATATATGTGAACATCTGTTAAACAATATTTTAATCAAAATTCTTAGAGCCAGTTTTGAGAAAACTATAATTTATGAATAGCATAACTCATAATCACAAAGTTAGTTAAATACCAAACTTTGTATTCGGGTTCAGCGTCTTCCAAGGATATGAAATGAAGATTTTCCATCGCAAACTTTTAATTCACTCAAGAATGGTTATATAACAATTTTATAGCAAATGTTTAAGAATGTGTATTACAGAATAATATGTATATCTTGAATTTTTATGAATAGTCTGAGAAGTCGTTGTAATTATGAATGCATTTTGATAACTCGTAAGCCGTAATGTTAGGCAAATATTATTAAAAATATATACCTCTAAAGATATCAAAGAAGTTATATAAAACATTTTATGAAATTTGCCGTTTTCTAGATCTTCTGTATCATAGGTTTGAATGAACAATTCATGCTCTTCAATTACAAAATAACTATTATTTTTGCTTTTTCTACACGTACTATGTACATAATGTATAGAAAAGTTATTGTATTGAACCAAAAAATTCTATACCGAGATTTCACTGGAAATATATATTTTGAGACCCCCTGATTCACCCACGCCTGTGTGCGCGTGTATGTGTGTGTCTATGGGCATCATAGCTCAAAAACAAAAAGTCCATTAAATACCAAACTTGATATTTAAGTTCATTATTTTCCAAGGATGTTACACGAAGATTTTCAAGCAAATCCACTACTCCCAACTACCCTTTACGTGGAAAATTGTTCAAAATGTTTGATTTTCTCAAAAATGGTTCTATTGATTTTGATTATAATACCCTTATATTTAAGATATTTTTATGACAAACGAAATGAATGTCTTGAATTTTTTGGGAATAGCCTCTTAAGACCTCTTCATTTTATATGACTTTTGTGTAATTGCCAAACCATAAGAGATATTCAAAAACATGCTACACAAAAAAATGAAGATCTCATTAAAACACACAATATATGCTATACAAATCTTTTGGTAGAATTAACCATTTTCAAGATATTCCGAATTATTGGTTTCAATTTTATGCCACTTAAACCTTTTTCGACGAGAAGACATCTTTCTTTGTTTACTCCTGGCAAGCAAAGAGATTGAAATTTCGATTGTTTCACAAAGCGACCGGCTTTCAAAGTTGGGTCTATCGCTCTAGTCTGTGTATTTTCTTATTTCCCTTCTACTTACGAGGAAGCTAGTAATAACACTAATTCTGTTTATGTTTATATTGACTAGCATGATGTAAATAACTGATTAATGTTTTGAATAAAATGTTTGTTTACCGAACAGCTAGAGGACATCATGAGAATGGAACACATTTTGTCCCTTATTCTTACACGGAACCAAGTAATAGCGACAATTTCTGCTAATGTTTATCATGAAGCAGATAGAAGAAAAAAGCTTTTTAACAATAATTTGTTACAGAGATATAGAGAAAGTCATGTGACTGGAATACATCAGATGTTTTAAAGTCATAGTAACCCTTCATAAAAAGTTTGACTATCGCTTTAGCCTACTGTATTCCCTCATACCCCTTAAACTTATAATGAAGTACACAATGAAAACATTTCTGCAAATGTTTGTCTCAATTAGATGAATTAAATAAAAGTAAAAGCTTTAGTAAGAATAGTTTTGAAGAATGAGCACATATAGTTTTTCGGCAATTTACAGTAAGCAAATTCTAAAGTTTTTCCTTTCTAAAGGATAGAGCGTGAAACTTCTAAGGGTTGATGCTGAAGATGAAAGAATAAAGCAACTGGACAAAATAATTTGAATAATCAGTAGTGGTATTAATTCAAATTAAGGAACGGAAGAACTGAAAGAAATCGATGGAATTTTATTTATGCACGCTCTTTAACTATTGTGGTTTACCGTCCCATTCTATATTGGGCATGACAGACATTTAATTTTGCTCAGAAGCCTCCTTATCGGACTTGAGATTCTGTTATGTGCCATAAATCTTCAAAACGGAACTAAGGGAGGAGGCGATGTTAGGCATTTTTACCCCCGGAAAAAAATCCGTCGTCCTCCGCCGGGTTTGAACAGGCGGCCTTGGGCATATGAGACTAGAATGATAACCAGTACCCACGGAGAATGACTAAGGAAGGGATTTGTGCATATTTGCTTGTGAGATTCTTTAAAAAGGAATTTACTACACAAAGTTCTTTCTTTGCAAATAGAAATTTGACAGTTTCGATGTAACTAGAGATTAAATAAGTTAGGAAAACGCTGGAACCGCTGATGCCAAGCTCCCTCCAGAAGATCATTGTCGCCAACTTAGGTAGAGATGGATAGGGACGAAGTGAAACGGAGAAGGAAATATGTCTTTTCCATCACTATCCATCACAGGGGTCATTTCCTTCCCCTAAAGAAATATGTAAGGTCTCCCCCTTTCCTGAGATAATTTGCTTTCATAATTTAAAAACCGTTTCATATACAAATTGAATACCTATATTACAGCAAAGCTTAAGCCATTTATCAATTTACAGTGTACATCATTAGAAATACTCTTTCGTTAAGCTAGAAGAAACTGTAAAAATCTTATGTGTTCCATTCACATGGCCTTAAAACAAACTATTGTTGTAGAAGATTATTCTGTTATCATGGTAATCGAGATAAACATTAGCAGAAATTGTTGTAGTAACTTCTTCTAAGTAGAAGGGAAATATTGCAATGCACCAGGCTAAATCGATTGTAAAATATTTTAAAAGCCCGTTGCCATGTAACAATTGAAATTCGGTTCGCTTTGTACGGCTTGGATTAAAACAAAAGAGAGATGGAACGAAAGATGACCTCCCGTTTGAGTAAATTTTAAGTAGCTTAACATTGAAACCAATAATAAGGAGTTTGAAAAATATTTTAAAAGCTCATTGCCATATGAAGCAATTGAAATTCGGTTCGGTTTGTACGGCTTAGATTAAAACAAAAGAGAGATGAAACGAAAGATGACCTCCCGTTTGAGTAAATTTTAAGTAGCTTAAAATTGAAACCAATAATAAGGAATACCTCGGAAACAGTTAACTCTAAAAAATAAAAATGACCTATATTATGTGTTTTAACGAAATCTAGATTTGTTGTAGTACGTTTTAGTCTCTTACGGTTTACCAGTGTAGCAAAATTCATGTAGAATGAAGCGCTCTTTAGAGGCTATTACCATAAAATTCAATTTTTACGTTGTTTATCATTTAAAACCGTTAATATACCTACGGCATTTTAATCAAAATCGTTAGAGCCGTTTCCATGTAAAGGTAAAAAGTTTCCATGTTTGTAGGCGATTTGTTAAAAATCCTCACGTCGTATCCTTGAAACATACTAAACCTAAATACCAATTATTATTATTATTATTATTAACATTATTATTTAATTGTCTTTTCGTTATTGAGCTATGCTGCTTTGTTATTCAGAGGACCCCTAAACGTATATTTGCTATGAAATCTCGACATCGGTTTTCGGTGGAATACAATGGCTTCTCAACCCTCTATATGCAAATTACGTATAGAGAAAGTAATTATTGAACTGATATCGCTCCTAAAGCAATAACGTGTTACATTCACATGACTTTCTTTACCCTCTATCATTTATTAGTGGCTACATTACTGTTCTTACAAAATCTTCATTTTCTCTATCCCTCATTTAAATCAAGGAATCAAGGTTGTAGGTTCAAACCCGGCCAAGGGCGATGGATTTTTTGGGCGTAAAAATCCTCAGCATCGTTTTCTTCTGAATGAAAGTAAAGTCGTTGGTTCCTATCGTAGACTTACGGCACGTAAAAGAAACTCAAACCTATAAAATTGGCCACTCATCCAAATTAACTGGTCTTTTGCGTCCAATACCGCGGTGCTTAAAGAATGTCCATAAATATTACTCAATTTATTTTCAAACAAAGAAACTTTTATCGAAATGGTCACATTACACATTTAGTTACAGACACAATTTAAGGTTCACTGTTTGTCAAATTTTAAGAGCCTCGAGGTATACTAGCCTTAAAATGCGCGAAAACACGAAAACCAATTAATAAGAGACAGGATTTTAAACTAATGACAAAGTATTGAACAATTCGAATCATTGATAACGGATATCCCGGGAATAGCTTATAAAAACCAGTTATTGGAATTAAGTAGTTTTCTTTAAAGAGACATACATTTCTGTCTATCGTTACAGTTACGGTTACAAACAATTTCGACTGATTGAAAAGGATTTCACAGGCTACACCCATAAAACTAAAGACATATGTTTCATTCGTCATATAAATATATTTAATGTCTGCTATTTTAAATTAAATCATTAGAACAGATTTTTAGAAAACCATAAGTTAAAAAAACAGTTCCGTGTAAAAAGTAGGTAGAGTTGGGGCATATTTCAGAAAATCCTCGTATCTCACCTTGTAAAATTCTGAACTTACATATCAAGTTTTGTAGTGAGTTTTGTTAGCTGTGCTACTCGCAGACACACACTCATTTTTCTAAAATGGTTTTTTTAAGTTCAAGGGATTTCAAAAAATGTATTTACAATATATTTCGGAATCTAGATATTGAATTTTTAGGTGGAGAGCAATACGTTTTCTACCTACAAAGCACACGTTAGGAAAAGTAAAAATAAAACAATAAAAAATAGGTCCCTTTGTTGATGTTTGCTCTGCTGGCTGAACCATATAAAATACATATTTGTACATTACATTCTTTCTCAGGCAGCTCACGGTCAATGCACATTCCTTAATAATGCGGTGTTGGTACTGGGTCTGCCTTGCTCTATAGATAACTTCTCTGTCTTCCTTGCATACAGTGCAGTGTGGGTCCTCAGGCGTACATGATGGCGCAGCAAAAATTATACAGGCTGATTCAAATATTCTTTTACAACTTTTGGGGATAGATCCTTGACATCAAAACAAGAAAATAGTTTCATATAAGCATATGCTCTAAAATGCTTCGTTTTCGCGTTAATAATTTTGTAATGAAAGTCACCTTCAACTGCTTTTCGGGTCCCACCTAATAACTTAATATATTTATGCATCATTCATAGAAGCCTTTCACCCATTTTACCCGCGGGTTGGCCTTGTGTTGCCATGGCCACTTGTTAACATTTGTCAGTTATCAGATATGTAATACATTCCCCCAGCACGCCTTACAATATATCCATAAGGACTTCATTCCTAACACTCTCCCAGGATTATTAGTAAATGTGCCTCTCCAAATAAGGAGAAACATGTGGTTTATGTATGATGCTCCTGCACATTTTAGTCTCATTATTTGAGACACACTGGCTGGTGTCTAGCATGACAAATGGATAGGCGGAGGAGGACCAATCTCATGTTCTGAACGTTTCCCCGACCGCAGTGCTTTGGATTTTTAACTTTTTGGGGCACCTTAAAACACTGGTTAATGCAACAGACATCCCGGATGAAGAAACTCTTAATCTACATGTCAAGGAAGTCTGCGAAATCATACACACCGACTGGGGAGTATTTGACATTCCATACTTCGGCGAATACATGCGCAAGAGGAGGACATTTGGATCATTTGCTATACGTTGTGTTTGAGAGCAACACATCCTAACAATCTGAAAATGTCAAAAATAAATTAATGTGTCACTTTAAAATTTTACAAACTTTGTAAAAGTATTTTTGAATCACTCTGTATACAGTTCCTATTAGGACAGCCAGCTGATTCTACTGAAACTGCTGGGTAAAAGAAATGTTTCCTGGAAGTGTTATGAGCGCCTCGCAGGAAAATAATGTTGGCAGAACTGCTGCCTCTGAATATCCATTATGTTCCTCTGGGTACCCACTCTTCGGTAATATAGATTATTACTTAAGCATTGTTGGCCGCTGAGGCTTTTTTCAAACGAAGATTTGCCCGCCCTATATGGGTATAGACGCCATTCCCTTCTAGTAGATTATTCTTACTTCACTTCCTCGGTAAGGTCGTATAGATCATCAGATATTAATCCCTCTTCACGTGTCGGAACTAAAAGTAGCATCATTATACAGCACAGTGATGAATCAAAGACAAAAATGGGTCGAATACATGTGCCGAATGAGTGAGATACCCACTAATAGTGAGGATATATCAAGCGAGAGGAACGAGTTGGAGTCCTAGGAAGCGTTGAGCTCATGTTTTATGAAGCCGGAACGGGCAATTGTGTGATCCGGCAATGATCTGACATACAGTACTGTTCTGTACCGTGGCGTAGTGGGTTGTTGTGTTTCGATTTCCTGTCACAGAATGCGCGTGCAGTCGAGCACTACAATGTGGGTTCGAAATTTTCAGTCCATGCAAAGAGCAGCATTAATATCATGTTAGATATTTGAGGAGCTCTGATAGGTAGCGATCTGAAGGTCACGCAACACACCTCTTGGGGAAGCATTGCGCTGACGCGTTAACACTATGGTATTACAAGAGTACAATGTAACTACATTAATGAATATTGCGTAGTTGTAATATTTGTACGCAAAATTGTAATTTGCAGATATAATAGTTCATCTACGTTGAGCCACTTTACTCTTATTTCATCATTGTCACATTTAATGAATGTGAAAGGATATATATTTTGAGAGATTTTAGGAGAAGTTCCTACGAAATTTTGATATACCGGTTTATGCATCAATAGATAAGAGCTCTGGTCCAAATTCTTACAATGACTGTATTCCGCGCCTTCGATACTTTCGGCAAAATAGTTTTCCAGTAGTTTGACACATATTTTTAAAAAACATAAATAAATAAAAGAAGCAAAAATAGCAAAAGTTTCTAAGTTACGTCGTGTACCGACGAACCCCACCCTCTGTCTCTGACACCATCAATCTCGTAGCGCTGTTAACTTGCGATTTCTCAAAGATACTTCGCCTGTTCTCTCTTCTCATTATAGTATTAGAAGAAATATTGTTAATTTTCTAATTTAATATTTGCTCGTCAACAACGCTACCAATTACCAGATTTTCGTCCCACAGAAATTCTTTTACATGATAATAATGACATGGGGCTGTCACTTTTAAGCACAAAAAAATTTAGATCGGGTTTGAACCGGCGACTTTGGGATCAGAATGTCAGAGCCTAACTTTTAGTTTTCTGAAGTTATATATCACTAAACTATAATTACACTAAACTCCTTCGTGTAACAGTCTGAAGTTGGACTATGGCCTGACTGCTGCTTCCACCCACCTCTACCCATTACAGGTGTCCTAAGTGAAGTGCAGTAGTACTGGAGGATGGGGCGTGGTTAGCGCTCTGAGTCTCCCATTCGCCCGGATTTTGTAATCCATACAACTTGAAGCCGTTACTTTTCCCTCAAGCACCTCCTGAGGGACATTATGAGGCAGAGTGCCCCCCGGATCAGGTTCTATCACCAGGAATTTTATCCGGCCTCCAGTTTGATAAGCAAATCGCTAACACTACGCCAAAGAGACGACCACATATCACCAGAATACAGATTTTAATAGGAAAATAAGTAAACTTTAAGACCAGTTCTCTTGATATTAATTAACATTACGAAACTTGCAAATTCTTCCATTTTTTTACGCAAATGAAACTTCTAAGATGTGAGTAGAATTTATGTCTCCACTTTATAGCCAAAATTTAGGTTAAAAATGTTAAGAGTGCGGTTTGAGCTACATTTAATGGTTAAAATGATGGTTCTGTAATTATCTGAAAATAAATGCTTTTAAAATAGGATTTTTTCTGCGTTTTAAGAAGCCGTTATTATTCATCCAAATTATATAACCGCGGTGTTGGTTAATGGCCTTCTGCTCAGCAATGAACCAATAAAACTGTTTCAAATTATATATATGTTCGGTTTCATATTATGCAGCTGTACTGAACAGACTATCGCTATTGTATCTGACAGGTTTCGAAAAAGCATTTTATGTGAGCTTCAGGGACACAAAAGCAATTGAATTTACATGTCGAAACAGATATTCTCTCATCATTTTTGATGGCTGCAATGTTGTTATCTGAGCACTTGCCAAAGGCCTTCTGTATTTCCCTTGTCATACATACAAACAAAACAAAGCGGAAGAATAGGCTATACCATAACAAATGAATCTCAGAGTTTGTCAAATCATATGAAGCAAAGAGAGTGAAAATACTGGCTATATGGATACAAATTTCTTCACTAATCATCATCGTCAATAATACTTTTTCATTCCTGAGAAATTTTCACATTTAACAATCTTAATCTCTTCCCTTTTCTGTCTCCTCTCCCTACTCTCTACCTCTCCCTCTCTCACACTCATAAATCTCTCAAATTTAATAATCTGGTTTACTATAACTTTCAAGTTCAGAATTTAACTTTGACCGAGTGAGTTGCCTAGGCGGTTACGTATCAGTTCGCATTCGGGAGGTCTAGGGTCCATTCCCGTCAACCATCCGATCTGAATTTGAGTATTTGTGATTTTCTCTGGTAGTAAACGAATGCTGACATAGTTTTTCTTTTACAACGATTTCTTAGCAAAATGTTCGTTTCATTTCGTTTCCTTCTCATATATGTGGTTTCGGGGCTTATGACGATGCCGAACAGATGATGCAGATACTTGATCAAAGGTAAGAGACTCTCTAAACTCACTAGAGGGTTGTTTAATCAACAGGCTCGTTCATCTCTCTCTCTCTCTCTCTCTCGCTCTCTCCATTTCTCTTTCTAAGCAGCACCAGCAAAAGGATGATTTTTCTAGCTAATGTACCCTAAATTAAACTATTATTATTAAACTATTTTCAATTATTTTTACATTTACTATCCTTCTCTCATTTATTGACCTTAACATAGGGCATAGAGAAGCGAGTGCAAGCTGTAATGCATAAAGATATGAACTATTTTATCTAATTTTGTTCATAAAACTTCTCAGTCTTTAATCCTATAAAATAATACTGAAAACGTCACGCTGTGTATGTATATCAGTAACGTCAATATGGGTTTGAATATACTCTCCTTGGGAGAGATGAGTAGCTCAGGCAGTGTAATAAGCAAAACATATGATTTATTCGAAAATGCAACCAAGCAGCAATGTAAAGCTCGCAGATGTATACACTTTCAACTCCAGGTATCTGTAAAATCATTGGCTTCGTTTTGTCTTTGCAACGTAATTTTTAATTTTAAACAACAATTTCTAAAGCTAAATATTTATTTTTGCATTTCAATTATCATTACATGGTTTTCTTGTGCAATTACGTGAGATATTTATTCTGTACATTTCATTTCGATATTCTCGAGTCGAATCAGTAATATATAGATAATAAATAATAATGTTTACTATCTTTTATTTTTATGTAACCTACAACGCTTGTAGCAAAAGCTTATTCTTCTATTTAAATACATTTGTGATACACGTTTTGTGTAAATTGTTTGATTAAATAATGTGTTATGTATAACAAAGGATTTAGCTATTATCACACTCGTATTAAAAGCGAATCTGTCCTTGAAATTCCATGCTCTTTCACGGACATCGCAAGAAACAACTGAAGAGCATGGCGCTATAAATATAATAGGTATTAAAATTGAAGAAAACAATAATGAGTATCTCGGAAATGTTTGATTCTACAAAAAGTTATTGAAAATAAATTCACTGTTTTAAGTAAATCTGCATGCTGTTTATCTTTTACGGTTTTATCCACTGTACCAAATAAGGGAATACTCCAGGATAAAGCAATACCTAAATATTTTAAAACTGGTTGCTAAGTGATTAAAATTCGAATCTCTTAGCATGGCCAGGAGTAAAGAGAATCAAAAAAAAATGACAGTTCGCGAATGAGAACAGTTTAAGTAATGTAAAATTGAAAACTGAAATAGTTAATCTCATAAAAAAGGTATGTGACATAAACTGCGAGATCCACGTTTTTTGTGTAGTACGTTTCTGTTTATCTCTTACAGTTTACCATTTATCAAGTCTTCTAAAGTGAAGAAGAGGTCTGTATAGAATTCAATATATAATTTTATTGCCATATAAATATTTTTAAAATACGGCATTTTAATCACAAAGCCATTTTTGAGAGAATCAAACATTTTGAAATTTTGTCTATGTAAAGAGTGGTTACGGAGGGGGATGTTTATTTTTTTTCGTGTTGTATCATTGGAACACACTGAACTTAATTATCAAGCTTAGTATTTAACGACCTTTCGTTTTTACTTTCTCTATACGCTCTATGTGCATAATGTATAAATAAGGTGCTGCACTCCATCTAAAGAATTCGATGCGGAGATTTCACCGAATATACACGTTTTAAGGTCCCCTGTATCCAAAAAATACTTTTTTGAAAAAGATCCGTATGTGTGTGTCCGTGTTTCCGTGTGCCTGTGAAAACGATAAATCAAAAACTAAAAATGGGTAAAATGCCATACTTGGTATTTGAGTTTAGTATCTTCCAAGGATGTGACACGAAGATTTTCATAAAAATCCCTCAACCCCGAACTACACTTCACATGGAAAATTTCGAACATTTTGATTTTCTCAAAAACGGCACTTACGATTTTGATTTAAATACTGTGTATTAAAGATATTTACATCACACATGAAATCATATCTTGACTTTTCTGGAAATATCCTCTGAAGACCTCTTTATTCTGGATGAGTTTTGCTGAATTTTATATAACTTGTAAGCCGTAATATATAGACCAAAGCTTACTACACAAAAAATGTAGATCTCGTTAAAATACAGAATTTATGTCACATACATTTTTTTAGATACTGTTTGTTATTGGTTTCGGTTTTAAGATACGCATTTCTCATACGAAAATTTTTCAACTCCTGGCCATGCAAAGAAACGGATTTCAACCACTTGGTAACCGGCTTTTAAAATATTCGACTATCGCTTTAGCCTATGTATTTCCTTATTTCCCTTATATTTAAAGTAAGCAAGTAATAAAACATTTCTACCAATGTTTATTTCGATTATCATGAAGCAGATAGAAGAGTAATTTTTAACAATAATTTCTTATAGAGATGTAGAGAAAGTCATATGAATGGAACACATCAGATTTTTAAATTATGCTGTTCACATACACACTCACACATACACACACATCACACAAACTCACTTTTATAAAATGCTTTTTAGGATACAGAGGACTCTAAAACGTGTATTTTCAGTGAAATCGCGATATCGAATTTTGGATAGAATGCAATTACCTTCTCTATCTATGATTATGTAGTAAGTAGAGGAAGTAAAAATCTCATGTGTTCCATTTATGTGACTTTCTCTACCTTTTCTATTGCATACTAAATAGTATTTTTTTTTATCGTGCTAATTCAGATAAATAATAACAAATTTGGCCTTTTTACTAATTTCCTTTTAAGTAGAAGGTAAATAACGGAATACACTAAGCTAAAGCGATAGTCAAATCTTTTAAAAGCTGGTTACTATATGAATCAAATTCGTTCCCTTTGCATAGCCAGAATTTGACAAATTCCCGCATAAGAACATTTTAAGTATTTTAAAATTGAAACCAATAACCAGGAATATCTCGTAAATAATGAATTTCACAGAAAATTATATATGGCATAACGAGTTCTACGTTTTTTTGTCTATCTTTTATGGTTTACTGTTATGCAAAAGTCATTCAGAATGAAGAGGATTTTAGAGGCTTTTTCCGGAAAATTCAAAATAGACTTTTTTTTTTGTCATATAACTATTTTAATGTACTGTGTGTTTTAATCAATATCGTTAGAGCCAGTTTTGAGAAAATCAAAATTTTCAATTTTTTTCCATGTATAGGGTACTTTAGTGTGGAAGGATGTTCCTGAAAGTGTTAGCATCGCATCCCTAGAAGATGCCTAACTTAAATATCAAGTTTGGTATTTAACCGACTTTTCGTTCTGGAGCTATCGTGTTCACAGACACACGGACACATAGACACACATACGTACGGAACTTTATCTAAAAATGATGTTTTTTGTGTACAGTGGATCCTAGAACCCGTATTTTCTGTGAAATCTCGTATCGAATTTTTGGATGGAATGTACCTATAGGTTGTCCAAATTCTTGACATTGTTTTCCCATCCCTGTCGAGGTAATCTGCTATCCGACCTGGCCTTTTCTTAAACCTGTCTCAGAAACCCGCAAAGGGAGTTTTTCTACTGTACTCAACAATGGCTCTACACCGGAGGAGTAGAGTATGCAAAGTTGCTTCTTTTAAAAACGTTTTTTTTTTTAAGATTTTTGACAGAAAGTACGTACTGCACACTAAGTAACGACGGCCCCCACGGCCGCGCTCGCTAAAGTGGCGCAGGGGATAGTTGGTTCAAGTCCGCCTTGGGCATGGATATTTATATGCTTGTAAAATTTGTAAATGTGTGTGCGTGTATTAGTTGAAAAAAAGCAAACTGTAATCAAACAGAAATCTCGGGAAAATGAAAAAAGAGAAAAAAATGTAGAGAAAGCAAAATCAATTCCTTGATCCTTCTCACTTACTGGATTGGTTGTAGATATGTATAAGCCGCTATACTCCTCACCTTTGATGCCAAGGAATTAAAGGATTTACCGGTTAGAACGGTGTTTGTTACTGGAGTTTACGGGCGATTAGATAAATGTAATGGGTCTCGCTGGTCAAACGTGATAAAGGACGTTCCCTTTGGTTGATGAAAGGGTGGTTGAACTTAGGATGACGAAGCAAGTTGTTTGTCTCTTCATCGAGAGGGGGGAGGGGGCTCTGTGGTATTACTTGCGGTTCTGGAGAGTATGGCGAACTGGGGCATAACTTGTCGTGGCTTGTTTTGCTGGCCGTCGATATCGTCAACAATCAGTTTACACTTAATAACCTAATAAGGCAGTGCTGGTGTTTTTTTTTTTTTTTTTTTTTTTCAAGCATTTACTTCGATTTTCTGTTTGATTAACGTTTGCTTTTTTTTTCTTCTAATACACACACACATACATATAGCACCGAAGCGAGAAGACCGCGCCGTGGCCGAGTGGTCAGACCATTCGCCTCTCACCGAGCCGGGTACTATCCCAAGCGATCGCATGTGAGATTTGTGGTGGACAAAGCGGCGCAGGGGCGGGTTTTCTCCGGGTTCTCCTGTTTCCCCCGCCATCTCATTCCACCGGGTCTCCATCTTCATGTATCACCAGTGTCATCGCCTGCGGTGCCAGAGCAGTAAAAGCGGGTCATCGAGCTTGGAAACATTAGGGACTTCCGCGGTCTCCGGCGGCTTGTCTACCTGCGGCTATGTCTTCCTGTGGTTCATTTTCCTGGTGGAGAGGAGGTTAACCCCAGTAAACCTGCAGAAGTCGCGGCAAGCCATGTATCACCTTTCGTTGTCTACTCTTTACCCTTTTAACGCTTTAGATAATTGCAAATTGTAATCTACCTTATGTTTCACAAACTTTTCACTAATTAAACAAAAAAAAAAAAAATCAAGCATATTACATTCACATATCTTTCCCTACTATTCTGTAACAAATTATTTTTGCAAATGTTCATTTTTCCACCTACTTCACTTATGTCGATATAATTATTTGCAGAAAATGTTTATTATATACTCCCTTAAAGACCCTTGGAAACACACTAAGATAAAGAGATAGTCAAATCTTGCAAAAGCTAACAATCTGTTCTCTATCTTAAAGATAGTTGTACAGAAATTGTATTTAACATAGTGTGAGGTAAATTAAATTAATTATTTCCACACTCGAATTCAAAAAGCTGCCTGAGCAACGTAGGCAGCCTTCTTGTATATTATAAAACGGTTAATGGAAATGAAACGAGAATGGTTTTCCCTTAAACAAGGAACAAGTAAGTTAAAATATTACAAATATTGAAATTAAAATTTCAGGATAAACTTTTGCTTACATGTTTACTTTCTCTACCCCAGGCATGGCGAACAGTACTCGCAAGGTGTGAACAGTTTATACCCACCCCTCCTTACCTGTGGTTGCTATTAGCGCACATACATATACGCGCCATATGGAACTGGTTCTCTCTAGCAGTGGCGGGCTGTGTATAGTTTCAGGTTTGGATACATTTTCTTGAGACGAAATCACATATCAAGGATTTTATTACTATATTTGTTTTATTGAAATTTATTTTACAACAAGCAATTTAATTTTTGCTCAACAAATGATTTATAAGCATTATAATTGCAAGTGTAGTTACGTAACACATAACGAAAACGTAACATAAATTAATGAAATCGACATATCTAATTGAATCTAATCCAACTATTAAAGGTTTATATCTAACATCTTTGTTTTACTTGGCAGTTCTTCCACAGCTTGCCGAGATAAACTAATAGCTATGAAGGAACTTACCATTGAAGAACATAGTTCTTCTGTAGCTGTTAGTAGGCATTTCTTCACAAAGTCACCTTCTGCCAAAGGTTTCATTGATCCAGTAATGCCCCTAGCACTATTGTAACTAGCGCACAGCCCCGATGATATTTGGACCTTGCATCATCTTGGCCACATTTTAGTTTGGACTTTAGTTCGTCGAGAGCTTTTGTCTATCTTTCCCCGATAATTTATAATCTCCATACGCATATTTATGATTGGACACAAAGTATCTTCTGATATTAAAGTGAGAAATAAGCTGCAATTCTTGTGAACTTTTTAGACAGAAGCCTTATTGTGTTGTAGAATGAAAAAGTAGCTGTTTTTCCATTCGCTGTTTAAGATATTGGAGTATTGGTTGAAGTGGAAGGTGAAGTCATCACTGCTTGTTTTGAGAACTCCACTAGTACGTGCTATGTCAACACGCAACCGAACCGGTCGCTATGCTTTGGTAGTCACGAAGAAGTAGGGGAAATACTATCACACCCACCGAGCACTGTTCACCATGCCTGCTCTATCCGTATCTAACGTATTTACTGTCTCCCAGAAATCTAATTTTGAGATTTCACAGTTTTGAAGCTCCAAAAAGTGCATTTTTGGGAAAAGTCCGCGACATTCCCTCTAAACCCCCTGTCTTATGTGTGTGAGTGTATGTGTGTGTCTGTCTATCTGACTATCTGAAACAGTATAACTCAAAAACGAAAAATAGATAATTATTAGTCTTGATATTTAGTACAATCCAAAGATGCCTCAAGAAAAACCCTTCCAAACCACCCATTATATGGAAATAAGTTAAATATTTTTTATTTTCCCAGAAAAACTGGATCTGATGATTTTGATTTCAAGAAATTTTCATAACAAATAAAATATCATACTCTTCCTTAACATGGATTCAACTTTTGAACTTGTTCCGAGGATAATCAGACTTTCTCTCTTCGTCATGCGGAGTCCTCCAATGTCTCTTTATCCAAAAGGTAAGTGCTTGCCACAATAATCTCGAAGCTTCCAACTTTTGAACGTGCTCTTTTCACTTTCTCTGATACCTTTTAATTTATTTCACAGTATTGTCATCTTCTCTAATAATGCTGTTATATTTACCCACATTCCTGAGAGTATATTTTCTAGTTGTACCAGACAGGGACCTCAAAAGATGATTATTTGAGATGCTTCCAATCGGACTTTTTTCTATTTTATTACCCATATTTTATATGCGTATTTTAATGTGAACTTTAGCTAATATTCTGTAAAGTCTTAGTTTAAGACCCTACAGATAATATGTACGCATACCTTGAATTTTTTTGCGAATAGCCTGTGAAGCCCTCTTTATTAAGAAGGAACTCTGTATAATTTTCTATAAGTGGTAAACACTGAAGACAGGCATATATATTACATAGATTATCAGCCATTTCCGATATTTTGTGTTTTATAGAGTTGAGTTTCGCAACACTAAGTCCCTTTTTCAAGGTGCTATTACAATTCACTGGGTTCTCGCCATGTCATTGAAAAGTATGATATTCTAAGAGCAGCATATAAAAACCAGGAATTAAACATCTAAACATCACTCTTGTATCTCCAAAAGTGTTCAATGAAACTATTTCTGTAAAGATTTAATTCAATTAAGGTAATGCATCTATGAATTTGGAAAACCCTCAGTAAGTAAGATATATTGTTGAAATGTATACCAGTTAATAACAAAGATATTTTTGCTCTGTTTCAAAATTCAATCTTGCATGGTTGTTTAAATAGTAATTGTTTTTGTATACATTCATTGTTTTAATAAAATGTTCCACACAATTTATTTTTTAAAATACTCACATTAAAGTTCAATGATCTTACTTATAGATCTATCATATCATGTTCGTTTATATAGACCTGTATACTCTTTCTGCTTTTCAAAATTCTTAATTCTTCAAATTTTATCATTTATTTCTCAATTTGAAGCATTTTAAAAACATATTTGGTCATTTTGTTTAGTTTACTTTTGAGGTTAAGTAAACGAATTGGTAAAAAATTGCATAGAGTAGAGCATTTTTGTATCGAAATGCTTATAAAGTTTCGAGAAAGCCAATTTTAAAGTTGGGGCATGGCTATTAATAAGCAATGGATTGGTAGTTTAGATGCATCAAGAGGAAATAAAACGATGTGTTTTTTTAAAGTTTATAGTTCATATTATTTTAGTCTATTTCAGTTTTTTCCAATTTTTATCAAATTCACGGATGCATTGCCTTAACATGAAATAGAGAGAAAAAATTATATTTCTTAATCATAGTTGGTGGAAAATATATAAAAAAAAGTCTGGTATTTTCCATTCACATGACTTTCTCTACAACAAATTATTGTTAAAATGCTTATTCTTCTATTTACTTAATGCTAAACGAAAAAAAAAAAAAAAGCATCAGAAAGGGTCTTATTACTTGCTTCTTTGTACGTAGAAGGGAAATAAGGGAATACCATAGCCTAAATCGATAGTCAAATCTTTTAAAAGCTGGTTACTATGTGATTGAAGTACTTTTGTTTGTATGGACAGGAGTTGACAAATTCCCGTATGAGAAAAGTATAAATATTATAAAGCTCAAACTAATAACAAGGAATATCTAAAAAAATATATATATGACATAAATTGTGTGTTTTAGCGAGATCTACATTTTTTCAAGAAAGTTTTTAGCTATTCCTTTCGATTTATCAGTTATACAAAATTCCGCAAAATTCATCCAGAATAAATATGTCATCAGTGGCTATTCCCAGAAAATTTAAAATATAGATTTTTGTCATGTAAATATCTTATATATAAGAGATTTTAATGAAAATCATTATAACTGTTTTTGAGAAGATAAAAGCTTTCGAAATTTTTTCCATGTACAGTGTAGTTAGGGGCTTTGGGATTTTCTTGAAAATCTTCATGTCGTATCCTTGGGAGATACCGAACTTATTTACTAAGTTTTGTATTTAACGGTCCTTTCGTTTTTTGAACTATGCTGTCCACAGAGACACACACACACATACACACACGGATAATGCTTTTTTTATTTATTTATGGGGTCTCAAAATATGTATTTCCGTTGAAATCTCGGTATCGAATTTTTGGGTGCAATACAATACCTTCTCTATACACTATGCACATATTACATGTAGAGAAAGTAATAAACGATAGTGGAAAAGGAATAAGTGAAATATTTCAACAGATGGAGAAGGGCAAACAAAAATTGTTAGGGTAATGCTGCAGAAAGCTACGGTATAAAAACAGACATAACAAGCCGACATCTGCTAGGTTATATCGATGGATTTAAATTTACCTTCTACTGAAAAATAAAACGTAACCCTGGAAGCCTCAGAGATCAACAAAACAATCCCTAGGGAACACTATACTGTGCTGACAGCGTGAGCTAGCATGTAATTAAGAAGTATCAAATTGAAAACTAAAATTCACATGGAGCATTCGCATTCACGGTGCTTCCGTTAACTCTCATGGGAGGCCATAGAAAGAAATACCTCTGCCGTCACTAAAACAGTACATTTTATTTCACCTCCATGAACCAAGCAGGCAGGCAGGTCCTACCGGAATTAAATTCCCCGCCCCATTACTCACTCACTCCATCATCCCAAGTTAACCAGCGATGGGTGGAAACTACGTCGCCTCACCACCCAGACTGGTTTATTACGTCATCAACCGTCAGTAAAAAAGAAAGGTGGCGGGGAGATATTTCACAGGTGGCTATATTTCGTGTGTCTTTCGAGATATAACGAGAAGAGGGCTAGAAGGAGATGGAAACTCTGTCTTAAGTAGTAAAACATTGGAACATAACGCTCCTGCGGAATGGTTGTCACTGCAAGTGTTTTCGGCGTCGACAGGAAGTAGCTTCTCGAGCTGGATTGGAAATTGCCTCATCTATTAACTACCACCTACACCATCTTCTGCATTTCAAACGTGCTGCCTGCAAGAATGGAACATATTGTCTTTGACCAAGAGCTACAGCAACAACATTGGACAGTACTCAAGCTCTCCCACTAAACCTGGGTGTGCCAACTTGGTCCAATTCGACCACCTTATCGCCCAACTCGTCTACGGAAAAAAGAACCATTAATAAAGTTCGTACCGAGTCCAATATTTATTATAAATGGTAATTTTTTCATTATGTTTATCCCGTCACATGCACCTAACATAGAGTTATACTACATAGTTTGTAAAACCTGCCTTATCGAGTGGTTTCTTTTATCTTTATTATACAAGTCATTTGTTTATTATTCCTCTGAATGTTATTGCATCATTCATTTTCACTTTTCACTTTCACTGACTCTATTTCTATTTACTATTTACTATTTACATTATATACATAACATTGTTAAGCTCATTGTGTAATAGTATGCATGTTAATCCTATTATCGAAGTGCATCTATTCTGATAATATATCGTTTATTTGTGTGTATGTTCATCCTAGAGAGTATTGTTCACAATTTAAACTTTCTCTATACGCACTATGTACATAGTGTATAGAGAAGGTATTGCACTCCACCCAAAAATTCGATACTGAGAAATATATGTTTTAGGGTCCCCTTTATCTAAAAAAAGCGTTTTCACGAAAAGGTTCGTGTGTGTGTGTGTGTGTGTGTGTGTGTGTGTGTGTGTGTGGGTCCATGTGTCCGTCCGCCCGTGTGTCTGTGAACACGATAACTCAAAAACGAAAAGTTAGTAAAATACCAAACCTGGTATTTAAATGTAGTATCTTTCAGGGATGCGACACGAAGATTTTGAGAAAAATCCTCCCACACCAAACTAGCATTTACATGGAAATGTTTTCGAAAATTTTGATTTTCTCAAAAATGGCTCTAACGATTTTGATTAAAATATCATATATTAAAGACATTTATTTACCTGACAAATAAAATGTATATCTTGAATTTTCTGAGAATAGCCTCTGAAGACTGCTTTATTCTGGATGAATTTTACGGACTTTTAAATAACTGCTAAACCGTAAGAGATGGACAAAAACTTACTTCACAAAAAATGTAGAGTACCTTAAAACACACAATTTATGTTATACACATTTTTTTCGTGGAGTTCATCGTTTTTGAGACATTCCTTGTTTTTGGTTTCTGCTATGAAAACATATTTTTCTCATACAGGAATTTGCTAACTGCTGTTTGATTACCCTTTAACCTATAGTACTCTCTAATTTCGCTTCTACTTTTAAGGAAGCAAGTAATAAGACCATGTCTTTTAATTTTTTTCTGATTAGCATGAAGTAAATAGACGTATAAGCTTTTTAAGAATAATTTGTTGAAGGGATGTAGAAAAAGTCATGTGAATGGTACACATCAGCTTTTGTAATATCTATGCTATTAACATATTATGTAAAATACTTCAATTGTTTTTTACTTTCTCTACAGGTACTATGTACATAGTCTTTAGAGAAGTTATTGCACTCCACCCAAAGATTCGATACCGATATTTCACCGGAAATATACGTTTTAGGGTCTCCTGTATCCAAAAAAAGTATTTTTAGAAAAAGGTCCGTGTGTCAGTCTGTCCGTGAGTCCGCGTGTCTGTGAACACGATAACTCAAAAACGAAAAGTAGGTAAAGCACCAAACTTGGTATTTAAGTTTAATATCTTCCAGGATGCGACACGAAGATTTTAAGAAAAATCCCCCACCACAAACTACCCTTTACATGGAAAAAATTTCGAACATTTCGATTTTCTCAAAAATGGCTCTAACTATTTTGATTAAACATTTGTACATTAAAGACATACCTGACAAATAAAATCTATATTATAATTTTCTGGGAATAGCCTCTGAAGACTACTTTATTCTGGATGAATTTTACGGACAAAAACTAACATACAAAAAATTTATACCTCATTAAAACACACAATTTATGTTATATACATTTTTTCGTGGAATTAATCGTTTTTAAGATATTTCTTGTGGTTTGTTTCAACTTTGAAAAAGATACTTTTCTCATGCAGGAATTTGTCAACTCCTGTCCATACAAAGAAACTTCAGTCACATAGCAACCAGCTTTTGACTATCAGTTTAACCTATGGTACTCCCTTATTCCAATTCTACTTACAAAGAAGCAAGTAATAAGATTATTTCTGCTTTTTTTCTCGGTTAGAATGAAGTAAATAGAAGAATAAGCTTTTTAACAATAATTTGTTGCAGAGATGTAGAGAAAGTCATGTGAATGGAACACATCAGACTTTTTCATTATGTTTATCCCGTCACATGCTCCTAACATAGAGTTATACTACTTTATCGAGTGTGGTTTCTTTTATCTCTGTTGTATAAGTCATTTGTTTATTATTCCTCTGAATGTTATTGTATCATTCATTTTCACTTTTCACTTTCACTGACTCTATTTCTATTTACTATTTACATATATACATTATATACATAACATTGTTAAGCTTATTGTGTAATAGTATGCATGTTCATCCTATTATCGAAGTGCATCTATTCTGATAATATATCGCTTATTTGTGTGTATGTTCATCCTTGAGTGTATTGTTCACAATTTTTGAATACCTATGCTATTAACATATTGTGTAAAAGACTTCAATTGTATTTTTATGAGGTCACTGTAGCCAATAGGCCAATTTTCAGCATTTTTTTTTTTTTTGTCTCCTTGAAGATATTTCGCTGCTGGTTCAATAGGAAGCATTCACACGTCAGATGTTCCACAGTTTGAACTGCCTCTCCGCTGGGGCATGTTGGGTTTTCCGTAATTCTGAATCTATAATAATATGCTCTTAGTTTTCCGTGGCCAGTTAAGATAGTTGTGAGGTTTGGTGAGATTGGTGCGCATGATAAATGGTATGTTTGTACTTATTGTGCAGAAAAGTATTGTTAAAATTAAAATTTACATACAGAAATAAGCTATTAGATGATACCTATGAAGTAATATATGTTACAATATATTTTTACTTTCTCTATACTTACTATGTACTTAGTGTATAGAGAAGATATTGCACTCCACCCAAAAGTCGATACCGAGATATCACCGGAAATATATGTTTTAGGGTCCCCTGTATCAAAAAATAACATTTTCAAAAAAAGGTCCGCGTATGTGTGTGTGTGTGTGTGTGTGCGTGTGTGTGTCTGTGAACACGATAACTCAAAAACGAAAAGTTGGTAAAATACCAAACTTGGTGTTAGGTTTAATATCTTCCAGAAATGCGAAACGAAGATTTTGAGAAAAATCTCCCCACCCCAAACTACCCTTTACTTGGAAATTTTTTCGAAAATTTTGATTTTATTAAAAATGGCTCTAACAATTTTGATTAAAATATCGTATATAAAAGATATTTATCTGACAAATGAAATGTATATCTTGAATTTTCTGGGAATAGCCTCTGAAGAGTACTTTACTCTGGATGAATTTTACGGAATTATACATAACTGCTAAACCGTAAGAGATAGATAAAAACTTACTGCACAAAAAATGTAGAGCACGTTAAAACACACAATTTATGTAACATACATTTTTTTCATGGAGATGGTCGTTTTTTAGATATTCCTTGTTTTTGGTTTCAGCTTTAAGAAACGAACTTTTCCCATACAGGAATTTGTCAACTACTGCCCACACAAACAAAGGAATTTCAGTCGCATAGCAACCATATTTTGACTATCAGTTTAATCTATGGTACTCCCATATTTCGCTTCTACTTTTAAGGAAGCAAGTTATAAGACTATTTCTGTTGTTTCTCGATAAGCATGAAGTAAATTGAAGCATAAGCTTTCTAACAATAATTTGTTTAGCCCGCCTGGGTAGTGTGGTGGTAGCGTGTCTGCTTCACATTCGAAAGGTTGTGAGTTCGAATCTCACTTAGGGTGAGTTGCCCGAATAAGGTTATTTTCGGGGTTTTCTCTTATCCTGAGAAGGCCAATGTCGAGTAACTTTAAGCTCCATGGACCCCGAGTTCATTTGAGCTTCATTTCACTAATTTCGTTCATCGTTCGATATGACCAATCAGGTTAAAGGACGTTAGGCTACAAAAAAAAAAAAAAAATTGTTGCAGAGATATAGAGAAAGTCTTGTAAATGGAACACATCAGATTTTTATCAAATGTAACGTTTCAAATATTACTAAAACACTTGATGTGTCGTATGAAATATCACATTTTTAAAATTATTATACATTTAATTAAAGTTTAAAATTAACCTTCGAATATAATCAAATCAAATTTGAAGTTCTTGAATCCTGAATATTACTTATAATTCTGTCAGCAAATTATGCATTTATGAATATCTTATTTTTAGTTTATCTATCCCGTATATAAAGATAAAGAAGGCACATTACCCAAAATTTTAATACCAAAAGTTTACCGGGGATGTATGTTTTAAGGTCCCCTGAATAAAACGTTTTTACAAAAATGTACGTTGTGTACTTATATGTGTATGCGAACTGCACAGTACAAAAACTAAAGATCTGTTAAATACCAAGCTTACAACACTAAGATTTTCAACAAAATTCCCCACCCCAAATTACCGTTTACATAAAAATGATTATAAAATGGCTCTTACCATATGACTAAAACAGTTTTATGTCAAATAATTTTAATAAAATGCCCTTTGAAGTTCTCTTCATTCTCAACACTTTTACATAACTGATGCACCGTAACGGATGGCAAAATTCCTACTAAACTAAAAGTAAAAGATCTTGTTAAAGCACACAATTCATGAATAATATCTAATTTGTTTAGATTAATATGTTCCGAGATATTCCTTATTTTTGGTATACATTTTGCCTTGTTATATGCTGTTATCATTTCCCCCCTCCTGGTCAAGAAAAGAAAACAAATTTCAAAGTAATTACAAAGCGAGCAACTCCTAAAAGATTTCACAATAATTTCCCTAATCATATTGTGTGTACCAGATTTATATTGTAATAAACTAATGTCTGCAAATCTTTATCTCGATTAAACTGAAGCTGAAAAAAGAATAAACTTCTCTAGGCACGAACTCAATATTTTAATGCAATTCTAGTTGGCTAAGTTCAGTTTTATATAGGATCTATTTTTATTCGGTATTATGGCAGTGTTTTTTTATATACTTGTTAATCTGGACTTCATTTAATAAACTGAAATATATTGGGATATTAATTGTAAAAGCTGTTACATAAGCTACTGTGACATCTCTCTAAGGAGAGGCAGAGACCATTGATAACTGGGGAAGGAAGTAAATGGTGGTACCTGTATCACGTCATTATAAAATATTTAATTACAAATGCAGGAAGCTTTCGATTTCGCCGCAGTAGACACAAATTCGAGTCACGAGGGATAATACAAGGTTCTGTGGGATCAAGAAAGAGAAATCAAGAAAAAAGATTTAATGGGAGTCTGGCAGGGTCGAATGGCTGCTTCATGGTCGAATTGTAAAAGTAAATACAAATTCGAGTCACGAGGGATAATACAAGGTTCTGTGGGATCAAGAAAGAGAAATCAAGTAAAAAGATTTAATGGGAGTCTGGCAGGGTCGAATGACTGCTTCATGGTCGAATTGTAAAAGTAAATACTATTATAACATTGTTTTACTCCAATTCCAGTTTCCCAACCGAACTGGCGTTTTCTCTCTGTCAGTTTCCATTTTATGGAAAAACAAGTATTACTTACTAATTGAGTAAGATATTGAAATTTTGGGAATACATTTTAACTAACAAACAGGTTGGCAGCAACGAATATACATTCCTAGAGAAGCCATCTTGACTGCGTATTCATTGACTATATTCTCGCAACAGAATAAAATGTTTCCTCTTTTCCGCCTTGCTCTTCGTTTCGATGCTCAATTTATCTTAATATTATCTATTATCTGCTGCCTCTTTTTGGGCTGAATCATGTTTCTATTCCCAATTTTCCCGTTGAAGCCAATATTCATGGCCGTGCTCGCTAAAGTGCCTAGTTTTGGTGTTCCGTGGCACTGGGGATTGTGGGTTCGAGCCCCGCCTTGTGCATGGGTGTTTCTAAACAGAAAACAATAAACAAATAGGACAACAAAGGATAAGTAGGGGAAATGGAAAAAAGGAGGGAAAAAAACATGACTCGACAAGTAGCGGAACTAATTCAAAAAATCTTACATGTTTCACTCATATGGCATTCTCTAGTTGCTTTACAAACTTCTTACAAAAGAGTATTCTTCTTTCTACACAGTGCTAATCGAGATAAACATTAGCAGAATGATCCTGCCACTTACTTTCCATATAAGTAGGAGCAAACTAAGGAAATGCACTGGGTTAAAGTGATAGTCTAATGTTCTAAAAGCTATCGTTATGTGACTGTCATTGCAAATTGCTTCTTTGCTTGTCCAGGAGAAGAAAAAACAAAAACTGACACTTCCTATCTGAGAAAAGTATAAGTACTTCATAGTTGAAACTACTAACAAGGAATATCTCGGAAACGGTTACCTCCACAACAAAAACGTAAAGGGCATGAATTGTTTGCTTTGACGAGATCTACATTTTTCGGCAAAATTCGTTCAGAATAAAGAAGTCTTCAGAGGCAGTTCCCTAAAAATTCAATGTATATACATTTTATTTGGGATGAAAATAGCTTTAATATACGGGATTTTAATCAAAATCGTTAGAGCCATTTCTGAGAAAGTAAACATATCCGACATTTTTTCCATCTAAAGGGTAGTTAGTCGTGGGGGATTTTCTTGGAAGATACTAAACCTAAATATCAAGTTTTATATTTAACGGTCTTTTCGTTTTTGAGCTATGCTTCCACAGACAGACAGACTACAAACACACGAGGAAATTTTTCTAAAATGGCTTTTTTCGAACTCAGGGGACCCTAAAACATATATTTCCAGTGAAGTTTCGACATCGAAATTTTGGGTGGAATACAATACCTTCTCTATCCACTATGTACATTGTACGTGTGGGCTAGAGAAACTAAAAATTGTAACTATTAAAACATATTTCTTATTTCCCAGAGCTTCCTCTTTCTAATCCATTTTAGCCTTCCTTATCTTTGTTCAGAACTGGAATAAGTTTTATTATGTTCAAGAAATTCAAAATTGTATAGCCTTTTCTATAATTTTGTAATGTCTGGAGTAAAATTAAGATTCACTTTTCAGAAATAACTTCTCTTGAATAACAATAAAAGTGTCCCAAATACACCTCGTACGAAATAAATTAAGAATCTCTCCCTTTCTCTTTATCTCTCTCTCTCTCTCTCTCTCTCTCTCTCTCTCTCTCTCTCTCTCTCTCCCTCTCTCTCGATGTACATTTTGTTTTGTGTATTTAATATATTATGTATTCTATTCTAAATTCTAGAGCCGTTTTTGTTAAAATGAACCTTTGAAAGAATGTTCTCAGCAAATGGTAGTTCGGGGTGCGGAAATTTTCTGAAAATTGTCATGACTCATCCTTGGAAGATATTGAACTTAAATAACAAGTTTCCTTTTGAACCGACGACTTTTTATTTTTAAATTTGCTATTTACAGGCACAACAAAACCTTTTTTTTTTTTTTTAAATGTCTTCATTACTATTCAGGGTGTCTCAAAAGTGTACTTCTGGTGAAATCTGGTATCGAGTATATTGTTAGAAGGCAATACTTTTTCTCTTTACTACTTGTATAAGCAGAAGAGAAAGTAATAAGTGACAGTGAAATCATAGCAATGAACACCTAAGAAAATGTTACTTTCTGTAGCACGTATGTGCATATTATGTACATAGTAGCTAGCGGAGGTATTATATTCCACTACCAATTCAATGTCAAGATTTCCACAAAAATATGTTTTGAGGTCCGCTGAGTCCAATAAAGTATTTTCAGAAAAAGGTCCGTGTATGTGTCAGTGTGTGGACATAATAGTTCAAAGACCAATATTTTCAAGAAAATCACCCAACATAAACTACCCTTTACAAAGAAAATGTTTTGAAAATTTTGTTTTTCTCAAAATTGGCTCTACGATTTTGATTGAAATATTGTCTATTAAAGATATTCACAAAAAATGTATATATTGAATTTCCTGTGAATTTACTCTGAATACCTCTCTATTCTGGACGAGTTTTGCAGAATTTTGCATAACGGTTACACCGTAAGAGAAGGACAAAACCTTACCACACAAAAAATGTAGATCTCATTACTAATTTATGTCATATTCTGTTTTCTTGTAGAGCTGAATATTTATGAAATATTCTTTATTATTGGTTTAAATTTTAAACTACCTAAGTTTTCTCAAATGGGACTATGAAAAACAAACCGAACCTCAACTGTTTCACACAGAGCTTATATATGGAACAACTAGAGAAAATTATATGAATGAAACACATCATTTTAAAAAATAAACTGAGTACCGAGAATCCAGTATCGGTGCCCAAAAATCAGTATTTTAATTGAGTATTGAAGACATACTGGTAAAGTCCACCCCTAGTATCCTAGTAATAATTATCATCAGGTAGTAAGATTTTATGTTTATCTCTTACGGTTTACAAGTTATGCAAAATTTCACAAAATTCACCGAGAATAAAGAGGTCTTCAGAGACTATTCCCAGTAAATTCAAGATATATTTATTATTTCATGTAAATATTTTAATGTACCTTATTTTAATCAAAATAGTTAGAGCCATTTCTTAGAAAACCAAAATTTTGGAAACATTTTCCTTCTAGTTTGTGGTGGCGGAATTTTCTTGAAAATCTTTGTGTCGCATTCTTGGAAGATACTGAACTTAAATACCAAGTTTGGTACTTAACGAACCATTTGTCTTTGAGCTACCCACAGACACACACACACACGGATATTTTTCTAAAAATGAAGTTTTTGGAATGAAAACATGTATTTCCGGTGAAATCTCAATGCCGAATTTTTGGGTGCCATATAATACTTTCTCTATACACTATGTATGTAGTACGTGTAGAGAAAATAACAATTCTAGAAAAATAAGCCTTTACCGTATTTTATAATGTTGTCAAATGCATACAAAACATTTTGTTTGAGTAATTAAAAACCTTTTTCAGCTATCGTAAAAAACAAACATTTTTCCTTCTGTCTATGAGTTTTCCACTAGCGAGATAACAATGATAGTAATCCATTATTGTGGTTACAGGCTTAGTTATCTTGCTTCTTGTTGATTCTATTTAGTCTCTTCTGCAGTCAAGCCACACAGTCATTGCTATTTAATATGGGTTTGCTGGTAAATGAAGAAGTTACTAGTCACGAACTGAAACCCACATTTCCTATAGAATTTGTTAGGAATTTTAGAAATGTTACTTCAATCAACGCGGTGTTCCCCACCTGCCATACAGAGAAACTCTCGACGAATAAAAGATATACCCTTAAGCCGGCTGTACCTCTCTTTCTGCTTCAGTTTTTGAAAGAGTTCTTTTCTCTTGCTTTCTGTTTTGAAATGCAGGAAACCATTACACAAGTAAAGCTCTCTAAAATTACAATAAGAAAGCAGCAAGAAAAGTTTTTGTATAATACACATCTGAAAGAGAAAGGCAAGCTGGGTTAAGATAGACGAGTATAAGCGTTTTTTTTTTTCCTTCTTCTTTTCCCAGAGCGAACGCAAGGACCATAAAACTATACTGCTGGGGGTCTTGGTCTCCCTTCCAGCCCAAACCTTCAATAATTTTATTGCGCTTTCCGAATTAAAGAAGGCGGGGAGACGAGAATAATATATAGTACACATGGCAGAGCCTGACAGCTATGGTACTGTGGAGAATTTTAATATTGGTGCACAAGTACTTTTTAAAATATACCAAGTGTCTCGGGTGAGATCGGTATGCACAAACTTTAATTGCAGGGTAGCGGAACGGATGTAGCAGTTATGTTCTTTTTTACGAGCTAATCGTGTATCGTGCTCAGCATACTGGACTGGTTCTTAATTCTCTTCCTTTCTCTTCTTTTTTCTTCTTCTCTTTTCTTCTCCTCCCCTTCTCGCCTATGTTCTTTCCTTCCTTTTCCTTGTCTTCCCTTTTCTTTCCTTCCTTTCCCTTCGTTCCCTTTCCTTCCCTTCTCTTCTCCTCTCATTTCTTCCCTTCCCTTCTCTTCTCTCATTTCTTCCCTTTCCTTCTATTCTCCTCTCTTCCCGTTCCTTCCCTTCTCTCCTATTCCCTCCTCTTCCCTTCCCCCTTTCCTTCTCCTCTGTGCTATTTCCTTCCTTTTTCCTTGTCTTCCCTTTTCTTTCCTTCCTTTCTCTTCGTTCCCTTTCCTTCCCTTCTCTTCTCCTCTCATTTCTTCCCTTTCCTTTTATTCTCCTCTCTTCCTTTCTCTTCCCGTTCCTTCCCTTCTCTCCTCTTCTCTTCTCCCTTTCTATCTCTTCTATGCTCATTTCTTTCATTTCCTTCTATCCTCCTCTCCTCTCTTCCCTTCTCTTTCCGTTCCTTCCCTTCCCTTCTCTTCAATTCCCTCTTTCCTTCTCTTCTGTGCTGTTTCCTTCCTTTCCCTTGTCGTCCCTTCTCTTTCCTTCTCTTCTCTTCTTTTCCCTTCCCTTCTCTTCTCTTTCCTTCCCGTCTCTTCTCCTCTTTCCCCTTTCCTTCTCTTCTCATCCCTATCCTTTTCCTCTCTTCTTTTCGATACCCTTCTCTTCGCTTCACTTCCCTTGTGTTCGCTGCTCTTCTCTTCATTTTAATTTCGTTACTTCTAGCCTTTCTTCTATGATGTCATGTAACAGGCAGTTTCTTCTTAGAATGTGTCCTATTCAGTTTGTTTTCCTACTGCGAATTGTAAGTAGGATTGATTTCTTTCTCACCCACTCTTCTCAGAAGCTCTTCCTTCGTCACCATGACCGTCCACTCTACATTTCCTATCCGTATATGCGAAACTAATTCATTTGAAGTAAACGATGATGTCATCCAGATTCGGCAACCATTAATAGAATAACTAGTTACCGTCTTCTTTACTTTGGTGTCCGTTATTGGCAACTAGTTATTTTGCATTCGTTACATTTTGTAACCGTTATTGGGCAACTAGTTACTCTCTGTCTTGTTTCTTCGGTAAGCATTACATTAATGTGATCGTTACATGCAATGTGTTACTTCCGTGCAAATGAGGCGCAGATCAGGTATGGGCGATGCCATGTCACTTGCAGAACTGAGGAGTGATGTGACGTAACGTAGCAGTGGCGAAATGCTGATTCTTAAAACTTACAAAGTTGAATATATCTATTTATTAACATTCAAAAAATACATTAACAAAACCCAAATCAAAACCGTTATTATTCATATAATACATATTTGAAACTTAAAACATATCATACTGCTTATAACGTTAAAGAAATATATTAGCTTTTAATTTATATTTCAGCAGGTTCAGAAACACAGGTTTAAAATTTGACAATTTAATCCCAGTGTCGAAACCAAATATTTCTGAGACAACCTAGTACGGTGAGACGATTTTTCACTTCATTTTGAAAAACAACTACTCATAAGTATATGTTGAGCCTAAAATAGTTACAATCTTTTCTGTAAATGTACACAGTTTGGGATATTTATTGACAGAATATGTGTTCATACAATTGCTTGTCTCGGAGTAGAGAATATTCCTCAGTGAGATCTAAGTTATATGGGAGTTCTAATGATTCCATCTGTAGCTCTGGTTGCTCTTCGTTTGCATTAATTTTGAATGACTTCAAACAGTTGTGGAAATTTCTAACGTCATGAAGTCGGACTTCAAACTGGAGCTTTAGTTGGGCAATAGTGTGCATGTTTTCCGAAATGCTTAAAACACAAAATATAAAAGAGCCCATTCTTCCCTATATCTCCGATCAACTCTAGTGTTATCCATTTCTTGATACCGTACCCAAAGCGCTGTGCCGCCACTGTGCGCTGAAAATAGAGCGCAGGAGCGGCGTGGAAGTTGCTGATACGCTGTGTTACGAGGAGTCAAGAATGTCAAGCCTGTTTTAGAATAACTTTCTTCTTCTTCTTTTTTTAATAAACACAGTTCCGGAGTCTTGTCAGTCCTTATTTAATTATCGTTTTGATTTTTATATACACACATATACACATTTACAAACATAGAAACATCCATGCCCAAGGCGGGAGTCGAATCCACGATCCCCTGTGCCACGAATCACCAAAGCGAGGCACCTTAGCGTGTGTGGCCATGGGGACCGGCATTTCTTAACTAACGCATCTCGATTGAACCTCTTTCTGCCCGGTATTTGACGTGTACAAATATTCATGTGCACATTAAAAGAGCTGCAGAACTCTACGAGGACATTTCAAGTTAAAACCCACCAATGGAGAACTGACTAGAATGACTTTCGCTTTTATGTCTTGCTTATCAGCGGATACAGTTAGTGTGTCGTGCTCATTGCGCGGAGTAAAACGATGGTTGCTCTCGCCAGTTCTCCACTGCCGAGTTTTAACTTGAAATAGCCCTGATAAGTTCTACAACTGTTTTAACGTACCAACAACACACGTCAAATGCAGGACAGTTGAGCCACTGGTACATGTTTAATCAACTCGAACTATGTAATGAGCTCCAAGCACAGCAATTAGTGCCATTAATTTTCGAATGGCTAGTGTAATTTCCACATGTTAAAGTGCTGTATGATAATATCAAGAAAGAAATTCTGAAAAAATCACAACTTCTACATTTCTTATAAGGCTATTATTCAATTCAGCTGAGAAATGTTATTGGAAAGTATAATAAAAATTAATTCCCAGTATTTTCTTCCCTGTACTCCCGAGTTAGGTAATTAAGCACACACAGGCTTCCCTCTTTAAGTGGGACTGTTCTGCTCTGTTCCCATTAATCGGCTACCACGTGCATACATCAGAATGCTAGATTATTTCCCCAAGGGTTACGATGAAATAAAACATCCTACCGGCTAAATCTTAACTTTTATTGCCTCTTCTTTTATTTCCAACTGGTCTCAAGCTCTGCTACGGATCTGCTTTGCAAATTACTTGAATTTCTTTATTCACGTTAAGGACTGTAATAAAAACACGTGTAAGAAATGAGAAGGTGGGTGAAGAGTGCATATTTACTTTGATTTTCGCGCGAGAATCGTAAATAATTTTATGGCTTGGTTCACGATATCAAAACGATAAAGAAGCAGCATCTACTGCAGATTGACACATTGAAATGTTAAAACAGACTTAATTACATGATTCAAGTTCTGTCGATGCAACTTAAAGGGTCATTTATTGCAAGTGAAAGCAAAATTTGTCACTTTTATAAATTCAAATTTGCAGATTCAAAACAGAAAGGTCAACTTTAACACAATTATAATATTTGTGCGCTTTTAGATACATATAGATGTATTTAAATTACAATATTTAGTGAGGATGATTTACACACTCACGTCAAAATGTTTTGGCATAAATCTCTTTAAAATTTAACATAAAAATGAAATTACTCAAATACTGATTGCAGCAGAAAACAAATAAATAACAATGGGAATTATCTAAAGTAATCAAATATCGAGCAACTTTTAACACAAGATTCCTTTCATAACATACTTTATCATAAAAGTGCGGATAAATTTGTGTTGTAACATTAATAAAAAAATAAGTACATTAATCAAAAATAGCATTTCCGCTTAATATAACATTAATTTCTGACAATACAACAATTATCTCAGCCTTTTAGTAAGACCTGATTTCCATTTCCTTGCCTTCCGGGTGTGGTTTTTTGAGGCACCGTAACCATCACAGAGCACTAAGAAGAAACCAAGCGCTTGTCTTTTTAACATAATATATGGTGATACTGTACACAGCTCAAAACATGAAAATATATATAATGTAATTCACAATTTTATAATATAGCGCACTTGAGCAGAACACACACTAATATTTCCTCCACTGCAGCCATATTGCTGCCAGTCACATGACCAGAATGGAAACAGCCTATAGGTAGTTATGGAGATTGGCCTTCTTGATTCCAACAGATAATGGAGATTGTCCCCTTTGAAACAAGCACTTGATTTTAATGCACTGAAAATATGGGATTTTGTCCGTTTAGAAACAAATAAGCACTACACTCCAATAGAGGGGCTAATAGCGCAATACAGTGGTATCAATATTTCAATTTTACAAAAAAGTGGAGATTGCTCTTTTTGATAATAATAGCCTCATTTGGAAAAAATCGTTTATTTCGTGTAGTTTATGTTATTGTAGAGTTTAACTAGGCAGTGTTTAAGAATATGTTTGCTATTAAGCTTATAGTCATAGAACTTTACTGCGTCAAAGAAAGAAAGCAAAAAATAAAAGCGGAGAATAAGGCTAATTTTCTATAGCCACAACTAAGTTATGTTCTTACAATTTCGTTTGTAAGTCGGTCAAAATGAACATCTTTAATTAAATGGACAAACATGTGGTACAGAAAACTGAGTTTCTTAAGAATAATTTTTATTTTCAACAGATATTTTCTGTATTTTACAATAGGCTTATAAATTTTCGGGGAGATTCCTTGTTTAGCTGCTAAGCAAAAGAAAATACCTTTCGCCTGTTTAATGAAATAACCACATATAGAAGAACCACTTGTAATTCAGTTATAAAAATATTTTAAAATTTTAATCATAAAGCGATATGATTGGTCATGTCCACTCTCCTGCAAATACCCAACAATAACTTGTATTTATCAGCGTCTTATGACTCCTTGGTGAAATTCAAAAGTGTTTGGCAAAACTTGGCAGCCAGGGAGAAATTTTAGTAATAATGAGCAGATATTTTAAGTGCCACTGTGGATCTAATTTACCATCTGGCGATAAAAATATCTACAAATTATTATCTGCTCTGCTACATATATATATATAGCTAGCAGATATTTTGTGATATTAACAATAATTGTAAGTGGGCATTAATGTTCCTCGTTTCTGACAACATAGCCTTTCAAAATGTAATCAAGTTTTATTTAACGGGCTACGAGAATATTTAAATGGTTATATGTTTAATTTCAGTCATATACACACACATATATATATATATATATATATATATATATATATATGTTGGCACAAATGATGTATTTTCTTTGCTATATTCGCAATGATGTTTATATTTAGTCTCCAATAGTGCTCAGTTCACCTATACAGTGAATGTATTTTGCGATTATAAACCTTCATTAATACAAGTGTTGATACAGACAAATAACTTTATTTTGGATTGCATCAAAAAACGAAGTGAATCTGTATAGATATCGTTACAACTAATCGCGATTGCTAACCACTAATGTAAAGTAACTATGAACGTGCAAACTATGAAAACAAATAACTTAGTCGTTATTGGTAACCATTATCTGGAACCGTTACCGCGCTGTACAGCAACCGTTACCTGAAAATAACTGTCGGATCCTAGTCTAATACTAACGTGCATGAAAAGTGGGCGGCTGTTCATCTACTGTCAAACTTAGCCCCAGATACTGCCAGCGTGAACCTATTTCTTAAACACAGCTGTAGCCGTATTCGTTTAATTGTTTTTTCACACAATCCGTACGTAGGACAGGAGTTGGATAGCTAGAGTCAGACTAAAAGCTCAATGCCAGCCGGTCCCCATGGCCGCGCTCGCCAAGGCGTTCTGCTTTGGTGCTTCGTAGCGCTGGGGATTGTGGGTTCGAGTCCCGCCTTGGGCATGGGTGTTATATGTTTGTGTATATGTGTGTGTTGTAAAAGTAAGAAAACAGTAATAATACGGCAAAACAAAGTAAAAAGAAAAAAGGTAAATAAAAGTAGGGTATACAGTGCCGGAGTCCTGATCAGACTCTGGTACTGTATTTAAAAAAAAAATAAACTAAATAAAAAAATGCCATGGGACTTGAACCACGGATCTCCCGGTCTTTAGCCGGTTGCTTTGCCACTGAACTACCATGACAACATGCCGGCCTAGTATTGAATTTCTCAACTGACTCGCATGTTTCCCGGTAAACCAGAAGGTGATCTCAAATTATTTTGAGATGACTACCCCAATGGCGACTTACAATGCTGTAAACACTTTTAAGTCCCAGGATTCATAGTGTAGCCAACTATTATGGTCAATTGGTATTGGTTTAATTGTTTTTTCACCCAAGCCGTGTGTAGGACAGGAGTTGGATAGGTAGAGCCAGACTGAACCGGAAAACATGCGAGTCAGTTGAGAAATTCAATGCTATGCCGGCATGTTGCCATGATAGCTCAGTGGAAGAGCAACCGGCTAGAGACCGGGAGATCCGTAGATCAGTTCCAGGCCATGGCATTGAATTTTTCAGTCTGGCTCTAAATACCTAACAGATGTTGCCATTGGATTGTCAGCATACTTAACCTGCACCAAAAGTGCCAAACCCCCGAAGGGTAACATTACAAGTTAGTTGTACTATGTTCTCACTAGGGGAGTACCATCAAAGCAGTGCGTTATGAAATTTTGGCTCAAAAATGAAATATAATAAAAATAAAGAAATAAGCACGGAAGTTAAAAGGTGTGTTGGTTCTTTTTGATCTTTTAACATACTTCATTTTCGTGCCGTTCTGTTTTCTTAATGCCTGCTTTCTTCAATAAACTAGAATCCGAATAATACTAACCACATTAGTATTAATAGCTTCCTTTACATCCTATGAACATTTTCAAATTACAAAGCTAATCAGAAAGTGGAAAGTGCATAAATGTTTATAATGTAAAAATATTGAAGAAGCTGTTGTTTTTAATTTGTGGTATATTTACTTTCACTAAGTTCCTCTACAGTCTACAGAATTATGCTTGAGTCTCCACCCAGAATTCAAGAAATCCATTTTTAGCTTCAGGGAAGCCAATTATACACTTAAATTATTATTAACAATTAAAAGTACTAGACAATTTTTGTTTAAATTTCTGTTATGACTGTGTTTGTATACATCACATGAAAAATAGAGTTTTTATGAGAGGTATAATAGAACTAAACCCAAACATTAAGGAAGTTATTTGTAAGACATGACACTCTATAGACATTTTCAAAGTCATTCAGGCGAAGGTCTCTAGGAAGTGAGAACAAGTTCGCTATCACAGTTTGGTGAACGCCATGACGTCTTGGCTTTCTGTCCAACAAGTTGCTCTTCCACTTGGATGACTTTAACGTCTTCTTCACTCCCCTTCTTCCGCACTGATATTGCTCTTACTCATTCTTCGTCCCACTGCTGCATGTTCACAAAAAATTACATCCATCCATACAAAATTCTTGATGTATTGTCAACTACACTGGTTTCAACATTCTTAAGGGGAAAACGTCTGATATGTTAATTCATATGGAATTTTCTACGTTCTATTGTTTATTAGTGGGTAAAAAACTACTCTCACCGAACGTTTATTCTTCTATTTACTTAATTTTAAATAGCTATATTACACTTTCGTAACAGATACAAAGGGAATACTGAGGGCCAAATGATTAAGAACTGGACGCTGCATACTGTCTTACATTTTCGTACTATCTCTATGTAGTCGCAAGATACAATTGAACATGAAATGGCTTTAAAAGAATCACAAAATATCCAACTATTCGAACCGTCTGTCTCCGTGGTCTAATGGTCAACTCACTGACTTCTCACCCAAGATTTCCAAGTTCGATTGCCAGCTAGGGCAGAGGATTTTTCTTTAATCAGAATTATATACTATCCTCCACAGAAACTGGAAGTATGAATGTGAGAGTGAATGTGCGTGTGTTTTACGATGTAGTGTTTATTAACCTTAATGTCCTTAACGTATAGTTGTATGTAGGTGAGTTGTTTCATAAATCAAAGCCCCAGATATGTCCAATGAGTTAAAGGGTACTACACAAATTAAAAAAATCTGATGTGCTCCATTCACATGACTTTCTCTACATCTCTGTAACAAATTATTTTTAATAAGTTTATTATTCTACATATGTAATGCTAAAGCACTAGCAGGAACGGTCTTATAACTTAGTTCCCTTATAAGTAAAAGGGAAATAAGAGAATACACTAAGCTAAACCGGCAATCAAATGTTTTAAAATGTGGTTGCTATAGGATTGAAATCCGTTTCTTTGCGTGGCCAGGAGTTGAAAATTTTCCAGTATAAAAATGGTTAAGTATTACAAAGCTGAAATCAATAAAACGGAATAGCTCTAAAACGGCCAACTCCAAGAAGTGTATATGATATAAATTGTGTGTTTTATCGTGATCTACATTTTTTGTGGAATAAATTTTTGTCTATGTCTTACGGTTTACTACTTATGCAAAATTCCTTAAAATTCATACAGAATAAAGATATCTCCAGAGGATATTCCCAGAAAATTCAAGATACATATTTTATTTTTCAGTAAATATCTTAAATATTAGAGAGTTTAATCAAAATCGTTAGAGCCATTTTTGAGTAAATCAAAATTTTCGCAAATTTTTTAATGTAAAGTGTAGTTGGGGGTGGGGGGGATTTTCTTGAAAATCTTCGTGTCGCATCCTTGGAAAATACCAAACTTAAATACCAAGTTTGGTATTTAACGGTCTTTTCGTTTTTGAGCTATGCTGTCCGCAGACTCACACACACACACACACACACACACACACGCACGCACACATGGACATTTTTCTGAAAATGATTTTTTTTTATTTAGGGGGACCCAAAACATGTACTACCGGTAAAATCTCTGTAAAATTTGGGTGCATTACAATACCCTCCCTATACAACATGTACATAGTACATGTAGAGAAAGTAAAAAAAAAGAAAATTGAACCATTAATAATGGACGTCTCAGAAATGGCATATGACACAAAACAGTTACCAGTAATAAAAGAGTTCTGCGATTTTTTGTGCAGTATGTTTTCCGATATCTCTTAACATTCACCGGTTATACATGGTTATACAACGTTTCTTGCAAATAAGTAGGACTTTAAAAGATATTATTAAAAAAATTAAATATACTTATTTTATTTTATAAATAGCTTTAATATATAGATAGTAGTTTAAGCAAACTCGTTAGACCCGTTTTTCCAAAAATCGAAAATCATAAAAATGTCTATGTAAAAGGTATTTTTGTGTGAGGGATTTTTTTGAAAAATCTTGTGTTGCATCTTTGGAAAATACGGAACTTAAACACTATGATTGGTAATTAAACGACTTTCCGCTTGTACTTTCTTTACATAGTACATAGTACGTAGGTAGAGGAGGTATTGCACTCCACCAAAATTTCGATACCAAGATATCACCGAAAATAATGATTTTGGTTTCCCTGTGGCAAAATTTTTTTTTAGAAAACAGAAAAGTCGGTAAAATACCAAACTTGTCATTTAATTATCTTCCAAGGATGCTACAGGAAGATTTTGAGGAAAATTTTCCCACCCCACAATATCATTTATATGGAAAATGTTTAAGAATTTATTTTCTGAAAAAGGCTCCAACGGTTTTTATTAAAATACAGTGTATTAAATATATTTACCTGACAAATAAAATGTATACCTTTAGTTTTCTGAGAATAACCTCTGAAGACCTCTTTGTTCTGAATGAATTTTACATAACTAATAAACCGAAAAGATAGTAAAAAATTTACTATACAAAAAATGTAGATCTCGTTAAAACACACAATTTATGTCACATACATTTTTTCGTGGAGTAGACTGTTTTTAGATATTCCTTGTTATTGATTTCAGTTTTAAAATACTTAAACTCCTCTCATACGGAAATTTGTCAACTCCTGGCCATGCAGAGAAACGGATTTCAACCATATGGCAACCAGCTTTTTAAATATGTCTTATTTTCCCTTATCAAAAGCAAGCAATGAGACAATCTCTGCTAATTGTTATCTCTATTAGTATGAAATAGAAGAAGAATATTTTTAACAATAATTTCTTACTGAGATACAGAGAAAGTCATGTGAATTGAACACATCAGATTTTTAGCTATGCTTATCCGGGTAAAGACTCGCGTGCACACACGGCATTTTTCTAAAAAAGTCTCAAAACCTGAATTTCTAATGAAATTTCGGTATCGAAGTTTTGGGTGGAATTCAATACTTCGTCTACTTACTATAAGAAATCATGGGGAAAGTTAAAAGATGTAGAAATGTTTTTTTTTTCCGGAATCTGAAATAATAATACAAAAAACAATCTTCTACACAACCAATTCAGTTTAAGATTTCTTTTACTATCTTTCAAAAAACTAAATACCACTTCGGTGAATATCTAGAAACAAAAGCAAAATATTTATATAATTTCTCAGAAAACTATGAAAATGCTCCCTTGTGAGGAAATTGTAATTTTTTATTATTATTATTATTATTATTATTATTATTATTATTATTATTATTATTATTATTATTATTATCATCATGAATGGAGACATCCAGTTAATGGAGACATGGCAACATTGTGTGGTGCTTGGAAATAAAGAAACTGGCAACGCCACTGCATGTAAAGGTTGCTTCACGTTCAAGCGATTCAGAAATGTATACTGCTCTGTTTATTACACCATTAATTAATTTATTCGCTGGCTTTCTCTGCTTTTAACAATGCATTTTGTGACCATTAATACGCTTTTTATAGTATTAAATTTTTACCTGTGGTATATAATGTATTAAAATAATTTTATTTTTATAATTTTGAGTTCTATTCTCACATAGAATTGTATTTGTGTTGTATTACTGCATAATTAACAAGGAATGTAATCATACTGAGTTACCTCAATGTTTCTAAAGAAATTATTTTCCTTTTTGTGTCTGTAGCATTTTAATGTCCTTCTTGTCGAGCAGGACGTTCTTACATAAAGGAGATATAAATGCTTGCTTAAATCCACTGTAATCTACTGAATACAATAGCAATGCATGGAAAAAATAAATTCTTTAAACTAATAATGATATTACAGATTTAGAGACAAATGCCTTTGAATATAGTTAGAGTCAGACTGAAAAACTCAATGCCATAGCCGGGATTTGAACCACGGATCCCCCTGTCTCTAGCCGGTTGCTCTTCCTCTGAGCTACCATGGCAACATGCCGGCATAGCATTGAATTTCTCAACTGACTCGCATGTTTCCCAGTAAACCACAAGGTGATCTCAAAGTATTTTGAGATGACAACCCAAATAGCGGCTTACAGTGTTGTAAGTACTTTAAGTCCCAGGATTCATAGTATAGCCAACTATTATGGTCAATGAGTAATGGTTTAATTGTTTTTTCACACAAGCGTGTGTAGGACAGGAGTTGGATAGGTAAAGTCAGACTGAAAAATGCAATGCCACAGCCGGGATTTGAACCACGGGCTTAAAGTACTTACAACATTGTAAGTTGCCATTGGGGTTGTCATCTCAAAATAATTTGGGATAACCTTGTGGTTTACTGGGAAACATGCGAGTCAGTTTAGAAATTCAATGCTATGCCGGCTTTTCCTATGGTAGCTCAGTGACAGGGAGATCTGTGGTTCAAATCCCAGCGATGGCATTGCATTTTTCAGTATGACTCTACCTATCCAACCCGTATCCTGCACACGCTTGTGTGAAAAAAACAATTAAGCCTTTGAAAATAGTTGTTTAAAGAAAAATATTTATTTTGGGAGAAATGTTTGATAGTTGAGGTAGGCGTATTTTCTTGTTTTATTTGCAGTATTTGAAATGTATATTTTATAGAGCATTCAACTGTAAAATGCAATCGTATTGCAGAGTTCATAAGACGGCGGGAAAAATTATAACGCTATGTAGAATAAAACTAGGCACGTAATTTTGTGCTCTAAAGAAGCAGTTTTATCAGGAAGAGATTCCATTAATCTTAAAATGCATAGTTGACACGCGTTATATAAATAACGATGTCTTCTTTAAAAAAAGAAAGAAACAGTGTCCATGCGATTCGATCCAACTTCCTAATACTCTGATATTCGATAATAACACGCTTTGACCACTTCAATTATTCTAATCACAGCAGTTTCCGTTCTTGTTGACAAACTTACCTTTGTAACAAAGCAACCAAGAAAATAAGGTTTTACTTTCGGTCAACTACTTAATTAAAACATAATAACAACCCATTTTCTGCAGGTGAATTGAACTTGAATACAAAATTTTTCCGCTAATGTACAATGATATTGGTTTTCCAAAACTGCGAAGCGAGAAGATGGCTTCCGTGCGTTGCTGAACAGGAAAGGAAGCAAATGACAAATTTAATTTGCATGCCATCTATTTTTTTTCTTATGGATGCTCTTTAACTGTTGGTTTCTCAGCGTCCTATTCTATTACACTGGGCGTGAAAGACAGTTAATTTTGCTCAGAGGCCTCTAACTGGCTTGAGATTCTTTTATGTGCCGTAAATCTATTACACGGGACCCACGGCTTTACTTCCCTTTCGAAGGAAACCGTGCTAAGGATTTTTACGCCCAAAAAAATTCCATCATCTTCCGCCTGGTTTGAACCCGTGACTGTGGGTATATGAAGTTAGCATGATAACCATTACACCACGGAAAGCGACTATTATGCTGAAAGATAGTACATGTGCTATATGAAGTATTTTCGTTTATAGTACGCAAGTCGTTCATTGACACACCTGCCTATCTTACCCATTTGTCTGAATCACAAACAACTCCTGAGGTAACAAAGTTATTGACATAAGAATACTTTCCTAATTTCGTCTTATTTACACATTTGCTTTGCAGCATCATTATGACATTACAAAAGCTTAACTGAAGAGGACCACTGTCACATTGATATCGTACTTTGAGCTGCGATATTTTCTTTCTCTACCACGCAATGTACATAATAGATACAGAAGGTATTGCATATTATCCAAAAGTTTAATAATGAGAGATGGCCGGACCGAGAAAAAAGCCAATATAGCATGTTTTAATTTCAGTATTTTCACAAGGATGCAATGAAGCTTTTCAGGGTAATTCCATACACCAAACTACACTTATTCGGTATGTTCTTAAAAATTTTTGATGTCCTCAAAAATGGCTGTAACGATATTGATTAAGGTGCCTTATACAGGATGACTCAAATGAATGGGACATTTTGGAATAGAGATTAATGGATGAACCAAATTACTTTACATAAGTTTATTAATTTCAATAGACAGTACAGAGTATGCAGTTATTGAATATTACACTCATGTTCATTTCTTAAATATTAAATCCGATAGATGATGTCCCTCTCAGCTCACACACTTCTGAAGCCTGATAGGAACGTTATGTATGGCTCGACTTAACATTTCAATAGGAATCTTGGAGATTTCTCCCTCTTATTCTTGTTTTAAGTTCTTCGGTGGTAGCAGGTCAAGTACGGTAAACCGCGCTCTTAAGATGGCTCCACTGGAAAAAATCACCAGCTGTCAGGTCGGATAATCTTGGGGGCCATGCAATGTCACCGTGCCTTGAAATGACACGGTTACCAAACAATCGTTTGACAGCTCTCATCGATATCCGTGCTGTATATGCTTGCCGTTGCTCCATCTTGCTGAAACCAACAATGGGCAGGAAAATGGGACAGCTCATGGGCTTCTATTTCTGTAATAGGCTTTTACCGCAAAGGCACGCTGTACGACGTTCCATTGCTCAATGTTTACTATACGGCAAGGCCGTGTGAGCAACCTTCTGTATGTCATTCGGTACCATCTATCGCTCAGCATTGCCACATCCGTTTTCAAAATTGCCCATTCTTTTGAGTCACCCTGTATTAAACATATTTACATGAAAAGTAAAATGTATATTTTGACTTTTCTGGAATAGCCTTTGAGCCCTCTTCCTCTACATGACTTTTACATAAATGATGGACTGTAAGAGAGAGACAAATTCTTGCTTAACAAAACATGAGATCTTGTTCAAACACACCTATGCCAAATACATTTTTGTGAAGTTAACTATTTCTCAGATATTTCTGGGTTTTGGTTTAAATTTCCCAATACTTTTACTTTTCTCGAATGAGAAACCGTCATTTGTTCTTTTTTGCAAATAAAACCGACTTTCAAGATCATCACAGAGCTACCATCTCTTAAAGGATTTGACCATCGCTTTACCTTATGTATTAATGTAAGTAAGTATGCACCTGCAAGGAAATATGTAGTAATCCATTTCTGCTAATGTTTATCTTTATTAGTATGAATGAAATAGAACAAAAGCTTTTGTAAGAGTAGTTTGTTGCAAAATAGGTTGAGAAAGTCACGTGAATGGAACACATAAAGCTTTTTTACTGAAAATATTTCGAAAGTAGAAAATACCATTGTCTCGTCATTTTTCGCCAATGGATCCCTTTCCCAGGGAAAACTTTTAACTTTTTAAGTTATAACGCCTAATTTTAGATCTGTCTTTGGCTTAGCAATCACCTGCCATATACTACATATGCCAGACACTGTAATAAGTTATATACACAAAGGTGCCGCAAGGGAAACGACATATCTCTCAATTTCGAATTGTTGTATAATTCGGAACTGACAAACGAAATTAGTAATACACATGGATTAAAGATCTGATGTGATTCATTCACATGACTTTCTGTGGCTGTTCCGTAATCACGCCTTTTATTCAAAAGATTGACATTCTAGCTATATCATGCTAATCAAGATAAATAAGCAGAATTACTCTTATTACTTGTTCCTCTGTAAGTAGAAGGGAAATAAGGGAATGCACAGGCTATGTCGATAGTCAAGTCCTTTAAAAGTCAGTCGCTATGTGAAAAAATTGAAATTTCATTCATTTTTCTTGCCAGGAGTAAACAAACGAGAAACGAGAAGAAAAATGTCTTCCCATTCGAGAAAAGTTTAATAGCCTTAAGATTAATACCAATAATCCAGAATATCACTAAAACGGTTAGCTCTACAAAAACAATCTGTATAACATTGTGTGTTTTAATGTGATCCATATTTTTTGTGTAGTAAATTTGTGTCTATTCTTATGGTTTGCCAGTTATACAAAAGTCATCCATAGTGAAGAGGTCTTCAGAGGCGATTATCAGAAAATTCAAGTTATAAATTTCACTTGTCATAAAAATATCTTAAACATAATGTATTTTAATCAAAATCGTAGGACCCATTTTTGAGAAAATCAAAATTTTCGAAAAATGTTCCACGAAAAGTGTAATTGGGAGGGGGGGAGATTTTCTTCGTGTCGCATCCTTGGAAGATACTCAACTTAAATACCAATTTTTGTATTTAACCGACTTTTCGTTTTTGAGCTATACTGCCCACAGACACATACACACACATGCACACACATTTAGACACTCACGGATGTTTCTAAACATGCTTTTTTGGAATCAGGGAGTCTCAAAACCTGTATTTCCGGCGAAATCTCAGTGTCGCATTTCTTGGTGTATTACAATTCCTATAAACTATATACATAGTACGTGTGGAGAAAGTAAAAATATAATGTTATGCAGTTTTTATTGAGAACGTAAGCACAACTTGAATATTAGAGACTTTGATACAAAATTGCTCCAAACTTTAAAAAATTGCTATTTTAAATATAGCAAAATAAATTTAGGTACATCTTTATAATGTCTTAATAAGAAACAACGCATACTTGAATAAACACACCTACCTACCTACCTGCCTGACTGCCTGCCTACCAATTATCACTTCGATCAACTGGATCTTTCATTTTCACATTTATTCCCCAGGTAATTTTCAGTGAGAAATTATTAACAAACCACGCTGCTTGGAGACGCATAACTAATACAAAGAAAATAGTGCGGTTCCTCCTCACTGTATTGTTTATGGAATGGGATAATACATTGTTCCCACCACTGAGACTATAGAATCTACGCACAAGACCACATTAAATATAACTGCCAACAAAAATCTGCTGTAGCGAATAGAATATAGGCTCTAGTTACATTTTATTTTTCTCCCCAATGATGGGTGCCTCTAAAAGGAAAGAAAGAAAAAAGGAAGGAAAAATACTGGTGGTAAAAATTGCCTATTGTTTCACTGATCTTTATGTAATAATTTGCGATACAATAAACGTCTTTATGCAAATATTTAACGTGATATGCACAAAGGAACGTGCGGCTCAAATGTGCCTCCGCAGTGAGGTGAATGCTCTGGCACGCTCACTCATCACAGCTCGGTTCGCACTAGTTATTATTGGAAACGAAGGTGAACTGAACCCGATATTACTTAATTACCACTGTCATAGAAGGAGATGCAAATGCTGTGCTCATTCCTGTAGGCAGAGTACAACTGCTTTGCCCTTATTTCGGACACTTTGTGTAGGGTTTCCCACGTAAATTTGTGATTTCCTTTAGTTCATCATGTTTATTTCGGGACAAATGCACATTTATAGGGATACAGCTACATTGCCTTACCAACGGCTCTATGTTCTGCGTGCTAATTTCTACATTAATTGAGTGGGCTCCTTAACATTAGATCCGAAATTTCGTCTAGTTTAGCCTACCGCTTTTCGGAACATTATTAAAGGGATTTGGAATTTAGTAATTAAATCTCACACAGAATCACGATGAAGACATGCGAGTGCAAACCGTTCAAGAAATGTACGTTTTATATTTTTTGAACACTTACCACATTAAGGAATATGTCCTCAACTGAAATGCTCTGTTTTCAATGATTAACATTTTGACTTCACTTCGCAAGCACAACCAGACACTATTAACTTAAAGCCATTGTTCTCACAGTATTATTCAAACGCAAATAATGCTCATTCTCCATATCTGCGTTCCCAACTTAACCACAGCCACAAGAGTCCGAGTGTACTTCGTAGACTCTTTTGAGACACCCGATAGAAATTGTTTGATTGCTAATGACACACATTGTGTAACAAAACGTTTATAGAATAAATTAAGTACTATAAAATCTAGTTTATTTATCTAGCGGATGAATCCACTAAATTAATAACAAAATATAAATAAAGTGCATTATTTTAAGTGAGAAGTATAAGTAAATCATCATTTTCAGTTGAAATTCTAGATTGATTTTTTTTAGCTTACTAATTAAAGCAGATTAAAGGCAAACAACCCTGAGTAGCAGGATCATAGCGACCAAAAAGTGTGCAAGTGCCATGATGTTGCATACCAAAGTCGTTACACCTGTAGTACCTGCGGCAGTTCTTGGGATCCGGGTACACTCCCGGTACAGTGCAGTAAACATATCCCATATTGTCTGTGCTTGTAGTCAGTTCATCTGCCGTCGCTTGTGTCGGCACTGGGTCTCCGAGAATCTGAGGATTTGCGCCTCCTGTGTGTTTTCCTGGGCATTGTCCCACTTTGCACGTCGTCGTTTTCACATCATAGTATTCACCCAGGTTGCACTCGTACCTAGTTGCGTGCAAATCAGCGTCACATCGGATGAAACCTCGACAGCCGTGCATGTCCATGGGGTCGCGAAATACTCCCGCAGTCATGCACTGGAACGCACCGGTCGCAGGGGTTGTGGTGATGGTGTTGCTTGTGCATGCGCCCAGCTCACAGCCCCTTGTGGTAGGTACAAAGTGTCCTATACCGGCATAGCAAATTCCATGATGCAGAGAGAGATCGGGGTCACAGCGATAATAGCTCCTGCAGTCTTCAGGGTCCGGGAAAAACCCAGAGTGGGTGCACGTGAAGTGACTGGGACCAACGGTTGGTGTTGGAGTGTTGGAACATCCACCCTCCATGCAGACCTGAAGGAAAGGATCGAAGTAGCCATTCCCAGAAAAACAGGTTATATGTGCGGACATCGTGTTGGCATCACTGCAATAATAATAGCTGTGGCAGTCCTCAGGATCGGGGAACCTACCTAAAACAATGCATGACATTTTGTAACATTTCTCCATTAAAAGTTATAAACAACCTTACATATGTAAATGCTAAAAAATATCCATAGTTGCGTTCATCAGTATATTTTTATTCACGTGTACACAATATTAAAATAAATATTTTTGCCATTGTAATTGGTAATCCACCAGCGGTTACGAATTTCATCAGATAAATTTTAACCAGAAGTATCAGTTATTATGACTGTTTCAAGAATAAAATATTACATAGTAAGCAATAATTACTTTATTTTGCTAAATAAAATCAAGTCCTTATTGTATCATCTGTTAGATCATGTGAAAAATCTGAAATTTCTAAAATGATTGAACATTTTCTTGGACGCTCAGCAATTTCGGAAGAAGACCACATTGTGACATGAAGTACGATATATTCTCTGTTATCTAGTGTCTTCAAAGCTACGCTTTTATTCTGCCTGTAGACCCCAGAGTTCACGCACAAGTACGTGCGCTGTTTAATCATTCAGCTAGTTCGTGGTAAATTAGTTAACCTATTCATCATAATGGTTGAGGGCCTCAAAGAAAGAATTTTTTGTGACCAACACTGCAGAAAGACAGGTAGGTGGGCTCTCTCTTCTTCTCCTCGCTTCCCCGTAAAACTAGCGCACAAGAAAAGGTGCGTGTATAGAAGTGTGTAAGTGTGTGTATATGTATGTATGTTACGGAGGGGTATTCCACACTGCAGCAGTGGGTTTATTGAACTCCTGGAGGAAGAATGATATGAGTGTAATTGCAGAGGGTGACCGACACCGGGACAGGAAGAAGGCCGTCCCTAGCTGTTCACAAGCAGTTGATCTCAACGCTGGGAGCACCAGGAACCCGCCACTCAGATCCGCAGACATTCACTAGCGCATTCCCGCCGCCGAGAGCTGTATTTCCAGAGCGCAGTCAGTCCCACGAAATGGCGCCTCTGCCGCAGTCCTCGACGACACCTGAAAGAGATTGATTGGGATGAAATGAAGGGACAGGAGGTTCGGGGGAATGGAGAATCCTCTCCAGCATTCATCTAGTGGCCCCGAAAAACTCCCCTTAAAACCCATCGGATGGAGAGGTCCGCAGGGAAACACTTCCACAATCTCACGAATGCCAGTTCTAGACGAAACGCCTAAGACACTTGGCTCGGTACGTGTATAATAGTAGATATTATCCGTGCAAGTAGACGAGAGCGGTGTAAACATGATGCGCAGTGGCATGATGTGATTGCTGCAGTCGGCCGGCAGCCGATATCTTCATGCGCTTACATAGCAATGACTATCGCTTCCAGTCTCCGCCTCTTTTCCCCACTCCTTGTACTGCGCAACTTGACTGTTCACTTCTATTTGGCAGGGTAATACTACATACTCTTAATTTATCTTATATACTTAGTTGTGTTAATAACATTACAGGTAGTATTATATCTAATTATTTGCTAATGGTTGTAGATCTTTAATCTTTTACCCTTAAACACTAAATGATTTAATTTTTATATTGTTTTTAGGCTCGTGTGTTAGGTGGTCCTTCAGTGACGCTAATAGCATTATTTCAATGATGACACAGATTTATGCTGATTTAATTCATTATTCTTTTTCAATACTCATTCTTTTTATTGAGTTCTCAAATTTGTAAATAGATTTGGAATCAATTAATGGGTGTTCCATTAACTCGTGTTATTAAGCAATAAAAGTTGGATTACCTGCTTCAGAACATGGAAATGAAAGATCTTGTGGGCCAACTTGTCTTGCACAGTCTGAACCTAGCTTGCAAATATTCTCCGCAGCATCATAGTGTGTGCCAGGAAAACAAGTCTCACGATGAGGACTGCCCAGTTGACCCTCTACACATACATAGAAACTTCGGCAGTCGCTCTTATCGGCAAAGACGCCAGGCTCTTTACATTCAAACCCCTGACTTCTGGGTAGCACCACCTAAGTTTAGCACATTACACAGGTTAATTTACAATTTTTATGATGGTATTCAACTGACATGAACACAAGATAGTATTGTGAGCTTAAGAGGAGTCGAAATGCCTATCTTGCCAATGTTAAAGATTAACTCATTATCTCAGCAACTATTTAACATAATGAGCTACTTTATTAAGGTATATTCAGTAATACCTTTACTGTTTATTAATGAGAATGAGAGTACTTCTGTCCATTAGAGGAAATAGTATGCCATTTTTAAATAAAGCTCTTAACCTTTTATTAAAAAATTAAGGTTTTTAAATTTAAAAAAAAATAACTAATCTATGTACATAAAACACTTTTGCTTAAAATAAAGCCTATGATTGATAAATATTTCAACCTTTGATGTCAATTAGTTTCTGAGATAATGAGGCATTTATATAGAAAAGTTTACTTCTTCAGAAATTGTAAAATTCTTTAAAAAAAAAAAAAAAAAAAAAAGTAACTTAATTTGAGCTGCAAATAGCTAAAGTAAAAGTTTCCAATGGAATATTGTTTCTTTAACAATATTTGCAAACCTTTTGATGTTTTACCAAGTGAGTATATTAGAATGTTGTTAAAAACTTCTACGCAGGATTTTTTCAACTATTTTTTTTCAGATATTTTTAAACTATTTACAATTAGGGTACCTCTATGAAAGTTATACCAAAATGAGCGGGATATTCTATTTAATCATATGCAATTCAAACATGAAAATGGAAAAAATAATGAACATCGCCTTTCGACTCTCCTTCAGGGTAGCTAGAGGCTAGATTTATAAAACTTTGAGCTTTTATCTAAAGGTTTTAAAAAGTATATAATAGGCTGCTCTACTATTGTGCAATTATATGTTTGTTTTAAATTTCATGTAGACATATTTTATATTTATTGAGGAAAAACTTTTATTTCACCTTTTTATACTAATTACTGAGGTGTTTCACAGGATGCAGAAATTATAAATTTGAATAATTAAAAATGCTGGCATACTATTTAATTATTTGTAAAAAACCGGCATATAGAAATTAACTCTTATATTTGATTTCTAACAAGTTATCTTTGCTGGTCAAATATTACCTATATCATATGCTGAGCGGTTCAAAAGCGTAGCAAAAACTATACGTCAGTTTTTGAACATCATACTCTCTAAGTTTCTACGGAACATTTTAAAAAGATTACTTACATAATACATTGTGTGGACTATTTTTAATTTGCAAAAGTGTAAGAAAAAACTAAAGTTAAATACAGTCCATTATGTCGTGTGATATTGGACATTCAAATGATCACGTCCTGAGGTTTAAAGGACTCGAGACGCAAACTGAACGTTTTAATAATTATTGGAGATAAAACTATTTCTTACTTTTTCTACCATGTATTTAGTAAGTAGAAAAGATAATAAAGTCCACACAAGTATTAAATACCGAGATTTTACCGGAAATACATGGTTTGAGGACATCTGAATCCTATGTGTACGTGTGTCTATGATAGCATAACTCAAAAGTTGGTTAAGTACCATACTTGGTATTTAACTTCAGTATCTTACAAGGATGCGACCCGAAGATTTTCAGGAAATTCCCCCCTTCAAAACTGCTCTTTATATTCCACATGTTTCAAAGTTTTCGAATTCCTCAAAATTGTCTCAACGATTTTGATTAAAATGTCATATAGTAAAGATATTTACATGGCAAATGAAGTGTTTGTTTTGAATTTTCTGAGGATAGCACCTGAAGGCCTCTCCATTCTGCAGGGATTTTACTTAACCGGTAAACCATAAGAGATAGACAAAATCTTATCACATTAAAATGTTAACTAAATATTCCATGCAAAAGGCAGTTTGGAAAATGGAACTTTTCTTTAAGATCATCATGCTGCTCGGAAGCTGTTGAGACTATTTATCTACCAAGATTGATACATATTTAACATGCTTTCCATTTTCCACCTGAAAATGTGTTTCCGGTGAAATCTCGATATCGAATTTTTGAACGGAATGCTGTCGTATCTTCTCTGCCTATTGGGTATATGGTATAAAAACAAATATCTACTATACCTTGGAGAAAGCGGTTTGGTTTAACCGTTACCGAAACTCAAATACTTATTTGGCAGAATTTTTTGTGATCATTTCCTTCTTCCTTCGCCTTGAGCTGATTGATAATCGCTATTTACTGTTGAGCTGCAGAAAAATATATTTTGAAACCTTAATTTCTGAACAATTTTACTTTCTATACCATTTAGCTATAGTATGCACAGAACCATAAAGGAAATTACATTACTTCGTTATATTTTATTTGCTCAAAACTGTTCTAACAATCTTCAATTCCCGCGGGCAAACTCTGTGACCCCATGGGTTTTTTCGGGGTCACGAGGCGAATGATCGTGTGGTTTCTTCATTCCCCCGAGCTTCGCGCCCCTTTATTTCACCTACCATTTCATTCCAACTGGCTTCTTTCAGAGTTGTGGGAGTCGGCGAGAATTGCATATTCTTTTTGAAGCACAGAATTAAGTTAATTATTTCTCGTGGACACAAAAGTATTGAAATGTCAAAATCAGATATTTCGTCATACATAATATAAGATACGTATATAAACACTTTATCACAAAAGTATTGCGCCTGTTATTCATATTGGTTCTTTATGCCCTTCAAATACCTTCATTTAATATTACTTCTTTGCTAGCTTCAGTACGTAAAGTACTATATTTTATCCAAGAATTCGACACTGAACTTTCACTGGAAACATTCGTTTTAAAACTCCCTGAATCTAAAAAAAAAAAAAAAAAAAAAAAAAAAAAAAAAAAAAAAAATTCTTTATCCACCACGTACAATGTACACAGTAAGTAGAGAAAATATTGCGTTCCACCCAAAAATGCTATATGAGTTTCACCGAAAATACACGTTTGAGGACAGTGAATTCAAAACAAGCATTTTAAGAAAAAGGTTCGCACTGTGTGGTTGTTACCTATGAACAGCATATCTTAAAAATGAAAAGTTGGTTAAAATGCTATGTTAAACTCAGTATTTAAGCTCAGTATGCTCAAAGGACATGGCATGAATATTACAGGGAAGTATTCCACCTCAAGCTGTTCTTTAAATGGCAACTTTTTCGGACTTTTCAATTTTCTCAAAAATGGCTCTAACGATTTTGATTTAAGTACCATATATTTAAGGCATTTACATCACGAATAAAATGTACATATGTGATTTTCTGGGAACAGTCTTTTAAGTTCTTTTCATTCTGGATGACTTGCATATCCGATAAACGAAAGGGATAAGCAAAATCTCACTACACAAAGAACTTAAATGTCGTTAAAGAGTATCGCTCTGGGTGAGTTGGTAGGCACTTATTTCTAATCCGAAAAATCTCCGTCCCCAAACTGCCCTTTACATGGAAAATTTGACAAATTTTCGATTTTCTCAGAAATGAACAGAACGATTTTTATTAAAATATTATACGCACCATGATGGTGCATTCCTTTCTTGAATTTTCTGTTACTGTCCCATGTAGTAATCTTCTTTCAGAAGGAATTTTGATAACCATATATAACTGCTAGACGTCAAGTGATATACGAAAACCTACTACATAAAAATATGCATCTCTTTAAAACACACAATTTATTCCAAATACCTGTTTCTTATTTCACAAACCATTTCCAAGATACCCGTTATTAATGGGTTGAATTTTTTAATACAAGTTCATACTTTTATAGTTCTTACGATAATCATTTGTTTCTCGCGATTGCATGGAAAACGTATGGATTTTTAAGATCAGCATATAGCGTCCAGTTCATAACATCGCTATTGTCTTTGAACCTATATTGAAGCGTGTAATAAAACAATTTACGTAAACAGTTATGTTAATTTAAATGAAATAGATAAAAAAATAATCTTCAGTAAGACTCTGTACACCCTCTAATAAACGAGACAGAGTAGAGAAATTCGTGTGAAAGCACACATCAGATGCTTTTAGTGTTTGAATAATACTTCTTTTAATCAATCTCGAAATGCGTAATAATACTATTTTTGCAAGCGTATACATTTATTAATACGAGGTACGTCCAGAAAGTAAGTTTCGTTTGGTAATAAAATTAAATTGTATACAGATACAGAATAATTATTTATTGCACAAAATTCTACAACTCCTAAACTACTTTTCCACATAACTGCCGAAATTTTGCGGGCATTTGTCATAGCGTGGCACAAGTTTTTGTATACCTTCTTCATAGAAGTTTGCCGCCTGTGTCTTCAAAACGTTGGAAACATTTTCTTTCAGCTCTTCGTCATTGTTGAAGTGTTGACCGCCAAGGAAAGACTTGAGATGTAAGAACAGATGATAGTCGCTAGGAGCGAGGTCAGGGCTGAACGGAGGATGGTCAAACACGTCCCAGCCAAATCCCTGTAGGAGGTTTTTCGTCACATTTGCAGTGTGTGGTCGCGCGTTGTCGTGAAGAAAAACAACACCTTTGGACAGCAATCCTCGGCGCTTATTCTGTATTGCGCGGCGCGATTTCCTGTGTTTCGCAATAAACATCTGCTTTGTTTGTTTGACCACGCGGTAAGAAATCAATGAGTAAGATGCCTTTCCAGTCCCAGAACACTGTGCACATCATTTTTCGAGGTGTCAATATTTGTTTCGGCTTAACCTTTGCTGGGGATGAAGTGTGCCTCCATTCCATTGATTGCCGCTTACTTTCAGGGGTGTCTTAAGAAACCCAAGTCTCGTTTCCTGTGACTATCTGTGTCAGAAATTCTTCGCCGTCTTCATCATAACGGGTTAAAAACTGAAGTGCACTATCCATCCGTTTTGTTTTGTGTTGCTCAGTAAGAATCTTTGGTACCCAACTTGAGCAAAGTTTACGAAATTTCAGTTTTTCGTTAACAATTTTATGAATTAGTGATCGTGAGCATTGGGAAAATTCCATAGCGAGAGCACTAATTGTAAACTTGCGGTTTTCCTGGATCTTGTCATCAATCGCGTAAACCAGTTCTTCTGTAACCAAAGATGGACGTCCACTTCGTTCTTCATCGTGCACTTCACTACGTCCATCATTGAACTGTCGGACCCATCTTCTCACTCATCGAATTTTGCCCGTAAACTTCGCAAATTTGCCGGTAAATTTCAATTGGCTTCACTTGTCTAGCATTCAGAAAACGAATCACAGATCTGATTTCACAAGCGGCGGGATTTTCAATCAACACCGACATTGTAAACAAGCACAATAAAGCGTATGTGGCTGACAACGATCTCAAAATGGCGCACGTTTCTTCTCCTTGATACAGAGCGTCTACCGCGCATGTGCGGAACTGCGATCGCAGCGCTGCAGCGGAGATAAATTGAAACGGAACTTACTTTCTGGACGTACCTCGTATATAGTAAGTGGAAGAATAAGCGTTAGTAAAATAAATCTGACATGCATACGCAAACTGCACGCGATTTCATTATAATTTTCTTCATATTCATACCTATTATAATTGGAATCTATGAGTATAAAAATATACTGTAAGTATATAATAATAATAATAATAATAATAATAATAATAATAAGTGTTTAATATATTATTATTCTGACCGTTTTCACTAAACTTTCTCTCCCTGTTCCACATCTGAATTATTTTTACAAAAGATTATTCTTTTATCAACATCGAATTGCATAGCAGAATTGCTATTATTACTTGCTTTTTTGTAAGTAGAAGAGAATAAAGGACTACACTACGGTAAAGCGATAGCCAAATCTTTTAAACAGTAGAAGTTCGGATCGCTTTGCATGGCCAGCAGTAAAACAAGAGAGAGAAAATGAAAGGCGACTCTCTGTTAGAGAAGAATTAACTTAGTTTATAACTGAAACCATTAACAAGGAATGTTGTGAAAATGGTCAACCCTACAAGAAAAACGTATGTGACATAGATTATTGTTTGAACAAGATCTACATTTTTTGTGTAGTAAACTTTATCTATCTCTTACGCTTTATCATTATACAAAATCTGCAAAATTCATCCAGAAAAAAGAGTCTTTCAGAGGATATTCCCAGAAAATTCAAGATATCCATTTTGTTTGTAATGAAAACTTCTTTAATATACGTTATTTTAATTAAAATCGTTAGCCCCATAGTTTGGGGTGCCGGATTTTCTTAAAAATCATTGTGTCCTTGGAACATACTACACATAAATATAAAGTTTGTGTTTAACTTTTTTTTTCGGTTTTGAGCTATGCTATCCAGAGAGAGAGAGAGAGAGAGAGAGAGAGAGAGAGAGAGAGAGAGAGAGAGAGAAAGAGACACACACACACACGGCACACAGGCACACACACATACGTGCTAGAGAAGGTAATAACTTGCAATAAAACAGATATTTGAGAAAGTCACGTGAACGTAACCTATCAGTCTTTTTAATAACATTATAATTATTTTCTAGAGAAAGTTTTCTTTGAACTTATACAACATTTTAAGTTAATTCAACAATAATGTGTATATAGAATAGTTAGATTGGTCTCCTGTTTAAATTATCTTAAAATATTTTAAAATATATCTCAATTTTCACAATAGTTGTATATCCGCAGGAGATTTCATCGCGTTCTCATAATCAGTATTACATATATTGTGTCAAGAAATCAACAGAACGATTCTCTTACTCACCCCTAAGAGCAGAAGAATCATCCAGCAAAACGGTTTCTGTATCTGTGCCATCATTACAAAGACAAATATTATTGCGTGCTTGTTTTATATAGGTCTAAGCCCCACCCCCCTCTGACGTATGTTTCCTGCACCTGAATACATCCTCACAAACTACATCTGCACATTTTTCTGGTGGTAAACAAGAAAAAAAAAAAAATTAGTATGCTTATATAAGATAATGCACCAGGATGTTTGTAACCGAATTGGTAGGCTAAATATAGGACAGTAAAATAAGGTGACTGTCATAGTGCATGTTCTAGTTTTGCAATTCGTCATGTGACTCCTCAGAGGCAGAGGTGTGGCAAATGTAAACGTCACTTGCGTCGATAATTGGTTTTTGGATATGTTAATAGTTTTTGTAGTAAATATTAACTTTTATATTCTCTAGTACGTATGTGCATATAATGTATTCCACCCAAAAACTCAATATCGTGATTTCACCGGAAATATATGTTTTGAAGTCCCTGTGTCCGAAAAGAATGTCCGTGTGTGTATGTGTGTGTGTCTATGCCTATGGACAATATAGCTCAAAAACGAAAAGCCCGATAAATACCAAACTTGGTATTTATGTTTAATGTCTTCCAAGAACGCGACGCGAAGATTTTCAAAAAAATCCCCCCCCCAATACAAACTAAATTTTACCTGTAAATATTTTTTTAAAATGTTGTTTCTCTCAAAAAATAGCTCTAGCGATTTTGATTATAATACCGTACATTAAAGATATTTATATCACAAATAAAACGTATATTTTGACTTTTCTGGGAATAGTCTATGAAGCTCACTCTATTTTGAATGAGTTTTGCAGAATTTTGTATAACGGTTAAACTGTAAGAGATAGGCAAAAACTTACACAAAGTACATGTAGATCTCGTTAAAATATATAGTTTATGTCATATAAGCTTTTTTTTTTTTTTTTTTTGGATGAGTTGACCGTTTTCGAGATATTCCTTATTATTGGTTTCAAGTTTAAACTAACTTTTCTCAAACGGACCACACAAAACTAACCGAACCTCAATTGTTTAACATAGCGACCAGCTTTTAAAATAATTGACTATCGCTTTATTCTAATATATCACTTTATTTCCTTTCTACTCACAACAACTCAAGTAATAAGACCAATCAATTAGCATAATGCAGATAAAAGAATACTTTTTTTTTAAGAATAATCTGTGTATGGAATAGCCAGAGAAAGTTATGAGAAAGAAATGCATCAGATTTTTTCATTGTTGCGTCTGTTTACCACACTATATATTCCAGTATATTCTGCAATAAGGTGTAGCTTATGTTTCAAATAAGTACTTAAAACTTTAATAGCATTTTACAGCATCTCTTATGAGTTAAAGCTACGTTTGGAAGATTATGTGTTCAGAGAGAGCGTTAATAAGTTATTTGTTGGAAAGCTTAAAAAACATTACTTAATATAGGTAAAACATAATGAGAGGACGACTCTGAGGTCGAGAGCCAGCATTTTGAGGTTCGATTCCCACTTGCGGCTGAGAAACACTGTTTAAAGCAGAATTACTGGCTATTTCCCACATAGTGTGGAAGTATGAATGTCGGAGCAATTGTGAGTTTGTTTAGGGCATTACTTTCTCTACCAATTCTTTAACAACTATTCGTAAAATGTTGATTATTCTATTTACTTTACATTAAGTTAAATAAATAATGGCATGTATATTCTATTAGGCATTTTATTGTAGATACACACATCTTGTAGATGCATTAGCCTTAAGCGATAATAACATGTTTTTCCCTTTGCATCACAGCCAGGAAGGGGAAAAAAAAAAACAAAAACAAAACAGGAGCGACTTTGCATTTGAGGTAAGCACAAATATTGAAACATTTAAATAAACAACAAGATGTATCTCGTAAAGGCTAACTCCATAAAAACAAAAAAGAAAAAAGTATGCTATAAGTGAGATCTACAGTTTTGTGAATTAAGATTTTGTCTATCGCTTACGGTTTACCAGCTATGCAAAATTAATGAAGAATAAAGAGAGCTTAAAGGGGTTATGCCCAGAAAGTTAGATTTTATTTGTCTTGAAAATATCTAAACATATGCTATTTTAATCAAATCATTAGAGTATTTTAGTGAAAATAAAAATTTTCTCATTTTTTCCATATAAAAGATAGTCTAGAGTTGGAGAATTTTCTTGGAGATGCTGAATTTAAATACCAAGTTTGGCTTTTAACCGATGTCTCATATTTGAGTTATGCTGTTCACAGTCACACCCACACACAACACACCTGCTCACATACACACAGATGGGGAACTTTTTTCTAAAAATGTTTTTATTCAGGGCGTCTCAAAAAATCTATTTTTTGGTGAAATCTCGTTAAGAAATGTTCGCCTAAAGTAGAATACTTCTGTTTCTTACTACATGTAGTAGAGAAAATAAAAAGGAGATATTCTTGGTATTCTTTCCCATCTTCACTTTTAAGGCAAAAAGTGGGGAGTGGGTGTAGCGTGTCTATCTCATATTCAAGAGGTACAAATTTAAAATTACGTTTAGCCGGCTGGTAGTGTGGTTATAGCGTGTCTATCTCACATTCAAAAGATCGTGAGTTCGAATCTTGGTTAGGGTGTGTTAGCCGGATAAGGTTTTTTTTCGGAGTTTTCCCTTATCCTGAGAAGACGAATGTCGAGTAACTTTAAGTTCCATGGACCCCGAGATCATTTGAGCATCATTTCACCAATTTCATTCATCGTCCGATATGACCAACCAGGTTAAAGGACGTTAAATTATATATATAAACCGTTTAGAATGAGTTATCCGCATAAGTTTCTTCTTTGGGCTTTCCTTTACCCTGAATCGAAGAATATCGGTATCTTTAAACTGTTTCAAACCCGGCTCCATTTAAATGAGCCCAGTTTAACACATCTCATTAATTCATCGTCCGCTATGGCCTATCAGGTCTCATAAAGAACTGGTAATAAGTGCATTAAAGGAGCCTTACGCTAATAAAACTAGAAAGTACTACAATTTGAACAGTCCCCATAATGGAGATTCGTAAAAACTTGACTTAATATGTACCTGATTCATGAAGTGTACATTAAGTTAACATCTGTTTTACGTTCTCTACTATGTGCATAGTATATAGATAAAAAATTAGAAAAAAAATCCGTGTGTGTGTCTATGAACACGATAAAACACGATAACTCAAAACTGAAAAGTCGATAAAACATCAAACTTAGTATTTTACTTGGAATGCGACCCGAAGATTTTATAAAATCACCCCCATCCCAAACTAACATTTACGTGGAAATTTTTCGGAAATTTTGATTTTCTCACAAACGGCTCTAATGATTTTGATTACATACCGTGTATAAAATATTTTTACATGACAAATAAAATGTATATCTTGAATGTTCTGAGAATAGGCTCTGAAGGCCTCTTCATTCTAGATGAATTTTGCATAACTGATAAATTACAAGAGATAGACAAAAACTGTGGATCTCCTTAAAACACACAATTTATGTCATATCCATTCGGGGTATTTCTTGTTATTGGTTTCAATTTTAAAATACTTCTGGCCATGCTAAGCAACAAATTTCGATCACATGGCATCAGCTTTTAAAATATTTCATCCCTTTGGCCTAGTGTATTTCCTTATTTCCCTTCTATTTGTAACTAAGTAGTAAGACCATTTCTGCTGTTCATCTTATTAGTATGTAGTAGATAGATTAAGCTTTTTAAGAACAATTTGTTACAGAGATGTAGAGAAAGTCATTTGTATGGCACCATCAGATTTTTATCAGTAGCTACGGTCCAGATTTGTTTACATTGTTTAAGGATTACATTTTACCTGTTTGTAATAATATTTTTGTTCCGCAGTATTACGGCAACTCTTTACAATCGGATGTTGTACACCGGTAGTAGCCCCTCCTTTATTACTGCTTCAGAGCCGGAAACCAAACCACAGACCCTCAACAACAAGAGAGCTACAAACGAAACCACTGAGTATCTGGGAATTCCTAAGCCAATATTATTCACACATTTTATTTTTGTGGTAATAAATTACAGGAAGCTACATTGTTAGTCAAAACTCCGAAAACATCAACAGAAACTAATGATTTCATGACACTTGAAAAAATCGATCTAATAGGATTATTACTTGTTCGAGTATGTATGTGCAATGTTTATAGTACACGTAGATAGAGAAGGTATTGGGACCTCACTCACAGCCGTCACAGCGGCAATATGGAAAGAAAACGCCGAAAGCCTAACGAAGTCGTCTGAGACCCGATCGAGGAGCCGCCGGAGACCGATAACAAGGAAGATCTCAGAAACGACCAGTTCTATCAAAAAACATACATGGCATAAATTAACAAGATCTACATTTTCTGTGTAGTGCATTTTTGTCTGTCTCTTACTTTCCAATTATGCAAAATTTTGCATAATTCATCCAAAACAAAAATATCTTCAGAGGCTATTCCTAGCAAATTCAAGGTATACACTTTATTTGCCATGTAAATACCTTTAATATACGATATTTTAATCAAAATCGTTAAAGCCATTTTTAAGAAAATCAAAGTTTTTCCGTGTAAAGGGTAGTCGACAGTGGGGGGATTTTGTTGAAAATCTTCGTGTCGCATCCTTGGTAGATATTAAAATTAAATGCTAAGTTTGATATTTAATGAACTTTTCGTTTTTGAGCTATCTGTCCTCATACACATACGCAGACAGACGCCTACAGTGACCTTTTTCTAAAGAATGTTTTTTTTTATTTAGGGGGTCTCAAAACATATTTCCACTGAAAATTTCGGTATCGAATTTTTGGGCGCATTACAATACATTCTATGTACATAGAACGTGTAGAGAAAGTAAAAAGAGCAACAAAGCCCTGGCCGGCAATCAGTTATCACTGGGAATATATCCCATGCAACAGCTGAGTGGCCCGCCTGGGTAGTGTGGTGGTAGCGTGTCTGCATCACATTCAATGGGTTGCAAGTTCAAATCTCGCTTAGGGTGAGTTATCCGGATAAGTTTTTTTTTTTTTTTTTTTCCGGAGTTTACCCTTATCCTGAGAAGACGAATGTTGAGTACTTTAAGCTTCATGGACCCCGAGATCATCTGAGTGTCATTTCACCAATTTCATTCATCGTCCGATATGACTAACCAGATTAATGGATGTTAAGCTACATAAAAAAAAAAAAAAAAAACAATTGAAAACATGTTGGCGGGAAATTCGTAGTATTTATCCACCGCCATCGAAAAGAAACTTTTCGGCAGAATTAAGTGTTACAAACGATTGAAGAAAGGCAATTATTTTGAGGAGATTTGGTTATACTCAGTTTGTGGAAGAAATAAAGAATTATTTATTGTTCAACAAAACCAATTTTTTGTTAAAATAGTGTTGTGTGTAAACGCCAACAGAATGTATGAGAAATAGGGGTGGTTAGTAAACTAAAACGTCACTGCATGAAGTCCAGTAGCAGTTGAGCCTCATTTCTTTTCATTCTGGCTTTAATGCTGAGGAATTTACATATATACCTGATAATACGTATTGGTCCGTCATCCCTTCCGCCATATTTCTAGTTTACTCTGGCGAACGGAGACAAAAATTGTTTAAATTTAATTGTATTTTAATAAAAAGAAAATTATGATAATCAGTGATATCGCTTTTCAGTATGTGTCTGAAATCTTCTCATTCAAAAGGAAAGACAAGAGGAGACGACATTATCAAACACTTACGTCCCTTCAGGGGTGAAAAGCATTTAATTAAAATCTTTCTTTAATTGTTTACATCTTAATACTGTCTAACCATAAAAAGTTACACAATTTTTTCAAGTTAACTATCCCAAAATCAGTAAATAGGGCGTGATTTAACGGTCTTTTAATTTTTTTGAAACTCCATGTGTGCATTTTGAGATCAACATGAACTATTGACACAATACTTAAAACGTTTTAGCTTTTAAAGTAATCGGTAATTTTTCAGCTTACAAAATTAAAATATAGTTTAGCAATCATTTTAAAATGTCTCTCTTCTAATAAGTTCACCTTTGTTTTATTGCATCAAGAAGACTAAGGCTCTATTTCAGGATTTTCAAGTAACTAAATGTTTTGCATTGTTTTTCCGTTTTAATGGCTTTATAAGATGTGTGCCAAATGTTGTTATACAAATTACAGTAGAAATCATATTTTAAAAACTCCCATGTATTCCGTTTACATGACTTTTACTGCCAATTCTGTAACAACTATTTCCTACAAAAGCTTATTCTTCTATCTACTTTATATACGCAGAAGGTAAATAAGGGAATACTCTAAGCTAAAGCGATAGTTAAATCTTTTAAAAAAATGTTGCTATGCGACTGATATTAAAATGTCCTCTTTGCATGACTAGGACTAAAACAAATGAGATATGAGAGGAATGACAACTTTCCATTTGAATAAGGTATACAAATTTTAAAATTGAAACTAATAAAAAGAGATAGATTGGGAATGGTTAGCTCAAAAATGCATATGACATAAATTATGTGTTTTAAAGAGATCTATCTCTTTTTCTATTATCTCTCTCTCTCTCTCTCTCTCTTGTCTATCTCTTGCGGGTTGCAGTTAAGCAAGTCACTTAGAACGAAAAGTACTTCAGAAGTTATTCCCAAGAGGTTCAAGATGTATATTCTAGCTATCATGTAAATATCTCTAATATATGGTATTTTAATCAAATTCGTTAGAGCGATTTTGAAAACATAGAACATTTTAGAAGTTATTCCAATAAAGATTAGTTTGGGGTGGGGAGTTTCCTGCAAACTTCGTGTCGCATCTTGGAAGATACTAAACTTAAATACAGTATTTAACAGACTTTTCGTGTTTTAGTTATGCTGTTCAGAGATACATACAAATCCGCACAAACACACAGGGGCCTTTTTCTAAAATTGCTTTTGTGGATTCAGCTGTCCTCAAAACATGTATTACCGGTAAAGTTTCAATATCGAATTTTTGGGGACATTATAACATCTTCTCTATCTATGGGTATATAGTGCTTGGTAGAAGTAAAAACCTTATGTTTTGCACTCACATGATTTTCTCTCACTCTTGTACAAATTATTCTTACGCGCGGTTAATCTTCTGCGAGTATGCAAATCATATTCATTGAGGCCAACTTTTGTAAAAATTGTCCTTTTTCATATTTCCTTGCAGGTGCATTTTTAGATCGCGTTACTATCAGATATGTGTTTGAAAATCTAAACCAATAACAAGGAATATCTCGGCAATGATTAACTTCAACACAAAATTATTGCATCTGATATAAATAGTCTGATTTAAGAAGCTCTTCATCTTTTGTGCAGTAATATTTTGTTTATCTCCTATGGTTTATCAGTCATTCAAGATAAAGGGACTCAAGAGATTGTTCTTTGAATGACATGAAATTATCTTAGACATATTACGGTATATTAATCAAAATCTTTGGAGCAATTTTCGGGAAATCAAAATTTAATATATTTTCCGTCCATTGTGGATTTTTCTAAAATCTTCCAGTCGCATCCTTGGAAGATGGAGCAGTTAGATACGTTTGGTGTTAAATACACATTTTGTTTTGAGTTATGCTGTCCACAGATTCAACACAGGCACTAAAGGTAAGAATTAGATTAAATAAAAATGTACCCTAGGTGTTTATTAAAAAGCCTGCGGCATTGTGAAATAATATTTACAACCTTGAAATTAAAGTAACATTGTATGTATGTATTTTAATACATTTATTTTGGAACTTTTTTTAAGAAGAAGGTTTAATGGCCTCTGTTGAATACTGCATGTTTCCGTTGTCAAGTGGTTACCATTCTGGCTTCTCGAATTACAGAACATAGGTTTCATTTCCGGCTGGAATGGGAATATTTAGAATATTTCCATACTTTTACACAGTCTGGAAGTGCTAGTGAGTTTTTAAAGATGGAAATATTAAGCAACTTTTGCCAACGAGTTGTTTCTCAAGCCAGAATCCCAGAAATTCCTCTTTTACACAGAAAAGATAAACGTTACCTTTCTTATAATAGTATTTGCCATCGGGCGTTTATAAACCTCAGTAATTATGAGTATTTTAAATTTATTCCTAAATTCTGGCACTAGCAATTAATAGGATATGAAAATGCACATTAGTTGCATCTAAAACAAACCACCTTTAGACTACTGAAAGCCAAGCTGATAGCACCCCGCTAACTTGTGCAACTCGCATTCGCGTGGGCCCGGTTTCGATCCCCGGCTCACTCCGGTGTCGGCAGGGGAATGTTGGGATGGAATCATATATACTACGACTTTCTTTCCATCATTTTCCCTGTATTCTATTTTATTCTCATCTTTTAGGTGTTCTTCTAGATTGCTTAAAACATAATAATCTATTGGAAGAAGAGAGCATTGGGTGGATTTCAAATAGGAAGAATTATAAGAAACGAAATAGTATGCAATGGTTAAATATTTAGCAAAAACATCGTTAAATTGGAACATTGGAACGTACCTAACTAAGAAGATTGAAGAGCTTACAGGAAAGAATTTGTTGATAAGAACAATAGAAGACCTTGTACCATCGTCCCAATTAAAAACCGGATATACTTTATTAAAAGTCACAGGCACATACAGCAGAGGAGGATGTAGAAGATAAAGAAGAACGGGAAAATATATTAAAATAAATATATTAATAGCAACCGAACACATCTATGGACATTTAAGAAGACACAAATTAGGAACACGTGATAAAGCGCATGAGACGGAGGATGAGAAGCAAGAAGAGGGCATGACTAACAAAACTATTAACTGGAGAATAGAGGAATGAAGTAGGAAGAGAAGTGAGTCCATATTGCCGGAAAGGAGAGAGAAGGAATTGAGTAGGTATTTGGTGATGAAGGAGGATGATCCACAGGAAGAGCTCCCGTAGTGTAAGAGATGGCAATGGGGGAGCCAGGGAAGGCCGGAGAGGATGATTGCGAGAAGAGCGGTGAGTGATTACATTATAGGTGCAGTGGTAGTTATACATTGAGTGATTAAAGGATTAGAGATGTTAAAATGAAACATAAGATATGCATAATTTTAAATCGAAGACAAAGTGTGCAGTGAAGTGAAGCTTAAGACGTGCAATGAACTGATAAGTGGTAGTAGAATAAACATATATTCAGAAAGGTGAAGAAATTGTAAAGTTATAGGGAAGTATGTGTGAGGGCAAAGAACTAAAGTGAAATAAGAGAAAAGTGAAGTGAAACGACAGTTATAATAAATATCTGGATGACTAAGAGAAGTAATAAGGACAATTTGTAAATTAATTAATAGTAAGAAATAAGTAAAGGTATACGATAAATAATGTTAAGAGCTGTATAACATAAGATATACTTGAATAGTATGTGACAGTCACCAGCATATTTACTTTGCTGGAAACCACGATAAGTAATTTAGTATTACCCTTAATATTTTTGGTAAACATTGTAATAGCTGGTTATGAGTTATGCATTTGCCCAGTCAGCAGTTACTAAATAAATAGTGGGCAACAACTTAATTTAACTTACTTTATTTTTACTTTATTGTAACTCTTCTTTCGTTTTCAAATACCAATATTCATATTCCTTCAAATTTTATATTTTATTTGTCGTTGCTATTATTATTATTTAATGTTAATTTTATTTATTGTATTTACTTGGTCAAGATAATTCTGTATAATATTGTATGTATAACATTGTTTTGAAAGAGTTCAATAAATATATAGGCAACCAGATATGAGGATGACGTATTATACATTTATTTTAATTTATTTGTTGTGCTTATAAGTTCATAGTTTATGGCAGTGCGGGCAGATGGTGCGGATGTATGTTCAAAAGAAAGCATGCGCCACGTGAACACTAGAGGGTTTCCAGATTGACGGTTTGCTTGATCGCCCTATCTGGCGACTCCAACAGTGAGACAGATTATCAGACTTGGAAAAATGTTCTGGCCTTTAGCGCGTCTCTATGGCCTGTCTGCCTGCGGCCTGTGGCCTCCTTTGGTTCCTTTATCTCATCCTTCACTTCCCTTACTTCATCCTGGGGGTGTTAGCCATAATATATCTGAGTAGGACGCAGTGCATGAGCTGTCCAACTCTATGATCTATCATTTACTCTTTACCCTTTAGAATAATGAAAAGTTTTCGGGATAAAAATTGCAGGAGCAGGAGTAAACAGACGAAGTGGCCTCCAGAAACTGGAGTCAACACCGCAAGTAATCCAAAATGACAATTTTTGCTATCAGCGAATGATTAGGTTTATAATTTGCTAATTTTTTCTAAAAGATGGATATAGAATTTTAAGATGAGAGATTATTTAGTGATGCAATTTTTCATTAAAACATATTATATTTCTGATCATTAAAGTGATATGTTATAAACTGCTTATATTCATTTCTAAAAATGTATGTTTCTGTTGAGTGGGGTAGGATGGATTACAAATAAAAGTATCTATTATAAAAAGTAAAATTCCATGATGAACTTAAAAATGAAAAGATGTACATATAAAAAGTAAATGTATATGCCTCCAGAATATGCCTTAAATTGCAAATCCAAATAAAACAGCTGCATACATTTCTATTGCGTAAATAAATAAAAGTGCGGACGTTTCTAAGTCACAACTACAGTAGAGTATTCCAAATTCTGCATGCACTGTAGGTATTCTGATTTGTTGCAATAGGTCACAGCCGCTTCGCTACTACCTAAACAATAAATATTGACTTTTCGCAAAAACAAACTTGGCGTGTCAGAAACTAAAGTGCTAACATAATATAATAACTCCATGGCACAACAGCCTACAAGGAACCTTGGCATACCGCCCGGCCGCTGCATCCCCCATCTCGGTCCATGACAGACGTCATGGATGGGGTACAAATCAAAGTGCTAATTGGCCTATGTGTTCTTATGCTATCGTCTTCGTCTTGAGAGATGTTCATGTTCCATATTCTTTAACCTCCAACACATTTACAAATAGCTATACATCCATATATTTCATGAAACTTCTTTGCAGATAAACCTTAGAAGATATAGAAGCTTTAACAATTAAATCTGTTTTTATATGTGAATTGAAGCATTATTGAAGACAAAGAAACTAATGCACAAAAATCTGATGTGTACCATTCACTTGACTTTCTCTATATCCCTGCAACAAATTATTCTTAAAAAGCTTATAATTCTATTTACTTTATGCTAATCAGAAAAATTTAACAGAAATAGACTTATTACTTGCTTCCTTGTAAGTAGAAGCGAAATAAGGGAGTACTATAGGTTAAAGTGATAGTCAAAAGCTGGTTGCTATGTCAATGAAGTTCCTTTGTTTATATGGATCGGAGTTGACAAGTTCCTGTAGGAGAAAAATATAAGTTTTTCATATCAGAAACCAAAAATAAGGAATGTCTCAAAAACGACGAACTCCACGAAAAAAATTAATATAACATAAATTGTGTGTTTTAACGTGCTCTACATTTTTGTGTAGTAAGTTTTTGTCCATCTCTTACGGTTTAGCAGTTATTCAAAATTCAGTAAAATTCATCCAGAATAAACTACTCTTCAGAGGCTATTCCCGGAAAATTCAAGATATACATTTTATTTGTTAGGTAAATATGTTTAATATACGAAATTTTAATCAAAATCGTTAGAGCCATTTTTGAGAAAATTAAAATTTTCGAAAAAAGTTCCATGTAAAGGGTAGTTGAGGTGGGGGGATTTTTCTCAAAATCTTCGTGTCGTATCCCTGGAAGATACTAAACTTAAATAACAAGTTTGGTAATTTACCGACTTTTCGTTTTTGAGTTATCGTGCTCACAGACACACGGACACACGGACACACATACACACACACACGGACCTTTTTGTGAAAATGCTTTTTTTGGATATTGGGGACCCTAAAACAATTTCCGGTGAAATCTCGGTATCGAATTTTTGGGTGGAGTGCAATACCTTCTCTATACACTATGTACATAGTGCGTATAGAGAAAGTAAAAATTGTATATCGATGGAGATTATGATAAGAACAAGCGAATAAGCTTGAAAATAAAATAAATCCGATAATATGTGCAGGTAAGATTGTACGTGGACGTGAAGGTGTAGCTATATAAATTATGTTCTTGGAACATTATTTGCCAAAACAAGGTGAAAAGGTCAATGAATGATTCTACCAGAAAAAAACCAACATAATTAGATGCACGCATCAAGAGCAGTGCATTATTTAAATTCATTTAATTTCATTCAAGTACATACTATGGAAAGTTTTATTTTGCAAAAATATTCTCATAAATATAAAGAAATAGATGTGCCATTATTAGAACTTGGCATTCTCTTATTTGCCTATTGTGTACGTGTGTGTGTGTGTGTATTAATTCATCTTCCACCCTATGGAAGGTGGTGGGAGGTGAATAGGTGCAAATATTTGTATTAGTGTTTGAGAAGGATGTGAGGTTCCAGTATTTAAATTTATTTTTTCTCGCCATTTTGTAAAGTTATGTTCATGAGCAAAATTCAGGATATTTTTAGTATGTATATTATTCCCTATTTGGGACGTTCAGTTGTTTATACAATAAGCCATACGGTTGATCCTCTTCTATCCTCTGCCCTTTGCCTTGCTCGTCTATAAGTAGTGTGATGTATGTTAACACAGAAGAGACATATTTCAGGGCCGTTCATACCCGGAAATTTCAGCTTAATTTATGTCAATGCTATTAGTAAACGGACAAAATGAGATACATTTATATGTTATATGCCTGGTTCTCTACTAAATATCAAATTATTTGCAATTACTTATCTAGCAACCTATATAGGTACATAGGTTTCATGCTTGCTGAAGTAAAATACATTGTGTTTCAGGACCTGTGGACCAAACTCTGAGAAATGATAGAGGGGGAAACAATTTTTGTCAAGCAATGGCCATCCTCGAAACATCTTTAGAAATTATTCACCCCTTGTATGAAACGTATCCGGTAGAATAGGCTTGAGAGCCACAGCCAGGTATTCTTTGACTTTCTATTTGTTTACAATCGCTATATTCCGTAAACATCTGGCAGGAATCGCTGGTGATAATCTTCTGGGAGCTTTCGTTTTGTCATCTCGTTTGACGTTTGAATGGATGTTCTTATCTTGATGCCCTGCAAAGCACGCTCTCATGGAGAATGTACCTCTTGCGGTTCGAAGCAGCATCTGGCTTCAACAGGATGGCGCTCCAGCGCACTTCAACCAGGTTGTACGAAGATGTCTGAAAAACACTTTGGAAAGCATGGATAGGAAGAGGGGGCCTGTTACATGGCCGTTCGATCACTTGACTTAAATCCACTAGATTTCATATTTTTTTTCGGCATTTATCGTTACGTCAACTTAGTTAAAAATAGGTAGGGATTTATTGTGGGAATTGACATTGCTTCTAAGTTTATTCGAACTTAGCTGACAATCGGTGCTACGGAGGTATAATGAATGCAATCGTGTTTAGGGTAGACTCTTTCAACACCTTCCATAAACTGTCCTCTATTTTTGCGTAACCTGCTAATGGTCCACCAGTGAGCAAGTGTTGCATATAAAGACTCACAATTCCAAACTAATGCTCGGAGGATGATTGCTTGACAAAAGATGTGTGAAATCTATTGTTCCTCAGAGATTGTCACAGAGACCCTGAAACACCCTGTTTACTAAGTGCATAGTGACTATAATTGCACATTTTTATAATGTGTAATCTTTTCACAATTTAAATACATATTTTCTTTTAAGAACCTTTATAAACAGTTTAAAGACCTATTAGGCATTCATTTATCAAAGTTTCAGCCTATTTTTGTTATTGATGGTTATTAAAACTTTTTAATACTATGATGTTAACCTTAATATGGTAGTTAATATGTCACGTTCGAGCCAAAAAACCCGTTGTTGATATCATATCTGAGGAAGGTTGTATTACGACATTCCTTTACTACTGTCAGCTGTTATTTTATTTCGTGTGAAAATAAAATTATGGCTAATTAGCATAATAAAAAATAGAACAAATGGTCAACTACTCTTGGTTTACGAGTGGGAGAGTGATCATTTTGGGATTAACTCATTGCTTTGTTCATTAATAAGATGGTTTCATGATTTTCTACGTGGGTGAAAACACGTTAGTAACCTAATAATACTAGACTATTTCCTTGCATGTTTAACAATATTATACAGGGTTATTCAAAAAGAAAGAACAGATTTTAAACATTTATTGCTTCCAAACTACAAAAGATAGAAACGTGATTCCAACGTTTATGGAGAAAGAAAAATGTACAATTTTATAATATGCATTCAATATGACCACCGTGTGTTACACGGCATATGGCAAAACAGTGGCTCATTTCTTGCCACACAGGAAGCGGCTGGTCTCCAGTTATCGAATTCACAGCTTCAAAAATTCGATCTCGTAGATGTTCAATAGTGTCAGGCATAGGAGGATAAGAACACGGTCTTTTACGTAACCTCATAGATAAAAATCACACGGAGTGAGATCTGTAGACCTGGGAGGCCACCGGCGATAAACTTGATCTGCTCCTCCTCTCGCAACCCAACGTCCTTTAAATGTCTTATTCAAGTAACGTCGGACGTGGTAAGAGAAATGAGGCGGGGCACCGTCTTGCATGAAAAAAATTCATCGGAAAACATTAATCGTTGAGTAAAATTGTCTTTTTCCACATCTTCTAACATGCCAATGTACAATTTCTAACTTTTGTTGTGGTCGTCAGGATTCAAAGTTTGCAATAACCGCAGTTTGTATGGCTTCAGGTGCAAACAATGTTTTACAGTTCGCCATACCGTTGGTTGCTTGCTCGTAATGTGGATTTCTTTGGGATCCTTTCGTATATTGTACGAATATGCTCGACATTCGCGTCCGATGTGCGAAGACTTCCCGTGCTTTTCCTTTTGCACATGCAATCATCTTCTATAAATTTTCGATGCCATTCGTAAATTTGCTTGTGACGCGACCATTGTTTATTAAATTGACGGCGAAAAGCTCGTTGAACTGCAACAACGGACTCTAGTTTTGCTAATTGCAGCACACAACATGATTTCTCTTGTGGTGTCACCACCATTTCACTACAGACATACAACAAACAGCAGCGCCAATACGGCCGTGATTGGATCTTCTATCCCCCCCAGCACTATTTCAATTGTAAACATTTCTCTCTCCATAAACGTTGGAATCATGCTTCTATCTTTTGTAGTTTGGAAATAATAAAAGTTTTAAATCTGTTCTTTCTTTATGAATAACCCTGTATAACAGTCTAAATAATAATTGCAAATCAGCGTGGCACTGTAAAATGCACTCATCAGAAAAATCACTTCCATACAAAATATATAGCAACTGAAGAGTTAAAATTTGAAGCCATAATGTTTTCAGTTTACACTTCACTAGCAGAACAGTGGAACCTATTGTAATTAATAGAGTATATGGGTTACGGGGAGGCCGCGTACCTAACCCTCCTACATGTAGAAAGACTTCATACTTAAGGGATGAAGCAGGCTAGTAAATAAATATGTAAATATGAGTTATGTTTATTGAATGTTTCTATAATGTTTTCATGTCAAAATGTGTTTTTAAATGGTAAATGAACAAAATGATCCTGTCTGCTTTAATGTTTATCATTTGCTCATAGTGCCTATATTGTTCCTATTTTGAAGTTGTAGTGCTTATTTGACGCCAATATTAAGATTTTAGCGCTTTTTGCACCGAGCTGTGGTCATAATGGACAATGCAATATACAGCATTTTTCAAAAGTGTTTGCTATGTTGTGCATGACAATAAATGGATCATTTTTCAAGAACTCATTTTTCATGTCCAAAATAGATGATTTGGGCTTCTAAATTGTCAAAAATTATTTATAAAGTTCTTATATTAATGCAACTAGTGAAAAAATATTTGAACAACTTCAATGTACAGTACTTTACTGTATACGGCTCACATCCGAAATGGGTATGCGTATTCAAAGATTTTTAAAGTTTTGTACATGCAACAGAAATTACAAAGATATAGATGATAGCAATACACTAAACAACTTTTTTCTAACAGTTGGATATCTAATGACAAAGATAACTGAAAGCTCCATTTATGATTTAAAAGAAGAACAAAATATAGTCAATCAGATCTGAGTTGAAAAACAATTTGGTCAACTTAGAGATAACTAAGAATTCAACAATAAATATAAAATGCATTAGCAGTACTCAAATCAAAGAGATGTTTTCTTTTATCAAAGTAGACAAAGGAAATGCAATAGAAATATTAGAGATAAAGGAATGCAATCAGAGAATGCTATGTTTACTTAATGAGAAGACTTTAGTACAGTGAACCTAATCTGCTGAATAAATGGATATACAGATACACTTCGTATTTGCAAGCAAAATTGGTTCAAACTAAATTGAGGCAGTTGCCACATTTTTAAACGCGCGTTATTATAAATATCTTTAACTGCTTGAAAAAGATTACAAATTTTAGAAACAGATCTATATGTTAGGCTGTGATTCGCCGCATGCTTATGAACAGTTGAATTAAAACCGTCTGATTTATACTCATATAGTCTGTATGTATTTTCTATAAATCTCAAACTAGAATTTACCGTTAACTCGTATTATCTATAGATCTAAAAGTACTAGAGGATCACAATTTTTATACTTCTAGGATAAAATAATTACTGTCATATTGTGTAGCAGCTTTAATACTTCATTTAATTTACGTAATTACCCATAGTCAGTATTTTCTCTTTGGGTTATATAATCTCATTTATAATTCTTTGTAGTCTGAAATACTTTCCTTTGGAGTAGGAGGAATATGAACAAGAATATAATCACACAATACAATTGGTAAATAAAAATAACTTAGAATAAGTTCTAGTGGAAAAAAATTATAGCATACAATCTAACAAAGAAAACTGTTATCTAGGTTTTTACTTATTCTTGATGTTCTAGATGTTTTAGGAGTAAATTTCCAAAATTGTTTCAAATTCTTAGCAACCCAAGAATCGGAGGTAAAGTCTTTATAGAGGTTTAGTTAACAGTTATAAAGTGGTAACACCGATTCTTGGGTTGCTAAGAATTTGAAACAATGTTTGGAAATTAACTCCTAAAACATCTAGAACATCAAGAATAAGTTAAAACCTAGATAAATTGATCAAATAATGAATATCTAATCAGAAATCTGGGATATATACGATTAAATTTTTATAATGTGAAACATGCATAAAAGAACACAGAAGACACAGGAAAAAAATTTCATGTGTTCCATTCACATGACTTTCTCTACGTCGCAGTAACAAATTATAGTTAAAAAGCATGTGCTTCTATTTACTTCATGCTAATTAGAAGAAATAGCCTTATTAATTGCTTCCTTGTAAGTAGAAGCGAAATGAAGGAGTTCCATAGGTTAAAATGATAGCCAAAAGCTGGTTGCTATGTAACTGGAGTTCCTTTGTTTGTATGGACAGGAGTTAAGGAATTCCTGTATGAGAAAAGTATAAGTTTTTCAAAGCTAAAACGAAAAACCAGAATAAAGTAGTCTTCAGGGTCTATTCCCAGAAAATTCAAGATATAAAATTTATTTGTCAGTTAAATATCTTTAATATACGACATTTTAATCAAAATCGTTAGAGCCATTTTTAAGAAAATCAAAATTTGCAAAAATCTTTCCATGCAAAGGGCAGTTTGGGGTAGGGGGATTTTTTTGAAAATCTTCGTGTTGCATCCTTGGAAGATAGCAAACTTAAATACCAAGTTTGGGCTTTAACGATCTTTTCGTTTTTGTGCTATGCTGCCCACAGACACACACACACACACACACACACACACACACATACGCACAGACAGACAGAAAGACGGATATTTTTCTAAACATGCTTTTTTTGGATTCATGGAGTCTCAAAACATATATTTCCGTTGAAATCTCGGTATCGAATTTTTGGGTGCAATGCAATACCTTCTCTATACACCTTGTATATAGTTCGTACAGAGAAAGTAATAAACAACTGGATAAGTCAGTGAGGACCGCACTTTTTTACAGGAAAATCACTAAATAAACTGAGGCGAAGCGTTATTTAAGCTAGCTGGGCCTGCAACAAAAGTAATACCACGGAAAAACATCTTTATATACAGATTTAATAAAGAATACATGATTTTTGACACAGCTCCTAAGTTTCAAGTTCATAAGTTCTATCGTCAGGGGGCAAGGCAGTCGAACAGAGGAAGGAGAAGCCGCCCATTCAGATGAATCAGTTGAGGAAAAGAACTCATGAAGCCACGACCGGCGACGAAATCATGATCTTCCACTTTTAAAATACAAGTAAAGTTTCCTAGTGTTAAATTGCTCAGCTGAAGTCAGAAATTAGAGCAAACTTCACTGCATTTATTCCTGTGTTTTTATTAATATACATTCACCTCCTAGTTATGTCGATGCTATATTTGAAACCACTATACAATGACATTTCATATACCTATACATTAGATAATTTATTTTCATTTTACAGTGTAAAAGATTGAATAACGAAATATGCGCATGAGTTTACGTTAATGGTTTTTTTTAAAATATTGTGTTTATAAAAGTGTATTATAAATAAGAATGAAGCCACAGGTTTCGCAGTTGGAGGTTTGATAATTTTTCGTGTTTTTATAGTATATATGTGCACTTTACACCAAAATGTAATCTGTTTAATATAATAATTTAATTGAAACACATTCCACACATCCAATACGTTTAAATTGGCAATACTTGTAAGTATTATAAGGAAATGTATTCCTATTTGAAGTTAGTATGAAGACCACATGGAAAGAATGAGGTAAGTCGCTCAAATAAATTTTCAGATGAGGAGGTTTAAAGTTTAAAACTTTATAACTTAGGAGCAGTTAGTGATATATTTACAATAGATACCTATTTGTAGGAGTTTTAATTAAAGTGAACTTGACAGTTTCAAATCTTAAAATCACATCATGCTTGAAAAATAAATGGAATGTGAGTGTTGTACCGCCTTGTGTATGAGAAAAATCAGGAAATTAAATGATATTGTTTTCTAAAGGTTTAACTTTTTTATTAAAGTGTTCCACAACAACTACATATCCCTTAATGTTCTTGTTTAAGAATGTAAAATTACCTTTCTTCTTGTGGAATAGAAAGTTTGCTCCTTCCTCCATAAAAAGACATTCATGCCTTAGGACATCGGAATTTCTCTAGGCATATAACCCCTTTTTACGCGTACCTTGTATTGGAAAATTCAGTTTAGTTTACGAGGCCATTTCTTATTAATAGGAAACATTCTTTTTAACCTTTCATATAAGAAAGTTATTCATCTCATTACTGTAATATTTTCCAATCTCTAAATGTATTTCTTTCATGTGCAGTAATTACGCTAATACCTTTTACATCAGCAGGCCTAACTGCCTTGGTTCAAGATTTGTACTTTCTAATTTGTGTCATCCTAAGCTGAACTGCAAGACTTCCTCTTTATCGATATGTGTAAAGGAGTTTTCCTTCTGACTCTGACGAATTCATGTCTGTCTTAATAATAATAATAATAATAAACTTATACCTTTCTAGCGCATCAACAATAACATTGTTTAGTAATGTTGTTAATAATGTGACTAAATCACTGCTGCAGGTGCACTAATACAACCCACACCTGTGGCTTACCTCATTCTTTTCATATACACTGTTCATTATGCGCTACTAATTGCATTTATATTTATATTTCTACATTGTGACAGAAAGATAGATTAAGCCTTAGAGGACACAATAAGCAAAAATTTTCTATTTCGGAAAAGGTAACTTACCTCGCTTTTCCTTGTGTTCTTCATATACAACATCATTTGAAGATGTAACCAACAATTGTTGGAGGAATAATTTAATTCAAGAAAAATTATATACAGCGATGCCTCGTCGCGATAACATAAAGTGAAGTCAAATGCCTACTACATTTCATTTGAGTGAAATACTACCGCGCCATAATGAGCAGTAACTGGATATGTTAATATTGTTTATTTTATCCGTAAGGATATGTTGGTCCAGAAATGTAACCGAAGATATTTGTTCACATTTGCGTTATAGGTAACCGTTACGGCATAGAAAAGAATTTTAATACTTTGAAATATTAGTTTCATAATTTTGGTACTGGAAGGAATGCTGTACTATTATTGCAAAATGTTTTGGAAAGCTTTTAGGAGTTTAAACCATAAAGAAGATCTCAAATAGATGGAAATATATGTACATACTGGTTCACTATTTAAACATAACAAAGGTAGGTCTGGAAGAATCACATGAACCAGTGACAAAACTGGACTGTTGTTTAAAAATGTCCTCTCTTTTCTAAAGAATAAAACTCGGTTATTCAGAGAACTTGATTAGCATGCAAGTGTTCAGCACACGATTAATAATATTGCATGTTAATTCAGTTCTGAATATATCAAAAAGGGGTGACTAGTTATGAGCGGTCATGTTAATAAACAAAATGATTGTTTTTTTGGTTAGGAAAGACGTACGGCTATGAGAAGAAACTATTAATTCAATAAAATGGACATTGTGGTTGCTATACCTTTCATTTGTCCGTGCTGCATAGATGATGCATATGGCAACAGAATTGTCACATCAGACGCATATACAGAGAAAGAAAGCTATTGAATGTTTTCACGATAATTCAGATTAATTTTGTTAACTTGACCACTTTGATGTGAAGGAGGAATTGTTTCAACAAGATGGGGCAACCTTAAAAGTGAATTGGTATAAAAACTGCTATAAACTGCAACAACTGTCAGCCGATTACAAAACCAAAAATGATTGTGCATTTTTGCCGGAGGATACTCAAGTTCAATGCTCTTCGTACTCTAGACCATATGGAATATGGCCTACACCATAATAAAAACATGCAGAGCATGCAGTTGTATGATAGGTAATCAATGGTACGTGTCTTACTAAATATTCCAGCATCGGTTTCGGTTACCTTTTCTTGGACCACTGATAAGTTTTTAATTCACTTACTCGTACAATTTCTAGATTTACAATATTTTGTGCAATTTTAAATAAAGGGTCAGAAGAAATATTTTTTGTGATTATTACAAGTATAACTATAATTATAGTATACATTATTATTAGAAATCATACAAATGCAGATATTTAAAAGGACAAAAGAAACTTGAAATTCAAATGTGAAAGAGAAGCAGACTGAATTAGAACTGAATGACAATGTTTTAAATTAACTAATTTGTGAAAATGCTCAGGAGGTTTAATTCATGTAAATAGATATTTACGCAAAGTAATATTTCTCATATGTGTTCAAGCTGATTACTTTTTTTTTTTTATTTGTTCAAATTCTATTTCAATAGCAAACGGCACTCCATGCGCAATGCTTATAAGTGTTTGGTATTTTGTTGTGGACTTTTGCTTCAGCATCGCCCTGGTACACAGCCTGAATTCTGCTTGTCAAAATGTCCTCCTCCGCCGTTGCAGATGCCATGGACGGCAACACCATATTTGCATGTGTAGTAAGCACGACAGTCCTTGGGATCTGCAAAGACTCCATCTTCAGGACAAGTAAATTTTCCATCAGGAGCAGAAGTTGAATGATTCTCTGGACAGTTACCAATTACACAATACCCAATGTGTTCGTCGAAGTAGCCGAATTCGTTGCAGCTCTTGTGGGTGGGTTGAAGATTAGTGTCGCAGATGTAAAAATCATGGCATCGGTTGGGATCTCTAAAGCGACCTGGCATGGTGCACTGGAATACACCGGGAGAGCCAGTTGGTAGTCCTGGTTGGGGTGCAGCAGTGGTTGCAACAGCCCCAGCACAGTCTGAACCCATAACGCATCTCTGCACTGATGGATCGAAGTGACCAAATAAGTTGCAGCTATGAGCCTTAGCTTGCAGGTTAGCGTCGCAGATGTAGTAATTGTGGCAGTTCTCTGGATCGATGAACTTCCCTGAAGAGGGGCACTGGAAACCGGCACACACCCCAAGAGTGCAGATTGCCTGTAACATTAGAAAGTTTTCTGTTTTATTTACATATCTATTCACTTGTTGATACTGATGTTCAGTTTAATTAATGAGCAAAGTATGCCACTCCAAGTTGGGACATTGTGATGGATTGCAAATCCATCAAGTAAAATAATAATTACTCATACAGCCAAAGCAGTAGGTAAGCCGGACAGATATGATCTAAACAATAATAATACCGGATAATGTAAACACTATCAGAAAATATGGGTCAAAGCAAGACTGTGATCTTTTTCCGATACTTTTTTATTTATATATCAATAATCTTACGCGTGAGTTCACATTTGAAACAACGAATTCATTAATAACATCCACTTTGCAGCTGATTCAGTGCTGGGAATGGAATTGAAAGTGACAAAGTTAAATAATCTTACTAAATATAATATGAAAATGTACCCGAAAACAAAAGTTGTGACAATGAGAGGGGAAAGTCACATTATTTTCTCTATCTATTCTATTACAAACCATTCTTAAAATGCTTGTTCTGCTATCTACTACATTCAAATCAAGATACACATTAGCAGAAATGATCTTATTACTTAGTTTCTTGAGAGCAGAACAGAAATAAGAGAATACATAAGGTTAAAGGAATAGTCAAATATTTTAAAAGCTGGTTGCTGTGGGATTGAAATTCGATTCTCTGCACATGACCAGGAGAAAAACAAAAGAAACAGGAAAGACAAATTCCCGCTTGAGAAAATTTCTAAATATTTTAAAATTGAAACCAATAACAAGGAATATCTTGTAAATGGTTAAACCCACAAAAATATATACGATAAATTGGCGTTTAAAGAGATTTAGGGCATTTGTTTGTGTAGTAGGTTTTTGTCTACCTCTAACGATTTACTAGTTATGCAAAACTCATCTATAATGAAGAGGTCTTCAGCAGCTACTCCCAGAAAATGCAAGATATACATTTTATTTGTTATGTAAATATATTTAATATATGGTATTTTAATCAAAATCACTCGGATCAATTTTGAGAAAATCAAAATTTTCGATAATTTTTCCATGCAAATGTAGTGGGGGTTTTCTTGAAAATCTTTCGTCGAAGATACTAAACTTAAATACCAAGTTTGCTATTTGATTCCTTTAAAAGATACACACGGGCCTTTTTGTAAAAACTCTCATTTTTGGAGGCAGGGTTCTCAAAACATCTATTTCAGTGAAATCTCGGAATCGAGATTTTTGGGTGAAGTACAAATACCTGCTCTAACCATATGTCCAATGAGTAATTATATCAGAGCTAAAATAGTTATAAATAACAATAGGTATAAAAGAACAAACTATTGTTTTAAAATGCTTGGAATAGGAAATAACAAGATATATATCAAATACAGAATTGGAATGCAACCATAAAAATATAATAATATAAACGATGTATAAAAATATATTTGGGTGAAAATGTATAAAGAAATTCAAATAAGATTATATAACATACCCTCAATAACATAGGAAAGTGAGAAATGTGTACTAAGAACAAATGTTCAAAGACGTTTTGGTGAAGCAGAAATGGAATATTTAACAAGAGAGCCTTAGTGATAAAAACGAAGCCAAGAAACTAGATAAAAACTGAAAATAGAAAAGATCATGGAGCAAGAAGTAGTAATCCAATAGAAATATGAAATATAGGACAGCCAAAAAAGAGATGTTAACTGCACCACTTTGGCTTCTGAACGGGAAAGAAACCAAAACTTTGAATTGAAAAAAAGAACAAAGAATAAGGTGTAGTCTAAACTTCAAAACATGCTCAGTATAAGGGTCTGCAATGAAGTACATGTCCATGCAAAGACAAAATTTGCCTTCACCGAGCGGAGAAAAACTATTCAGGATTATAATGTGCACAGGTAATCCCTATGTGACGTATGTGTGTGAGTGGGTGAGTGTGTTTTTTTTTTTTTTTATTGCGGAGGGGATTCCACAGCTCAGCCTGCTATGAAGTTATTGAGCGTCAAATAGCAGAAGATAGCATAGTATGAGAGTATTGTCGACGGATGGCTGAAACCGGATGGCGAGGAAAGAGCCACCATGGAGGATCCCTCACATAATCGAAGCAGTTCTTCATCTTGAGTGCTAGCAGCCGGTGTCTTGGGTCTGACCGAACCTCCTGTGTGCTAGAGACTACTGCAACACCATCCTGTTGACGAGAGCTGTATTTTCACCATCGTGTAAAGGCGCCACCAATTCAGTTCTCACCAACACACTCTAAAACAGAGCGGTTGGATAAAATTCTGATGAAGTGAAATGACAGGAAATTCGGGGAATGAAAATACCCCACAGCATTTACTTTGTGACCCCAGAAAATCCACGAAAAAAACAAGGGTCAGTTATTTGGGCCGCAGTAATCGAACCCACGACTTCCCGAATGTCAGTCCCAGGCAAACCATCTGAGCCACTTGGCTCGAAGCCCTATTTTGTACAACACTGAATGAGGTAATCCACACATGATTTCGGGATCCATACTGCCATTCTGCATATACATGGAGTTAAGGGAAGCTACTTTCTGAAAGGTGTTACCAAAAGGATATTATTGAAGCAAAAATATCAGGTAGGTACTCAATATGGAATCAATTGTGTAAACGATGATATTGAGGCTGTTTATTTTAATTGTATTGTGACTACGCCTTACAGCCGTAGTCGCCGAAGTGTGTGAACAGCTTCCTTCGTAAGTCGTAGCTGAGTGTTAGCATCCATTGTTACTCCCGAGTTAGTGGACATTTGTGCCGGCGGTATTTCTTTTGACGTCGAAGCTGTTATTGTTATACCTGAGCGAGTGAGCACGGGTGCTGTCGGAAGGTTCTTTGACGCTTCTGTCTAATCATCCCTACAGGGCATTAAGTCGTCGGTCGTGGTCTTTCATTGTTCCACCAAGTTCTTCCACCTTTTCCCCAAGATGTTAGACTTTCTCCCCCAAGTTCTTCCACGTCGTTCTCCAAGCCGGCCAGTCGTTCATCGATTTTATTAGCTGTCTCCTTCTTCAGACTCTCCATTCCGTATTTCATTTCTCTTCCATCTTGTCAATCCTGAATTCCACGTTTTCCTCCATCTTTTCCATCGCACAATTCACACTCTCGGTTCTTATCTTCTCCATTCCGGGTTCAATCTTCCCTATTCGGGGTTCCATCTTCGAGTTCATCTTTTCCGTTCCTGGTTTCATTTTTGTGTCTTCATTTCCTTGATTTCCGGAAGTAAGTTTTCATCATGTCCTCGATCGTGACATCAAATAACACTCCTGATACCATTATTAAAATATTAAATATTGCCTTGGTCTGACATAATTTGAGTGCGAATTTAAGTTGGAGATAACACTGAAGGTGAATCAAGGAAATTAAATATGTAAAGATGTGATAGTACAGACTAAGAATAAACCCCTGATGGATTTTAAATCAATTGGAACACTTTATCCTTGACAAATGTATATTTCACTCATGATGCAATGGACACAATGGCATGGAGTTTCACATGGCATGGTTCACTGATGATTTGATTGTTATAGGTTGGTAACACAGTTGAAAGTTATGGTTATGGTCTCACAGTGAATTTCTAGTTTAGTTGCGTGGAGCTTGCCTGTACCAGAGCATATCCATTCAGTAGAAACGTTTGTTACACCAAATTCAGTTTGCACAAAACCTTCTTCGCGCCATTTTCTAACCCAGAGTAACACAGGCTTTCTGGAGGGAGTGTTGCGTCTAATGAAATGTCTCCGGAAATCCTACTAAACAGCTGCAATTGATTTGTTGTGATACACATTTTCTGAACTGGAAGAAGTGCATTGTCAGACCATTACCCAGACTGTCAACTGTGTTACAAACTTAAAAAATATATAAAAGCATAGGGAATCATGGCTGTCTCTGAAAATCCTGCCAGCATGATCAAAATGCATCTTTGGCCAGGCTCACAGTGTTCTGATTGGTTTAAAAATCGTCAGGTGTTTTATGCTTCACCCTACAGAAAGAGTAGTATTTGCTGAATATTTGCTTCTTGAGGTCTAATAGTTAATATAATTAACCTAATAGTAAATAAGATGCTACTGTTTTTGCAGAAGCGTTTAGATTACTAAGAAATTCATACTCTTACCCAATTGCACTTGTCCTCCTCCTGTTTTAGTTAGGACTAATCAAAGTCTCTCTTTGTAAGAAATCCCAGATTTTGGAGGTACTTAAATCGGGGATTTATTTAACGTGTTCTCAATCGACTCATTTACGAGTCAGTAGAATTGGGGATTCAAAAATAACTACAGCAAAATTAAAGATTGGTTTTCAAGCATTAAATGTTGAATAACCATTTTGACGTCTAATTTGACTTTATGTCAGAATCCTTAATAAATTCACCAAAGTGGTGATGAGACAAACACATAGGCAATATTGGTTTCGACTCCGGGCGGTGCAAATCACCGAAGTTTCTCTTCCCGGATGTCAAGATTTCTTAATCAGTCTTCTTCAGGACTCCTTCCAAGTAGCAGAAACTTCACAATCCAAAGCAGAATACTGCCCACTTCTTTCTACATATGTACCTTACTCAAATCACACGCTAACCCAATATTGGTTAATTAGTTAATACTACTTGCGGGTGTGCGATGCCGGAGGAGATTCCAAACTGCAGCCAATGGCTTATTGTACGTCAGGCCTCAGGAGGATAGAAAGAGACGTGAGAAAATCAACGGGCTGCCGAAACTGGAGGTGGGGTAAGAGCTACCATGGAGGGTGCCTAAAATATTCCAAGCAGTTCTTCATCTTGACACGGGGGGCTCTATGAGCCCGCGCCCCACGTCTGATCGAACTTCCTAGGTCTACAGACAACTTTCAACGTCATCCCGCCGCCGAGAGCTGTTCTTCCAGAGCGCACTCACCACCACGAGAGGGCGTCACTACCGTAGTCCTTGCCGACATAACCCTGAAAGAGACGGAATAGATGAAATGTAGATGAAATGAAGGCAAGAAACCTCCCAGCATTTGCCTAGTGACCGAAATAAGCATGGGTCAGAGAGGTCGGCCGCGGGAATCGTCCCACGACCTCTCGAATGCTGGGAAATGTTTATAATGGTTTAGCCCTGTTTATTTTGTTAGCTTTGATATTGTTCCAAGATGGAAGATGAGGGAAACCTCTGCAATCTGATGCAAGGGAAGTGGTATATTTGATAGATAATTCTTCGCTGACGAATGGAAACTTTGAAATTTAGAAAACCAAAAAATCCCGTTACAGAGAACTGTTGCAGCCACTGGTGTGTTTCGCACTTCCAACTCCAAGAAATCCCGAAATAAGGTAACCCCTCTCACGGTCTCTCTCAGCTCTTGAGAGAACCGAGAGTCGCCAGGAAAATGGTACAGGTAAAGGCGTGCTAACATCCTTACCCTATAATAAAAGCTGGAAAGGTTGACCTTCTGTTCCCAAACAGGCAGAATATCATGTATATTGATAAGTTTCTGTTTTAACAAACGTGTAGAATTTCTCATAGAAGACGGAGACACGCCGTTTATTGAGCTAATTGTTTAGTTCTTATTCACTGTAACCTGAAAGTAGATATAAACAGAAGCGCTGGATAGTAGTTTTTAGCACTTCATTATTCTTCCCTATCAAAGCTCCGCTTTATTAAATATCGTACTTTCCTATCATTCTCAAAACCCCAAAATATTATTATAATACAATATACAATATTACTGCAACATTAGACTGTACGTTTTATATAAACTATTGTAGAAGTTATCCACCACGTGATCAGCTGCCTGCCTGCCATCTTAACGTGCTCCATAGAGCTAAGTTCGAGTTCGGGTGATATTGTAAAACAAATCTGATGTGTTACACTCACATGACTTTCTTTACATCTCTGCAACAATTATTGTTAAAAAGATAATGCTTCTATTTGCTTCGTGCTAATCGAGAAAAAATTAGCAGAAATTGTCTTATTACTCGCCTCCTTGAAAGTAGAAGTGAAATAATGGAGTAGCATAGGTTAAAGTGATACTCAAAAGCTGGCTGCTACGTGACTGAAGTTCCTTTGTTTGTATGGATACGAGTTGACAAATTCCTGTATGAGAAAAGTATAAGCTTTTTAAAGCTGAAACCAATAACAAGGAATATCTCAAAAACGAGAAATGTACATGGCATAAATTGTGTGTTTTATAATGATCTACCTTTTTTGTGTGGTAAGTTTTTATGCATCTCTTATGGTTTAGCAGTAATGCCAAATTCTCTAAAATTCATTTATAAAGTAGTCTTCTGAGGCAATTCCCAGAAAATTCAAGATATACATTTTACTTGGCATGTATATATCTTAAATATAAGAGATTTTAATCAAAATCGTTAGAGCCATTTTTTGAGAAAATCAAATTTTCGAAAAAGTTCCATGTAAAGGGTAGTTTGGGGAGGGGGGACTTTCTTGAAAATCTTTGTATCGCATCCTTGAAAAATACCGAACTTAAATACCAAGTTTGGTATTCAACGGTCATTTCGTTTTTGAGCTATGCTGTCCAGAAGCGCACAAACCCACACCCGCGCGCGCGCACGCACACACAGACCTTTTTGTAAAAATGCTATTTTTGGACTCAGGGAGACCCAAAACATTATTTCCGATGAAATCTTAGTATCGAATTCTTGGGTGGAATGCAATACCTTCTCTATACACTATGTACATAGTACGTGTAGAGAAAGTAAAAAAAAGTATATTAGGTATTGTATTTCTTACATGCAATAGGTGATGAACGCAAATCAGATCGACTTGCAGATATATAAAAAATAAACGGTTAGTGTTTTAACAGGCTGATTTCCTTTATCTAAATGAGAAAGCGACAGCGGTACTATTATTGCTCATGAGCATACGTGGAGAGTTCGTGTACACTAAACCAATAGCGGCGTATTTCTGCATTAACGCGGAGGAATACATTACTTTCAGTTTATAACGAACAAAGAATAGCTATGTTGTAGATGATTACTCTAAACCGGCACCGATTCCATCTGTTTACTTTATGTTCAAAGTGATCCTTTCCTTGAATGTTTCTCGTTTAACACCGAACCGAAGCTACAAACTTATGCACGATCGCATGCATAGTTTTTCTTGCATGTGGTACCGAGTTTAGAAACCTTTCAATAAACTCCTTGTGCACCCAACAAGCAGATTTGCGCTTAAAGTAAACTTTGCTATGCGCGTTTATCCGCACATAAATGACGCACCAAGTTGACTGCAACAACAGAGGCACTGAATGATGGACATGATACAGCAATAACAATGAGACATGGTGTCAATGCAACTTAGAGCTATCTGAACTTCCGGTAGATGGCGAGGGCTGAACGAAGGAGACATATGCATGACTTAATTTAACGACACTATATATATGTACCGCCATTCACCAACAGTATGTAAGGACGAACTTTAAAGTACAGATTGAATCATTATCTTAATTTAAGTATTCTGGAGTGATTATTTGTTCGGGTTTTATATGATTTGTGCCTTTCATTACTACTGTAAATATAAAAACAAAAACAAAATTCCCATTTAATAATAGACATCTAGGATTATTAACTTCTAATTAGAAAAAAAAAGAAAAAAAAAAAGAAAAAGAAAAAGCAGCTACAATATCGTCACGAGGAGTCATTCAGAGATACCTAGAAGAGCACACCTTGAGATTAGCAGTCAATTTCAACAATGGAGTGAGCGATATTGCACTTTCGCTCTAATCTTATGCTGCAGTTCTCAGTTCAAGCCAGAAAGTACAATTTTATTTTGGCATATAGTATTTTTGACGTGAACATGAAATAAATTATGTATTTAAGTCCTTAATTTATTTGACTTTGAGGAATTTCGAGCACCGGAAAACAGATGGAAAGAGTTCAAGAAAGCTGTTCTAATATTTCGATGATGAGTTATTCTTTTGTGAGTTCCATTTAAGGTTATTTTCATTGGAACTTCTGTAATGGCCATATGTGTGGACGATACACGATTGTAGTAGTTGTTCCAGGGTCACGTATTATCTTGAACATAGGATTACTCAGAGGCGGGTCTCCAATTAATGGTGCTTTCCCCATGAGGGCTCTTGAGGCCCTTTGATCTGTGTAACCCCAGGGAGGGAGGGATGAGGGGAAAGATCCGAAGGACAATCAGACCTGGATGACGTCCATACGCAAGCATTAACGGGATCCCCAATGATTCTAGATTAAACACTTCTGACATTGCATAGGTGTAACCCATAAGCTCCTTAATAGAGCCCCGATCGAGCGGTCTGCGACGCGAAGAATAAACCTCTACAGTGCGTCAGCCACCATCATACTACAAGCCGCGGTCCTTCAACCCTGAAGCAGATGACAAAGTAGTGATGGACAGGAAATTTGGGAGATGAAATGAACCTCCTCAACATTCGCTTAGCGAGCAAAAAAAAAAACCTAGAAAAACAACATAAATAGAACCCACAATCTCCAGAATCCGAGTTGCACGCGTTACCGCGGCGCCATCACCCTCGGTTAAGCTAGCAATAAACAAATGTTAATTTCATGAAATCAAAGAGTCTAAAAATATTATACTTCTTTGCGGATTGCAATTCTAAAGTATACCTTATAAATACATATAAATACTTGTTTTTCAGAAGTCTATATTTGTTGGAAATATGTCCAATTTGTTATTTTGTGACACTCAAAGGGCCCTGTCCCTTGTGTAATGTACTACTCATATAAAAAGTTATTATTATTTCTATCCACGTTACATTTTCCAAGCAACACATTTTCCGCATAAAACATGCGAGAAAAAAAAAAACAAAAAAAACAAACAAACATTCAGCTGTTCGTTTCACAAGCCTAGTTTTGTTAAAGATAGTCAATGCGAAGGATACGTAAGGAGATAAAAATGAGTTAAATGTTCATTCGATTTACAGCACAACAAACTTGAAACCTCGTAAAGTTAAATATTTTCAAAAAGGCCAATTTTAGAAAGAAAACTGGCCGGTTAATATTTGCTACAGTAATTTTTTGTCCTCTCTCGTGGTTTCCTATTCACACGATGTTAAATTAAACTCGGGAGGAATTCACAGGTTATTTATATAAAATTAAGGTTAAAAGTGTAACCATAACCGCCATGCCATTTTGGGGAAAAAATATAAAAAAAATCTGATGTGTACCATTCACATGACTTTCTCTATATCCCTGCAACAAATTATTCTTAAAAAGCTTACACTTCTATTTACTTCATGCTAATCAGAAAAAAATAGCAGAAATAGTCTTACCACTTGCTTCTTTGTAAGTAGAAGGGAAATATGGGACTACCATAGGTTAAAGTGATAGTCAAAAGTTGGTTGCTAAATGACTGAAGTTCCTTTGTTTTTATGGACAGGAGTTAACAAATTCCTGTATGAGAAAAGCATAAGTTTTTCAAAGCAGAAACCAAAAACAAGGAATATTTCAAAAACGATGAACTCCACAAAAAAAATGTATATAATATAAATTGTGTGCTTCAACGTGCTCTACGTTTTTTGTGCAGCAAGTTTTTTTCCATCTCTTACGGTTTAGTAGTTATTCAAAATTCCGTAAAATTCATCCAGAATAAAGTACTCTTCAGAGGCTATTCCCAGAAAATTCGAAATATATATTTTATTCGTTAGGTACATAGCTTTAATATACGATATTTTAATCAAAATCGTTAGAGCCATTTTTGAAAAAATCAAAATTTTCGAAGAAAGTTCCATGTAAAGGGTAGTTGGGGGTGGGGGGATTCTTTTCAAAATCTTCGTGTCGCATCCCTGGAAGATTCTAATCTTAAATACCAAGTTTGATATTTTACCGACTTTTCGTTTTTGAGTTATCGTGTTCAAAGGCACACTGACACACGCACACACGGACCTTTTTCCGAAAATGCTTTTTTTAGTTAAAGGGGACCCTAAAACATATATTTCCTTTGAAATCTCGGTATCGAATTTTTAGGTGGAGTGCAATACCTTCTCTATACACTATGTACATAGTGCGTATAGAGAAAGTAAAAAGAACAGACAATAACCATGTTTGCATATTTTGTTTCGTATTTCAATTATACTGTACATACACATAAAACATATACGTGATGCTTTTTCTGAAACACTTTTTAGGGGTTTAATGGAGCTCAAAAAGTACATTTTCTGCTTAGAACAAAGGTTATGCAGCTACCATAGGTAAGCAATGGAAAAATAGAGGAAAAATAAGAATATTTTCAAATGTTTTCATAGATTTTGCACCAATATTAAATCCTATCTCATAAAACTTGGACATGTAACAACAAATATGTCGGAAATGGCTAATGTTAAAAAATATAATATACATCACACATTAATTAGCTCAGCATTGCTGGCTGAGTTATGTAAAATTCAATGGTAGGAAAAAGGATTTTATAATATACTTGAAAAAGTGATAGTTTGGTTGCATGGAAAAAGATTAGTTAAAATAATTTAAACCATATTGGAGAAAATAAAATAGTAAGATGTATCCATAAAAAGGTTTGTTTGGGTATAGGTATTTTATGAAAATCCTTTCTCTACAAACTTATACTAAGCTTAGTGTACGAGTTACGCAGTTACATTCGGAAATACATACACGCCTGCACGGTTTGTGCAGCTTTATCCCGTTTTTACTTTCTCTATACGTACTATATACAGAGTGTATAGAGAAGGTATTGTATTCCACCCAAAATTCGATACCGAGATTTCACCGCAAATACATGTTTTGAGGTCTCATGAGTATAAAAAATATTTTTTAGAAAAATTCGCGCGCGTGTGTGTGTGTATGTTTGCGCGCGCTAATGGGGATAGCATAGCTCAAAAACTAAAAGTCCATTAAATACCAAACTTGGTATTAAAGGTTATTATCTTCCAAGGATGCGACACGAAGATTTTAAACAAAATATCCTCATCCCAAACTACCCTGTACATAGAAAAATTTTGAAAATGTCGTTTTTCACATAATGGATTAACAATTTAAAATAACTTATTTTATATATCACAAATAAATGTGTGTCTTGAATTTTTCGTGAATAGCTTCTGAAGAACTGTTTTTTTCTGGATACATTTTTCTGAATTTTGTACAACTAATAAACCGTAACAAATGGACAAAGACTTACCACACAATTTATGTCATACACATTTTTGTTGTTGAGTTGGTCCTTCCCAAGATATTCCTTGTTATTGGTTTCAATTGTAAAATACTTATACTTTTCTCAGACAGGAAGTGTCGGTTTTTTATTTTTCTACTCCTGGCCAAGCAAAGAAACGATTTTAATGACAATCGCATAACGATAGCTTTTAAAGCATTTGACTATCCATTAAGCATAGCGCAAACATTCAGTTTCTTTCTACTTATAAGGAACTATGTAATAAAAACATCCTGCTAATGCTCATCTCGATCAGCATAGCGTAGAAAGAAATATAATCTTTTGTAAGAAGTTTGTTTGCAGATCAGTTAGAGAAAGTCAGGTGAGTGTAACAGATCAGATTTTCCCTTCTGCTTACAAAGAAGCAAGTAATGACAATTTTTGCTCATGGTTATCTCGATTATCATGACATAGATAAAAGAATAAGCTTTTTAACAATAATTTGTTACAGAGATGTAGAGAAATGCATGTTAATGTAACACATGAGGTTTCTTAGTATAGTTTAACACGTTTTGGGAGAACTTAAAGAGCTAGTTCTACTTAAATTTCAATATAGAATTCTTCTGTGCAATACAATACCTGCCATGTCTTCCTTAAGCGCCAAGAATATTAAAATCATGAAAAATGTATAAATACTAAAAATAATATCTTTTTATTAAAAGCATGATGTCACGACTTCCTCAGACTTATGAAGTTAAGGGGTTTACTTTTTAAAATGTACGGCATAATTGAAGACTTTTAAAACAACTTAAACAAAATACTCTCTTGCTTAAATAGAGAAAACTTGAACCTGGGGATTTTACCAGGGAGTACTTCCATGAAAAATAAGTTCGGACAAACTGAGCAAGCAAGATGAGTGCTGAAATCATCAAAGATACAAAGGCTTCTTTAGTATGGCATATCTTAATTTACTTCTAAATAGTCATATAGGAAAACTTATCTGATTCAAATTAAACTTTAAATGCTAACTTTCAGGTATATTGCTGAGGAAATTTAGGAAATGAAAAGGAATCCATAATTTTAATGTGGCAAGTTAAATATTTAGACTATTACTCCCTCCCTATAACTACTTCAAATTTGGACCTTGTTAGCACTTCAAGCAATTATATTGTACATTTTTAAGATATTTAATTGTATCTAAATGCTTTTGCAAAAACGTTGCTTTTACAAGAGGTGAATATTATATTTTTCTCAAAACTTTCATTTATTCAACGTGAATGAACAGCTAATCATTAGAATCATTACCCGAACATTTTTCATCCTCCTTCCAAAAAGCCAAATAATTATTCAATCTGTCACAAGCTGACTCGTATGCCACATGTTACTTTAATAGCTTTAATTACTTTTTAAATAATAATGGAATAAGAAATGAATGCGTATGAAGACAAACTTTGATCCTCTTTTCTTTAGAATTGAAACTCTTGAGAAAAAGGAAATATAATGGGGAGTTTTACCTATAAATACACACATATATATGAATAGATATTTAAAATTTTTTCTTAAAAATGCAATAATTTGGAACAATAATAATAAATACGAAATCATAAAATTAGTTTCAGAAACCAAATTCGTCCATTCAACCTTAATGAAGTTATTGGTTTTAACTCAAAAAAGTTTGTGTAAAATATATATATATATATATATATATATATATATGTATATATTTATGTATGTATATATATATATATATATATATATATATATTTATGTATGTATATATCCAAAAGATTAAGAACTTTTGCATGTCATATTTCTAATAATTCTTTTCTAAAATAATATGTTTATGCTTTTCATTCTAATTTTATTTATTGAATTGCTTCAATCTTCATATTTGAAAATAGTTTGTGCTTTAATGTAATTCGCAACGTATTGGGAATTATATATGTCAGATGGAATCAGAGTAGTATAAGGGTGTAAAAGACGATATGCAATGGATATTAATTTCTTCTATATTCAAAACAGGAGATAAAAAAATACTTCTCAACTACTACCGGTTTGTTACAAAAATTGATGTCGCAATAAATGCAGTTACCTCTTGCGTTTAAATCAGTTCATATTTGGGAATTCAGAGCCTTGATAGATGTTTCCAAGAACTTTGAAGGAATGCTTTATTATAAAGCGTGTTAAGTTAGGTTTTATTAATCATTTAAGGGTTGAGAGCAATTTTCTCTGGAGATGTTCAACACTACAAGGTGCTCAGACTTTCCTTAAGATTGATATTTGCCATTGTGTAGACGCCGATAATTTGTAACAACTTACCACAACACATAACACAATCCTTCCGTCTGCCATGGTTTAGTATATCCAGAGCAGCAGACAACTTGTACATATCGAGAACTGCCAACACTTCCAGTTTTATACTCGCGCCATCTGCACAGCTGCAGTACACCTGACAAAACAAGGAGTAAAATGTTGCGTCATCTCATCCTAAATAATCAAAGACAATCGCGTTTTAAATCCTATTTGTAAAATAGTTCTCAACATAATCGAGAAGAACTTTCAAGATATGGAAAATATATTACACACTTAATAATAATAGTAATAATAATAGTAATAATAATAGGTGGGATGTTTCTCATCCTTCTCCTTTTCTTACTTCCCGCCCCACATGTGTATCAGGAAGATGAATTCTTATGGGCTCTAAGCCATTCTCTAGTACGAAGTTAGAAATGCTGTATTTCGTTCTAAAATTTGATATCAACTTTTCAACCAAAATACTTGTATTTTTAAGCCTCTAGTATGTTTGCGCGCGCGTGTATATATGTCTGCTTGTGTGTTTGTAAAAAAAATCTAGCATGAATAGATAGTAAACTTTGTATTTGTATTCTACAATGTTGTGAAGATGTTCATGAAAATCCCCTCCCCAATCAAATTAAATATGTCACTATTTTAGAATTTACCAAAATAAATAAATGATAGCTTTATCTGGAGTTTTCAGTTAATTATCTGTTAACCCTCTTCAATCAGACTTAATTTTGTATCATTTCAAATAATATTCTATGTTTGAAGTTTCAAATACTTTATACATGTTTCAAGTGGTAAACGCTAATCTATTTTTGCAAAATGTGGACTTTAAAAACCATCGTTTACCAGCTAACGGCTTATATAGATTTCTGATGCCAGCTAGCGGCTCTAGTAGTAGGTTATGTTTTTTTCCCTCAGAATGTGCATGTATGGGATGAGAATGTACAACACCGGATAAATTTGCTGAGAGTGTTTAATGAAGGCTATTAAGAGATCTGTTTGCAAATGATGGATACCAAACTTCTACCGATTCTAAGCACAGGAATAACAACTGGGTGGTACTAAATCTACTAACTTCCAAATATTAACTTGAAATCCGAGTATTAAAAACGTTACGTTTTAGGTAAAATTTTTCCGTAGTAAAGTAAAGAGTTTAAGGTCTCGTGAATTGCTAAACTGCTATGTGGTAAATCCCTTTTCAATCACCGCTAAACCACTACCAATCGTATTAACTTGTAAAACTAGCAACAGAGTCTTGAATCAGAAGAAGTGCAAGAAAAAGTTTTGAAGCCCAACAGGCTCCAGAGTGTAACTTAAAGCGCAAGAGGTACCAGAGTAACTAAAGCTAATTTTAAAAACATTTTTAATTAATCTAAATAGGACTTCTATTGACTAATCCACCGACTACTCTTATGTTCTATGTAACAATTTGACATGTTATACTAGTATCTGAGATATTTATTTCTTTCTCTTTGATTGCTCAGTACTAAATATCTTTTCCCAAAATCGCAGTTTCGATTCCGGCTCAAACCAATTGTTTAAGTGTGGTTAGAAGCCCCATGTGATTTATAGGCATGTACAAAAACTCCTGCGGTGACAAAATTCCAGCACACTAGCGACGTTGTTTTGGTCTTGGTGATTGACAATTTGTTTTCCTTTGCTAATTTTCAGAAATGATCTACGTGCGCTTTTAGAAGGCACAATTCTCACTAATCACACCTTGAAATTAATGGAATTCTTGTTTACTGAGATTCTCGGAGATTCAGGTGAAAAGATAAATAAGACATAAGCAACTCTCTAGCCCAACACAAACACCAGAAGCTCTATTAGCAGATAACTAGAATCTCCTCGAAGCTTACCGTCACCCTTTTACCAGAATACTCTAAAATATTCTATACAAATTTCCAATGTTTACAAGCGAGTGCTTTCTCAGCGAATTATTTGCTTGGTGAATGATTTCCGTTGCGACATCCAGTGAAGTTCTACAAATAGGTTTCTGATGGCAGCCAGAAGTTCAGTGAGTGCTACTACCACTAGATTAGAGACGTCTTATGTTCAACTCCTCAGGGAGTGCAGTGGACAGAAGGAGAGGCTACGTCATGCGTATTTCATTACATATTTCATTCGAAAGGAAAGTGAGCGCCAAGTCAGAATACTAAAATATATATATATATTTAAAACACTATATTTTATTCAGGATAAATTATTATATTTTCTGTAAATGCTAATACCAGTGGTATTTATTAGAAATGTGTATTTGCAGATTCATTTCCATGAAGTTAAACGAGTTATAATGGCGTATACTTTAAGTAATTTATATTTTAAAACCAAACTTTGAATAACTATAGTTTTGAGAGTAAAGAGGGTATATAAACATGAAATAATGCACACATATTTTGAAACGGTATAACAGTATCCATATCAAAGTACACACACATTATATATATATATATATATATATATATATATAATGTATAATATATACATACATACATATATACATATGTAGTATAAAGTCAACTACCGCATCAAATAAATTGTTTAAAATAATACACCAAATGTATGTTGAAGTAGGACTAGAATGTGCTATATACAATTATTCTAAAAACCCTATGCATTATATTTACATACAATTCATTTATTTTGTTTTCAGGCTTTTAAGTGTAACTCCAGGAATACAGCGAAATATTTGAAACAGGTATGCATGCATTTTGCAATTTTCATTTAACATTATTTGATGGTTTTTTCAATCTATAACTATAGTAATGTAGGTATTCTTAATACGTAATAGCATTTAAAGATTCATGCAGAATTTAAAATTTTTCAAATCAAACATGTAATTTACCACAGTTTAATATTAAATATTTAAATTAAAAGCTCACCAATTTACAGAATGACCATTTCTGTTTTATTTAGTATTTAAACTTGTATTTGAAACTTGTACAATAAAAGTATACCAATATGTATTTAATAGTTTTTGAGGTGAGTGAGCGTACCTTTTTAAAAAGAACGGATACCAAAACTTGCATTTGAAAATAAAGCTGTATAATATATGTTTGCGTATGTGTTTGTAATTTTGTATAAGCTAAAACTGCATTCTTTAAATAAGTCGTTTACTAGTGTCATTACTATAAGCCAAGTATAAGTAGCATGCATTCAACAATTTTATTTCGTTGTATTAATATTAATAGCAACACGTATATGGTTTCGAACACATATTGCCAGTGGATGGAAGAGTAGGAAGACACTTAGAGGTTAATCTTATACCTACTCATTGTTCTGTCTGTTCGTGTTAATTTCAGTGCTGAGACACTTGCTGTGCCATGTTTTGTTACCTACGTTATGTACACAGGTGCGCCTTACATGCATCTCTAACCTTGATAAACAAATGCTAGCAACGATTTGCGGGGTGCCGTAGAAATTAGACGATTGGTATATTTCAGTCGAAACGAAGTTGAATTACACCTCCCAAAGTCCTATATTTTCAGTTAATATACTTGAAAATTAACATATAAGGAATTTAACTTAAACATCTTAAAATATTTAAACATTTTCTTTAAAGGGGCTGTCATGATGCCATAATATTAGACATTAAATCCCATTATTTAATGAAATGTCGATTATAGGAATGACAGTGATGTCAACACCATAAGCTTAAAATGCAGCTATATCGGCTAACTTTATAATTCTCCACAAGGTTTTCTTGTGAGGAATTAAGATTAGAAATTCCATTTAGAAGAAATCAACAAATTCTAAATTTGCATTAAGCTCACAGTTAACATGAAAGTGCATATAGGACGTTTGAAAGGATTATAAATAATTATAAATGAGATGTGCATAACCCAGCGGAATAAGTTTAAAATAGTTAAAAGCCTAAAACTAATTATTTCTTAATAGATACATCATTTTCCTTTCTCTCTTTCTTTCTTTTTTTTCACTGTCGACTTTTCCTCTATTCTCTCAAGTACGTGATGTATGGTAAAATAGTATATTATATCTACCTTGGGTAATGATAAATTGACTGCACTGTGGCTTATACCGTTCTACTGTTGCACTCCATCAAGGGAGCCGGTCCCCATAGTCGCGCTCGCCAAGGCGTCTCGCTTTGGTGCTTAGTAGCGCTGGGGATCGTGGGTTCGAGTCCCGTCTTGGGCATGGGTGTTATATGTGCGTGTTGTAAAAGAAGAAAACAGCAATCCAGTAATAATACAGCAAAGAAAGTAAAAAAATTAGGTAAATAAAAGTAGGGTGTACAGTGCCGGAGTCCCGATCAGACTCCGGAACTGTATTTAAAAAAAGAAAAGAAAAAAAAAGTGGGTAGTTAACTCGAAAGCGCGTCATTTCACTCTGCAGTGTCAAACGTTACAAGTCTAGGGTAAAGGTGGCATAAACAGTAATTTGATCCTTTACTGTTTATGCCATCAACAAATATATAGGAGGTCAGGTGCCATCAATTTAAAGAAACAATTTAAATTTTTATATTAATTGGTTAATACAACCTTTTTGCAAAAATTGCATCAAAATTGAGTGAATGATTTAATTATAATAGTATAGCATAGCAGGTTATACTTTAATGGACAAACAGAAAAGTGAAGATATAAGGAAACAAGTGGGAATGTTTAAACTAACGGACAGAATAGCATAATGCAGGAAAGACTGGCATAACCAAATCTCCAGAATTGAATATGATAAAATTTCTCAAAGAGCGCTAAATTATAAATCAAGAGAACAAAGAAGTCCGGTAATACCTATCAGAAGATGAATGGAGCAACTTTAATTTGGAGTGGGAACAGATCAATGGTCCCGGGCTGACCAACCCGACTACTGGAAAATAAAACTCATCCATCCATCTGTCGTCACCATCAAACTGTCAGTTTGTAAAGAATCTTTAACTGAAACAATCATTGTTGCACAATTGATTATAAAGATCCAAATACCTTGAAAACCATTCATATTTGCAAATCTTCTGATGTCATTATTATAAACATTTAAACTAACTGGAGAATGGGTCAAGTAATGGACCAAGCACTGGTTCAGTTTCCTAGGCCGGGTTGCTTAACTAAACTAGCCTTGAACGCGTTTACTCCAGTTCTGCGTCATCTGCCTTTACAGTCGTGTGTCTTTAGAAGTTTTTTCTTTCCTTTTTATAATTTCGTTGTTCCTTAACAATCAAGTGACCATCGTAATTTGTGTAATATATGTATTTTAAGTTCACTATCATCGTTTGCGATTGAAATCATTGGATTCACAATAAGAGGTAATACGGTCTTAAGCAACGATTCGTGGAGCAACTTTTAAATAGTATTGCTTCAGCAATGAACTCACTTGTATGTAAACTCCATAGTTTCAGTGTTATACTCTGTATAAAATATTTAAATAAACGATAAATATAATTAACATTAATACAAATTTTAACGTTCCTCTAAATGTTACTAATATTTACTAAACAAAATAGACCATAAGCAATTATTAAAACAAAAGTTATATGGTTTAATGTTCTCGGGTTTCATCAGTTGTACATGTGATGATCAGTTTATCCTGAAGACGAAGATGATGTGCATTTTCGAAACGTTGAACTTACCTGACTAGAAATCCGGCACCTTAGAGTTAATATGTCGATAGGAAAGTTTCAACTCATACTTGAAAAGTTAAAGTTGATCACTCTTCACCATGTGCACAGTGTGGTGAACTCGCGAACCAAAAATTCCACTGATATCGAAACGTTTGAGGAGGCCAAAGCTTAAAATTAGGCTGTGATGCCAAAGCATCCCTACTAATTATACAGCTTGCCACAAAATTAATTTGCAAAAAATTTAAAATATATATTTTGTTTGCATACAAATGTTTTAGAGAAATTGGATCAAAATCCTTAGAACCATTCTTAATAGTTCTAATATGCAAAGAGCAGAGACGTATACTACCACCAAGTTCAGGACTAGTCTTATTTTTTTTTTTTGCTTTGTTTCAAATTTTATGGCAAATTATGTATACTTTTTTTTTTTTTTTTGTAGCTTAACGTCTTTTAACCTAGTTGGGCATATCAGACGATGAATGAAATTGGTGAAATGATGCTCAAACAATCTCGGGACCCATGGAGCTTAAAGTCACTCGACATTCGTCTTCTCAGAATAAGGGAAAACCCCGAAAAAGCACTATTTGGGTAACTCACCGTAAGCAAAACTCGAACTTGCGAATGTGAGGTAGAATTATCTAAAACGGAATAAATATTTTTCACTGAAATTTAATATATATTATTAATAAAAATAATAATAATACGAAGAAGTATGTAACAATTGAAACCATGTGGGTAAAAACGGTCTAATATCACTTGTATAAAAGCGAGGAAAATAAGGGTTTCGTACACACCAAAAGAATAATATTAATCAACAACATGTATGCTTTATTAGAGTAGAATTAAAACATTCATCTCAAACTCATATTGTATGCGGATTTCAGATTATTTAAAAATGTTATTGAACTTATTAAAAAAATATAATTACACTAATATTCCTTATTCTGAATAAAGTATAAAAGAGGATACATGTATTTTAATTATTATTAAAAATACCCTTACATATTAAATATAGGCGCATTAAATTAGTGCTCATTATAAATTAATTGTAAAATTAGCCCTTGAGTACTAATGGACCTATTTCAGACTCAAAAGTTTAATCAGATAGATCAAACAGTGAGTCTTCTTCATGACATTATCTTCGCCTGATACAGATGAAATGCTTCTATAGTATTCATAAAATATTGTAGGTATATAATTGAGCAGGTCAAGTACAGCTTTGAGTTTTAGCGGAGTTATGAACCTAGGATTTTCATATTTATGAGATAAGGACACATGATTGCAACGAATAACGTACTTAAAATCTAGTTTTTATGTTAAACCATCCATAGTTTATTAGTATTAGCCTAAACAAGACATAGCAGCCATTTTGGTTTTGAAGGTTAGACCTTTTTTATGTACAAACTTTCGATTGTAACAACTCATTCACCAGTACTTTAAATATAAAAGAAAATAATTTAAAATAATCACCTTCTATCAATTTTTATGATGCAGATAACTTCTGATGTTGTATCCATTAGACAAATTAAGAATGCCCATCTTCAGCAATAAAAATAATTATACTAACACATATCGGGATCTGCTTCGGCTATTCTCGAGACTCGTCGGCTGCGCTGTGCATGACAAGAGAGAATACCTGAGATGTATGTAGTAGTAACTTCCCTTTCACGTGAATATTCCTATTATACTATGTTGGTCAGTCGTGCTACTCTACCTGAGAAAATAGGTACGTTCCATTGCGAATAGAATTGGGTTTTCTTTTACAGACCCATTGTATGCGTAATAATAGGTTAGAATCTTCCTCGTTATTTATAACTTTAATATGAATTCGTTCTTCTCAAATTTACGGGGTTTTCAAAATACGCCGCTGGTATAGAGCAGTTTGTAAAGATGGATTTTCATGAAAATCTTCGCGTTTTTGGAAGATTTTGCACTTACGAGATCCCAGACTCATGATCGGGAGGTTCGGTTCAAATTTCGCCAGGACAAGCCTCCCTGAGGCTTTTCCCAGTTTTTCTTTAGCTTTCATATCTGGAAATACCTGAACTTAGGTCTGAAACACTTTCCTTCCAATTGTAATTTCATTTTATCTATCACCTGTATCTACCTTCTGTGGTGTCGTGTGGTAAACGGTCGTTAAATACCACTAAAAATAATGTTACCTGCTACACATTTTCTACCTGTATAGCTTACTAGTGATAAATAAATTATTCTTATGAAAGCTTATTCTTCTGTCTACTTTCATTTTTACGGAGATAAACCTTTGCAGAATTAGATATATTTCACACTTCGTTTGGTTACAAAGGGAATATCGAATCTAATGCTTAGCAACTGGACACTATGCTGGTCTTAAAATGCTATACTCATTCTATTATATCGCAGGAAATAATTGAAAGTCGAGAGGACTTAAAAGAATGATACACTATTGAAAATGAACAATTATTTATCTCGGAAATCAATTGTAAATAAATAGCGTGTCGTGTCCTTTTGTGTCCAGTATATCTTCGTTGTCGCTTAATGCTTACAGTTATGCAGGATTATAGAAAATTCCTTCCGAATAAAGAAAACTTCTCAGACTATTCCCATAAAATTCAAGATGTACATTATATTTAACATGTTAGTGTCTTTAATATTTCGTATTTGTAATTGAAATCATCAAGGCCATTCTTATGAAAATATTAAAAAAAAAAAAACAAAAAAAAAATGAAAAACATTCCATCTAATAGATAGTTGGGTTGGAAGAATTTCCTTTCAGATCTTCATATCACTCTTTGGAGGAAGCTGAACTTAAAATACCAACTTAGGTATTCATCTGACTTTTCGTTTTTGAATTATGGTGTTTATCTGCACATACACACGGACCTTTTCAACAAAAATATTTTTAAACAGAGATTCTCAAAACTTATATTTACAATGAAATCTCGGTATAGAATGTTTATGTAGAATGCAATAACTATTATGTGCGGGGTAGAGAAAGTAAAAAGATGGTTGGAATAAGGGTTTTGTTTCCCTCTGAATGCGATTCTCAACTTAACAGTGAGCCATCTCGCTGGGTTCTCCTTAACTTCTTTTGTTTTCAGCAAGGTTTTGAATAGCGGTAAAAGCATTTTATTTCATCGTCGGAATTAATTAGAAAACGTGACCGTCAGTATTTACTTCCTTACTTCCCGGCACTCCACAGGGTTACGAAATGAAGAACTTAAAATTAAGCAAAGTTCTTCCTCTTGCTCATTCTAATTTTCTTTGTTGCATTTGTTTCTGTCCGGGCAATATAACGAGAGAGAATGAGAGGGAGTATATGTAATAGAGAGACGATATATGCGTGTATGTGTAAGTTTCGTATTCAGATTTAAATGGTGTTTCCGTTATTTGCAGAGGGAGAATTTTTTCTTCTTTTCGGCAGAATAGTTATGGGACTATTCTGCTATCGAAACGAACACAGTGTAAGTTACGTAAACAGAGGTTTTTAGAAAGAAAAGCAAGTAAGCTCGTTTAAAGATGTGGATAAGGCACGCTTTCTGCTTTATCGCTTTTCCCAAAAGTTTCAGAAAGCGGTTTCCCTTCCACGTTTTTTTAGTCTTTGATGAGGCAAGTACATAAGAAGGGGATATGCCATGTTATGTACAGAGTAAGTATCTTGCACGTTACGTAAAAACAAGCTACACCATATTAAGATTACATCGCTGGTAATGATTCTTAAGGCAGAAGAATTTTCCAACCTAATGTGCTTAAATACTGATTAGTGTGAAAATATAGCATACGGAGATAATGTTGGTAACAGGCGGTTTTGTCTGTGGCCCGCATTCGGAGATCCGGCTTTTTTCGGGGGTTGCCCGGACCGACAGGCGAATGCTGGGTAGATTTCTTTCGTCCCCCAAATTTCCTGTCCCTCCATGTCATTTCCTTCATCCTTCATCCCGTTGGCTCTTTTCAGGGTTGGAAGTGTCGGCGATGGTGCTCTGTGTGATGGCAGCGAAAAAAGTTGCTCTGAGTAAATACCTCCGTCTCCCGATTTCGGTTGGTTGACGCTATGTCACTCCTGGAGGGGGGCGTTGGACCCTAAGTAGGGCGGGAGGCCACGGTCTATCTATCCTACTGTCGGTATGCTTTAATCCGGAAACTATAGTGTGCGTCACTCCTGGTTCCGGCCGCCCGGTGTATCCTCTCACCTCATTCCTCCCTCCGGGGGGCGCCCCTCGTGGGTCGCAGATACAATAGCCTCAGGTTCGGTGCCTTATCCCCTCCGACAATGTCCTGTCCTGTTCTAATATTGGTATGGATATAATAATTGAAAATAATGTCATATATGCAATGCATTTTGCTGATGATCACATAGTGTAACACAAGAATGCGATTCCTTAAAATATATGTGCAGAAAATTAATTCAATAATTAATTGAATCCGAGCATTAGCAATTAAACTTGAAAACCAATATACATGGTAATAGAAGGAGAGAAACTACATTGGAAACTTTAAGAATGTAAAATATTACACAGTGTTCTGAATGTAATTATTTGGGTGTTAAAATCATAACTGATGGAAGAAAAGACGTGAAATTAAACAGCAAATAAGGAAAGAGAAAAGCTGGTAACTCACATCCCAATGGGACAAACGCATAACAGGAGAAAAAAAAATCTCTATTCGTAAAAGTACAACATTGTATATAATTCAGAAATATGGTAATTAAAATATCTAAAAAACAAATTTTCCCTTAGAAATGGATTACTGACGGTGCTCAGCTCGAATATCTAGAAAAGCATAAAGTTAAAAGCTTAGGTTTAAAAAATAAGACAGGGTGTGGACATCAAAAAATATATGTGAAATGTCAACAAAACAATTAATATGATCTGGACATGTGATGCCATTGGATCAAGATTGGTTACCCAAAATTGATGTTAAATGGATGCTGGCATCATAAAGACGAAAAAAGTGCAACCTTCAAGAATATGGAATAAAGGTGTAATGGAAGGTATGAAGGAGATACAATTCAGAAAGTAACAATGCAATAGATATGGCAGAGTTTTTTACTTTCTCTACACGTACTATGTACATACGGTATAGAGAAGCTATTGTATTCCACCATAAATTCGATACCGAGATTTTACCGGACATACATGTTTTGGGTCCCCCTGAACCCAAAAAAAGCATTTTAAGAAAAAGGTCCGTGTGTGTATGTGTGTATGTGTGTGTGTGTGTGTGGACAGCATAGCTCAGAAACGAAAACACTGTTAAATACCAAACTTGGTATTTACGTTTGGTATCTTCCAAGGATGCGACACGAAGATTTTCAAGAAAATCCCCCCACCCCTAACTACTCTTTACATGGAACTTTTTTCGAAATTTTTTAATTTCTTAAAAATGGCTCTAACGATTTTGATTAAAATATCGTATATTAAAGATATGTACCTGAAAAATAAAATGTATATCTTGAATTTTCTGGAAATAGCCTCTGAAGATTACTTTGTTCTGGATCAATTTTACGAAATTTTGCGTAGCCGCTAAACCGTAAGAGATGGACAAAAACTTACCACCCAAAAAATGTAGAGCACGTTAAAACACACCATTTATGTAATAATAATTTTTTCGTGGAGTTGATCGTTTTTTAGATATTCCTTGTTTTTGGTTTCAGCTTTGAAAAACATACTTTTCTCGTACAGGAATTGGTCAACTCCTGTCCGTACAAACAAAGGAACTTCAATCACATAGCAACCAGCTTTTGACTATCGCTTTAATCTATGTTACTCCCTTATTTGGCTTCTAGTTACAAGGAAGCAAGTAATAAGACTATTTCTGCTAATTTTTTCTCGAATAGCATGAAGTGAATAGAAGCATAAGCTTTTTAACAATAAGCTTTTTTTGTTACAGAGACGTAGAGAAAGTCATGTGAATGGAACACATCAGATTTTTTCTCAATATATGCCTAGTTTAATGTGTATTTTGACTATCAAAATACGTCATAAACATTCTAGAAATGTAATAATAATAATAATAATAATAGTAATAATAATAATAATAATAATAATAATAATAATAATCTTCATCGTAAATTTCTATAATTAAAAATTCTGTTTTTGTAAATACTGAATATGGAATAATTTGCGTTTTGGACGAAACAGATGTACTACCAGGTGGTCCAACTACCCGTATTTGACGTGTGGAAATATCCCTTGTGCGTTAAAAGAGTTGCTGATTAGACGGGTCTATTTCATATAAAACTCGACGGGGAGTAGCTGGCCTTAGCGTACTTCGTTTTACCCCATTTTCCTATTATTGGAGACGTGAGATGGTCGCAATCACACAGAAGTCGTTAAATGTGTACCAAAGTTGATAATTAAGTTCAGAATCTAAAAGAATGCGATACAAATACTTTCCGGAATATCCCCTCATCCAACTACTCTTTATATTGAAAAAAAAAATCAAAAATTATTATTTTCTCAAAATTGACTTAATTTTCATATATTTATTACTAGGTGTGTAAGAAAGATAAAGATACTGCAAAGCCGCCATGGGCTTATTGTGCGTCAAACCTCAGGAGAATGAAGTAAGAGTATTTTCGACGGGTGGCTGAAACCGTACCGCGAGTAAAGAGCCACCGTGCATGGTCCCTAACATAGTCCAAGCAGTTCTTCATTTCGATGCGGGGAGCGCTAGGACCCCGGGCTCCAGGGCTGACCGAAGCCCCTGGCTCATACAGACGACACCAACGACACCATGCCGCCGAGAGATATATTTCCAAAGGGCATTCCCACCCCGGAAGGACGCCACTACCGCAGTCCTCATCGATACTTGCAACCCTGAAAGAGATTGGTGAGATGAAATGGAGTTGAAATGAATGTACATAGAGTTCGAGGAGTGGAAAAGCTTCCTCAGCATTCGCCTAGTGAACCGAGAAAACCCTTGAAAAAACCACGGGTCAGAGAGGTCGGCCGCGAGAATCTAACACACGAGCTCCCGAATGTCAGTTCCAGAGAAACGCCTCAGCCACTTGGCTCGGTAATTCTCAGCTCCCGCATTCTCGTCGCGAAAGTGAACACTTGTAATAGTGCAAAAGTAATGTCAAGGTCCCAGTCTCTCGGTCAACGAATACAGACGAAGGCCTCAATGCAACCTCGGTGATGTAGAAATTCTTGGAATCGTTCATTTGGCGGAGGAGGCAATCTATCTAATGGGGACTGAAATACAATAGAACCCGTTGCCTTGCAGTGGATAATTTTCAACGACTGAGGGAGGCAACCCTGAAAGAAAACCCGGTCCTCCAGAATGGGAGTTATGCGGCGGGTCAGTAACTCATCCATTTAAAAATTCTGAATACTAAGTATACCAAAGAAATAGGCGGACAGATATATCAATTAGTAAGACTATGTTAATTGAATGCTCTCTGATAGATAACCGAAGAATACTCTTATTATAACCCAAAAAGAAGACGAGATGTAGGGCGGCCGAGGATTAGGTGAAAAACTTCAAACGCCTTTTGGCGCGGAACGAGAAAACTGTGTTCTCTTCCAGACAAGTGCATATACAAGTATCAGACAAGTGTAAAATTGAGTGTTATTTATATATGCTCTTTAAATTTTGTGGTTCTCATCGTCCCTTCTATATTGGGTGAGAAAGATCGCTTAATTTTGCTCAGAAGTCTGACAAAGAATCCCTGCTAAAGAGTTTTACGCCCGATAAAATCCATCGCCCTCTGGCAGGTGATCTTGGGATTCACAAGTTAGCAGTTAACCCAAGACCGCGGAGTGGGACTCAGAGAAACGGGACATGACACGCGCAGTTGGCAGGCTGAAGGCAGCCCGACGGTGAATTAGACGTGTTCCCATTCTCGTAAGAATTTAACCACGCACTGACGGGAATGTGGGGTTTGCAGGATGGCAGGTGAAAATGAGGCTGGGGAGTGAAAGGAGGTAGCAGTGTGCTCCTCAATGGTTGCCAGCCATGGTGCAACGGCCCTTGTGCACCGCTGGTGTAATTAATTGACAAAATATTTTTTGGGGGGTTGAAATTTTGAAGTCCAAGCAAGTCTTGAAGAATTGTGTGCTTTGTCATGTCAGCTGTTGGAGAGAAATAGGAAGCAATATGTTCCAGATAAATGTTTCATAAAGTCATCACTGGAAACCCAATATGTTGTTGCCTTTGCTTTTCAAAAACGTTTTATGCTAGCCTCATTTTCCTCATTATTTCCCCGTAACTTCATTCACAGCTTATAAAGAAAGGAAACTACCGAATAACACGCCATATATATATATTTTTTTTCTCTGCTGTATTTCACCACTGTCGCTACTTCCTGGAAGTTCTGTCGTCCATCTCTGTACTTACCATCAGCGCTTATGTAGGTTCAGGTATCTTTTCCAAGATGCCATCTTTAAATAGAATGTGTTGAATATTCCGAGGGGGCCTAGCCACCATATACATGTAAGACGATATACCCTACGATATGCAAGTACACAATATAATGGACTACGCCTACAACTTCCCCTATTCTTGGCTGTAACCTGAACTTATCCGGTTATATAAATGGAGCAAAATACACAAACATCTTAAATTTAAAAAGATTAAAAAAAGCATGTTGCATTCACATGACCCTCTATAACCAATCTTCAACGAACTACACGTGTTTTTCTATTTACTTCGAGTTAATCGAGATTAACTTTCCGAAATAGATGTATTTTATACTTCCTTGCATGCACAAGGGGGAAAAAGGAATACAATAAGCTTAAGTAACAATTAAATATTTTAAAAACGTTTCAAATTCCGATTTCTTTGCATAATTGGAGAAAACCTTCCCATTGAGAAAAGTGTAAACGTTGAAAATTCAAATTCAAACCAATATAAAGAAATATCTCGGTCACATGTATTGTATGGTTTATCGAGATGTGCATTTTTCATTTATCTTTAACTACGTGGGTAATATTGGCGACCTCTACTTTTGGAATATTGCCTATCGGTAATAATGTTAACTCGGGTACAGCTGTTGCCATTGGATTTAGTTTCTTGGGTTTTATATATTAGAAACACACGCACATTCATACTCTCATTCATAATTCCAAACTCTGAAGAGCACAGGGAATCCTCAAGGTGGGAGTCGAATCCAGGACTCCTCACAAATCTAAATGTTTGTGTAATAAGATATTGTCTACATCTTGCGATTTATCAGTTATGCAAAAGTTGAAAATATTTACAGGGTATTCCCAGAAAATTCAAGATATAAGTACGTTTCATTTCGTAGATATGATAATTGGATATGAAAATATTTGAAACATATAGCAATTTGATCAAAGTGCAAAAATGCTAGACTCAGTTTTAAAACATTTTTAAAAATGTTCCATATAACGGATAGGGGGATTTTCTTGAAAATCTTCATGTCTATCCTTGAAAGATGCTGAGCTTAAATACATACAATGGTATTATGATATTTAGTCGACCTTTCGTTTTTGAATTACGTTCATCATACACAGACCACATATATACATTTCTTTTTATTCAGGACACTTAAAGCCTATATTTCCGTTGAAAATTTGGTATTGAATTTTTGGTGGAATACAGTGATTCCCCTACTTACTATACGTAGTAGAGAAAGTAATATATTTAGTTAGTTTGTTTAAAACAGTGCATACTTTTCTGTTCATTTTATTACATATAATATACAGGAAATATTTTATGAATACCCTAAATTATTGAAAAATACCATGCAATTCGTCCACTAGGCGTGCTTCGTGGTTAGAATGTGACTGACAAATAAACTGAGTTTACATTTCGTTTTGAATTTCCCGCTTGGTGAACAGTTCCACAGTGTGGGCGAGCATATTGAAAGGTATCTTCAGAAGAGCTGCAGAAGGTTCAAGATAATGTATGACCCAGGAATGAGCTAGAAAAGTAGCATTTTCTTTAGAATGTTTTATGTAACTTGAACTTTATCTCAATGCATATTTTGTTAATAACTATTCAAGACAGTGGGCAAGATACACTTAACAAAATTGCCTTTATTTGATTATATTAACTAATTAAAATTTCCTTCACAGTAATAATCAGCTATAGTAAAGCAAGTTTATCAATTTATTCTTTAAGACCTCAAATTTACTTATTTTACATATTAATAAAGAATTAACTAAAACGGATTTATTAATTTCGTCAGCATCCGCGGTTGTGCAGCAAAATCAGATGAACAACATTTGCTTTTAAGTAATTATCATTAATTTATGTTATAGGAACTTAGATTTTTAAGGTAAATTTATATATGTGTATATAAGTAAATTTATTATATATATTGTAAATATTACAACAAATATTTTAACCTAGAATTTTTGAGGAACTTAAAATTTTTTAATAATTTATCTTAAAATATTGCATCTGTTTTATAAAAATGAATGTTTAATAAAACAAGTTATTTTGGTAAACAAATTTAAATATTCACAAGTGTTTGAAAATTTAAATATTCACAAACGTTCGCAAATTTATATACCGTATTGTGTAATAAAGGCGGCGCCGTGAGTGAGTGGTTAGGCTGCTCGCCTCCGGCCCCAAGCGCCCGCATGTGGGATTCTTGGTGGATGAAGCGGCGTCTGGGCAGATTTTCTCCGGGTTCTCCAGTTTCCCCCACCACTCATTCCACCAATTGCTCTATCATCACCTTTCCAAACATCAATTTCGCCTGCACTTCATATCATTCACTTCCTTGTGTTCATGCCTGGCTACGAGCCGACCCCTCGTAACAGGTTCTCCATTATGTGGTTTCGTGCCGTTGGCTCCTCGACAGGTTTCTGACCCCAAGGCATTGGCTTGTAAGTTCTAGGGGATGTGTCAGTCCTACAAATACGGGGAGGGTAAGTCGATTACGAAGCGAAACGATTGTGTAGTAAAAATAACAAAAAAGTTAAAACTTAGGGTAGAAGCGTTTGTAGTTTAAAAAATATACAAAAATTCTTGATATGTAACATTGTTAAAATAGGCAGGGCCTCGCTAAATGCAATTGCTGAATACTGCGAAAATTGTGGTTAATATTTCATGTGATTATTTACAAAATGTAAGGGATTTCGTTTTATTTCAGAAATGAATTGTCTTTATTTATACCTAAATAGGATCTAAGGCATGTTATATACTATGTAACATAATAATCGATTCAGCAATTTTTAAATGAAAAGTTAAAATTGAGATAAAATTTAGAAGAAAGCGTGCATTTATGATCAAAATTTTTGGATTTTATGTTTTATATATGGAAATTTGTGCCATGTTCATAATTATGTTTATATTCTCTTTTCAACTACTTAAATAATCGTCATCTTGGTAACTAACTCGAGTAACTGTTTATTACTTTCTCTGCGTAGGTACATAATAGGTAGAGAAGGTTTGGCATTCCACCCAATTATGTATGATATTTTTGTTTTTACTTATCGGACCTGCAGTGAGGTTGACCGCAGGGTTCCTAATTATATAGAGTATACACTTGAAAGAATAGGCAATAATTAATTAAACTTTTTACGTTAAACAGTAATTGGTAATTAACAACAGAGTTTAATAGTTAAGCAATTGAACATTATAAACCTTAAAGATTAATCAATGCTCAGTAATAATGAAAATTAGAGTAATTTTTTTTTATTGTTTTAGATAAAGATGAAAATGTAGTATTTGCAACGAATCTTACAGTATCTGTAAAATAATATATTTAATTTCCTGGAATTTAAAGTTGCAGGCTGGAGTTTGCATATTGTTCTTGGTGAGGCATAGTAAGGTATCAATTGCCCCCAAAAGACGATCTGTGGCAATCAATTTGATCTTTGGAGTATTGAATTTTTCTGAGAGAAATGGTATGCAAGGGTTCATAAATTGCTTGTTTACTTTCTCTGCTTGTTGGGCGTTTCTTTCAAACCGAATAGCGGGATCTAAGATCATTGAGGTGAAAGATCTTCGAGGGTCCTCTTGAGATTCTCTAAATAAACAAATAATGATCAGTGTGTGGTTTCCATATTCTGTGAACAACATAAATCAATAATGAAAAGTAGATTAAGTACCAAATTTGGCATTTAAGTTTAACATTATTCCAAGAATATGACACAAATATTTTCAAGAAAATAACCCACATAAACTACCCTTTATATACACCATTTTTAAAACATTTAGAACTTTCTGTTAACGATGTTGCATCACATATAAAATGTTTAAGATATTTTTTCTTCTTCTTTTACGGATGGTCCTCCTTTTTGTAGAATTTACATCCCTAAGAATATACAAGCCAATGCTTAAGATATTGTTACGTCAAATGAAAAATAGCTTGAATGTTCTGCCTCTGAAGTCTTCTTCTTTTTTAATGAACTTTGCACAACCAGTAAAACGTAAAGTATAGACAAAACCTTATTACAAAAAAAAAAATGTTTATCCTACAATTTATGCAAATTACGAGTACATTAGGTTGGGGTTAAATATTTTTAGATATATCTAATTATGTCTTGAAAATTTAAATACTTATATTAATTACATACTCTACCACTGAATACTAGATAAAGAAGATACTGCAATATACCCAAGGAATCGATGTCTAGATTGTGCTGGAAATACAGGTTTTGAGCTCCCATTAATTCAAAACAAAATTTTTAAGAAAAGGTTCGTGTGTGTGTGTGTGTGTGTGTGTGTGAGTCTGGATGTGAATAACATAACCTAAAAATTAACCGATATTTAGGTTTAACATTACTCAAGGTTGCGACATGAATATTACAACAAAAAAGGCCCCTTCACCCCAAGATATCTATCATATAGAGAATTTTTCAAAATTGTTAATTTTCTCAGGACATTTTGATGATCAATAAAGCGTATATCTTTAATTTTCTGAGCGTAGCCTCTGAAGTCCTCTTCATTCTGAATGAACTTTTGCATAACTGGTAAGCAACGAGAAAGACAGCTTACTACACAAACATTTAAATCTCATTAAAACACATATGTCAAATGAAACTTTTTGAGTGGTTAATTATTTTGGATTCCTTGTTATTGGTTTTAGTTTTCCATACTTATACTTTTCTCAGATGGGAAGTCGTTATTCATTTTTCTTTCTCCTGGTCAGTCGAAGAGAACGGAACTTCAAAGCCATCGCATTACCAGATCTCAAAATATTTGAATATCACTTAGCGTAGTGCATTCTACTATTCCCGTTGTACGTACAAGGAACTATGTAATAGAAGCATTTCTGCAAATGTTTATGTCGATTAACAAGAAAGTAGAAGAAGAATAAGCTTTTTAGGAATATTTTTTTGAAGAATAGGTAGAGAAAGATAAGTGATAACACATAAGATTTCTTTTTCAAATGGGAAATAGCGCTCTTCTCTCTCTCTCTCTCTCTGTTCAATATAAGAAAATGCATTTTAGAGTCATTACATGGCGATTAGCTCTTAAAACCTTACACTATCGTTTCATTCTACTGAATTTCCCTATTCCCATTGTATTTTCAAGGAAATGTGAATTAGAAGGAGATAACAAATGTGCATATCATTTACATAGAGTAGTTAAAAAAAATTGTGATCCATTCACATGACTTTCACTACATCTCTATAATAAATAATTGTTAAAGTCCGTTCCATTTCAGGCTACCCCTGACGGCGGTGTCGCTAGTATTTAGACTACTGAGGGGCCGCGGAAAGTAGCGCGGATTGAGCGCATGGGACAGTCCGTCACGTAATGCTATAAACAGTGGGCATTTATATTGATGTTTCATTTATCTAATTAACATTGGACAATAGGCAACAGTTATCGGATTTATTATAACTCATCTACTGTAATGTCAGCACTGCTGTAATGGGACATCGGACACGATGCGTGAACACCTTCGTTTAACACATCACTATATTCGAAGTCTCGTTTAATATACACTCATTTTCCACAGCGTCTGCCCAGTGTGTGACGTAACAGTTAGTGCGAGCATTTACCATCGGTAGCATGAGGTGCGACGGTCAGTAGAAGGGAAATAAGAAAATTTACTAGGCTAAAGCGATAGTCAAATATTTTAAAAGCTGGTTGCTATGTGATTGAAATTCGTTTCTTTACATGATTAGTTCTTGTAATGAGAAAACTTTTAAGTATTTTAAAAGTGAAACCCATAACAAGTAATATCTTAATATCTCGGAAACGGTCAACTCCACGAAAAAACGTACAACACAAATTGTGTGTTTTAAAAAGATCTACATTTTTGTCTAGTTAGTTGTTTTCTACTTAGGATTTACCAGTCATCTAAAGTCATCCAGATTAAAGAGGTCTTCATAGGCTATTCCCCGAAAATTCAAGTTATTCATTTTCTTTTTCAATTAAATATATTAAATATATATTCTTTTCAAAATCGTTATAGCCATTTTGTGTAAATCTAAATTTTTGAAAAGTTTTCCATATAAAGCGTAGTTGGAAGTGTTTTTTTTTTTTTAAATCTTCATGTCACACCCTTAGACAACTTAACTACCAAGTTTGATACTAATAGACTCTTTGTTTTTGAGCTACACGAAAAAATGCTTTGTTAAATTCAGGTGGTCTCAAAACATGTATTATTGGTGAAACCTCGGTATTGATTTTTGCAAGGAATACAATACCTTTTCTATACACCATTTACATAGTAAGTGTAGAGAAAGTAATATAGTTATTAGGAATAGTTTGTGTGAGAATGGGTAGAGATGCTGACGTGAATATAACAGATCAAACATTCTTTTAGCCCTATGATCCCATGCTGAAATATTTTTGTTATTGTTAGCTCATTCATCTTTGAAATAAATTGTGTTTTTATAAATATTTAGGTATATCTAGCATAACTATTCATAAAGGTATTTATTTGTATGAAGATACTCCTGTGATAGGGATTTTTTGGCTGGTTTGATTGGACTTCCCTGTTTATTTCTAACTTTATTTTTCTCCGTTCATCAGAAACATAGGCAACGCCTCATGTCAGAAATTGATTGTATAATATATCCTTGCCTAAACAGCTGCGATAAAGTCATACCTATTTGTTGTTTTGAAGATAAATCTGTCGTAATCATTTTCAGCTTCACTTGCTTCATGATTTAGGTTTTCTTTAAATCGATTTTATTTTACATCGATTTAAAATCTTGGTCATATCGCACGGAACCCTTGGTAAGATACCTGATAAACGATATGTTTAGGACAATAACCTTTTAATGTCTCATCCCTGAGTCATATTACCTTCGTGCGCCTAGCAGATGGTGTTAAAAAGCCGTCCAATCCAGCTGTTCTACCATCCATAGTCAGATATCTAAGTGCAGCTAGCCTTTTAAGGTCTCATCTGTTCACCTACCTCATAGCTCTGCGAAGAGAAAATGAGTTAATGATGCCGTCTGGTGTAATGATCACACAGTCTATGGATAGATGGCAGCGCAATCGCAATTAACATCTATTTTCAGTTTTGCTATTGTTTTGAACTGAAGGTGGAACTTTGGGTCGTGGTATTAAATATCCAATCCGTTATTTACCCTGATGACTGAGCGAAACTACTAAAATACCCCAGCGACCATTGATATTTGAATCCAGGACCCCAGAATGTGGGCCGAAGATGTAACCGCTTGAGTCATCCCGATCGGTGTCTTAGGTCTTGTTACGGCTGCTCAGCATTCATCTCTTTTCTCTCTATTTCTTTTCTAAACCTAACCAAATCTCTTTTTTATGTTTGTTTAGAATATACAATAAAGGATGGTGTTCTTTCAAGAGAATGTGTTTTAAATAATCCTGTTTTCTTATGCATCTCTATATTGTCAAGCTCCCTATTTGTAAATACTTTCTGAATATTAACTTCAACGATTTTAGGAATTTTGTCCTTAGGTTTTACTTTAGTGTCTTTTACATTGGATTCAGGCTTTCACTTCTTTATAAATAAACAGTGATAACTAGAGCTCGGTTTTGAGTTTTGAAGCGCACACAGTTGCGACCACACAGAGCAGTCAGTGGTATAAAGGGGGTAGTGGAAAGGGGTGTGTAGCGTAAACATGCATGTTGAGGTATAACCTGCTTAAAAGTAGCTCATTGCTATATTGACATTATATGCGTCGTTCAATTCATAAAAGTACAAAAAACTATTATTTCATAATATGATTAGTAAATAAAAACGCCTTTTACTTTTACAAATAAAAGTATAAAGCCTGATACTAAAAATTCAGGATAATAATGTGCAGAACTTTGAAAAGACAATAACCATAAATCAACCAAACTCATTCAGAATTCATTGCAGTGAATTAGAAGACACATCTTTACCGTAGCGAAAGAAAAGGCTCTCCTCCTGTCACTCAAAATATGATTGAATCATTCACAAGTTTGTTCAGCGTGAAACTCCCACCCTTTTATATTATATCAATCTGCGCTCTCTTTCAGTGTTCACTGGTTTAACTACTAGCAAGAACTGAATGAGGCCAGGCGGTGAGCAATGCTAGTGCAACACGTTTTGAAACGGGTTGTAGAGGCCACGCCTTCTCCGTCGCGTCATAGTTATAATCTGACGAACTCAATCTAGCAATTTGCTGACCCCAGATCGAGCTCTAGTAATAACGTTCCTTTATACAACTCAATTTGGAGTTTCAATTCCAGATTTGTCATTTTGTATTATTTCTCACATATTATTACATTTCTATGCGCTATATTCTGTATCTACTGCGCCGCTATATAACATATAGCAACTATTTGTTCAATTCGTCAGGCCGGGGGAAAGGGTTACAAGCTCAAAAATTGCACTTTACACATGTGTATTATGTTTTAGAATAAAACAAAGAAAAGTCCAATCTTGGTTGTTGACACCTTTCAATTATCACTCTGATAGGTACACTAAACCTTGGCGCTAATTGAATTACTGAAATATGAGACAGCTACGTGTGAGAATTGTCTAAAATTACTCACTGAAAAATTAAATTTTTCGACTTGTACTCTTCTGCACATACACCGAAGAATTGTTATTATTCATTTTCTTTTAAAACTGTAATTTTGGTTTTCCTTGAAGAAATATTTATATTATGCATGTTTACATTGATGTATATTTTTCAGATATAATTTTCAATTATATTTGACAATACGAGCGTAAAATACACACAAAAAATTAATTGAGTATTTAATGATATTTTCATAAATTATTACTAGTTCCTTTATCCTTTATCAGGAAGATTTATTCCATATAAGAGATACTGTGACTTATTTGTTAGGTGAATCATTTTGGCTAATCATTTTTCAGGATTTGCCAGTTTTAAAAGCCCAGCAGAATGTTTAAATCACCTAGGCGCTACCGTTTAACCCTACTTTTGTTTTTTTTTTTTTTTTTTCCTCAGTTTTACATTTTTGCACATAAAAATCATTATTTACGTTACAATATTGCTCCGATTTGTATGAACATTTGTATAAACAATTTCAAGTGTGCTACTAAAGATTTAAGCTGGATTTTATGGGATAAAGTTTAAAACAAAAAGCTTCATAAAAGAAAATAATAACTATAACACCATCTCAAATCAACTTCTTACATTTATTTTCACTGTAATAAATTATTAGCAAATGTCTTTATCACAATTCTTTCACAAATATGAATGCGCAAGAAAATTTTTTGAAAATTAACATTTTTTTCGTTAGTTAAAACTATTTTAGTATTATGTGAGGAATTATATGAGCTATGTTTTCAATTTTTGCTCATTATATCCTTGTTTGCTCTTATTAAGTGTGCCAGTTTATTAGATTTAACATTTTAAAAAAGTAAGAAAATTCCTTAAGAAGCATAATCTGTACCCTTGCTTCCACTCCTTTTATTACAAGATTACTTGAAAGAAGTGCTCAATTGTTGCTATAGTGACAATTTTATTCTGATTATTAACAACTTCCAAAGACACAGCCTTGAGACGTAGAATCGTAATGTCCGAAAAAGCACTTGTCATGAGTAGCGACGAGATCCTTGCTGCAGCGATAGAACCTGCTACAGTCCTTAGGATCAGCAAAGATTCCCTCGCTAGTGCAACGAAACTCGCCATTGTTTGTTGTACTGGTTCCAGCAGGTGTGGTCACTGAAGACGTTGTTTGCGTCACTGTGACAGGTGAAGCAGTGACACTTGTCCCTGGAGGAACTGTTACAGTCGGTGCAGCTGTTGGATTCTCTTGGTGGGTTGCGTTTCCATCCTCGACGAAGTCATACACAATGTTGACGATCATTTGTCGCGGTTTTGCTATCAGATTTGTCATCACAATAATATCAGGTATGATCTAAAAATAAAAATAACAGAAGTTTCACATTCCAGCACAAATAGATATGTTATTATATGTTACTATCTGTGTATAACAATACATTCCAGTATCTTAGTTTAGATTATATCCAAGTTATTCTGATAATACCTTAGCAACGTGAATAGAATTGTTAACTGTGCTTGGTGACCATTCACAATGCAAATTAAGAATTAACATAAAAACATATGTAAAGCTTAACAACAAATTATTCAAAATCTTCTCGGGCTTCTAGCCAGGTAAAAACTTGGCTTGACACCAACGTTTCGAAGAAGTGCTCTGATGGCTTAATAGGTAACGCGGAAAGCTACAATACCAAAAGTCATGTGTTCGAATCCTGTCATAGAATATATCCTGCACTTCTTCGAAACGTTGGTGTCAAGCCAAGTTTTTACCTGGCTAGAAGCCCGAGAAGATTTTGAATTAACACGTCGCCAGGAAAGCTTTAGTTCTTATTTTAACAAATTATTGCTTTATCAACATTAAGACAAATGGAGTTAATAATGATAATTTTATTCGATAAAAGAAATTATTAATAAAATTGTGGATATAAAGGCTAGAATTTTAATTATTTATTTTGATTAAAAATAAATGTGCAGTAGTTAAAATTATAATTATATTAATGAGTTATCGCAATATATTGCCCTCCACTATGATATGGGGGAGCATATGTTCAAGAAGTATCGAGTTCAAAATATTTTTAGTTATAGGGGTTATAGTGAATTGGTAATTATTTACTTAACCCCACAGAGCGGTCAATAGAGTTTTTACCTTTTTATTTAATTTGACGTTTCCAATAAGGATGTGTTTTATTATTATTATTATTATTATTATTATTATTATTAACTTTTAATTTAATTTATATTGTCATTTTCCCCTGATGTTTTTATTTAACTTTGTTTTATGAGGGCGCTAATGACCTCAGTAGTTGAGCGCACTTAAAATCCAACCACCATCACCACCACCACCACCACCACCACCACCAGCACCATCATCGTTTACTTAATCGCAAAACACAGTTATCAAAACCGAATCATATTTTTGAGTTTTCTTCGGGATTTTTCCGGATCACCAAGCGAATGCTAGGGAGGTTCTTCGTTCCCGGAGCTGTTATCCCTTCATTTCATCTCATTACATTCAAACCGGTCTGTTTCAGGGGTTAAGTAGCGGCGAAGATCCAGAGCGCGGGCTCCTAGCGCTCCCTACGTCGAGATGAAGAATTGCTTGAACTATGTTAGGGACACACTACGGCGGCTCTTTCCTGCAGTCAGTTTTGGCTGCTCTCTATAATACTCGCATATCATCCCTTCTTCTTGTGCACTAATGCACAAATAGACTATGGTAGCTGCAATGTGGAACCTCCTCCGGAATACCAATCAACAACCAACCGACCAATAATCAACCAATGAGTAACTCTAAACTCTAGAGTCCCCGGCTCGATTCGAGCATCATTTCAGCCATTGATTCACCGCCGATATGACTTAAATAATTAAAGAACTTTAATTAATCGTCAAATTAACAAAGAAATATATCATTCTGATGATAAATTGGTCCTTTACCACGTAATACCTTTATGTATACTTTCGACAGTCGTTCACCAGCTTACCTAATCTGTTTCACGCTCTCTGTTATTGACAATTGTTAAGTTTCCATTTGTCGTAGTGATGACAACATATTGCGTTAAGATTTGCGTTATTACGTTAACACTTAATTTTCATTGTGAATGCTTCTTTACTGGTTATACGCCAAAATAGTTGTCGAAGAGAATGTAACGAATGTGAAATCATAATTATTTCCACTTTGTACAATTAATTGAAAATGTATGTTTATCTAGGCTTCTTTATGCTACATACATAACTTAATAATGTTATTTTGTTATTTTTGTCAAGTAATCTCTTTTAAAGAGTGTCAACTTTTAAAACGAAAAAAGTATAAACAAAAAATCTAATGTGTTCCATTCACATGATTTTCTCTACATCTCTGTGACAAATTATTGTTAAAAAGCTTATTCTTCTAACCACTTCGTGCTTATTAGTTAGTTCTTTATAAGTAGAAAGGAAGTAAGAGAATACCTAGGAAATGGAAATGGCGTGTTATTTATGGACGCTCTTTAACTACTGTGGTTCTCAGCGTCCCATTCTAAATTGGGCGTGAAAGACCACTTAATTTTGCTCAGAGGCCTCTCTATCAGGCTTGAGGTTTTTTAACGTGCCGTAAATTTACTACAGGGGACCAACGGCTCTACTTCCCTTCCGAAGGAAGCCATTCTAAGGATTTTTACACCCGAAAAAATCCATCGTCCTCCGCCGGGTTTGAACCCGCGACATTGGGTATATGAAGTTAGCATGGTAGCCATTGCACCACGGAGGGCGACGAATACCTAGGCTAAAACCGACAGTCAATTGTTTTAAAATATGGTTGCTATAGAATTGAAATCTGTTTCCTTGTGAGGCCAGATGATAAGCTCCCGTATGAGTAAAGTTTAACTATCATAAAACTGAAACCAATAACAAGGAATATCCCGAAAATGGTCAACTCTACGAAAAAAATGTATATGACGTAAATTGAGTGTTTTAGCGACATCTACATATTTTGTGTAGTAAACTTTTATATGTCTCTTACGGGTTGGTAGTTATGAAAAATTCAGAAAAATGCACCCAGAATAAACATGTCTTTCCCAGAAAATTGAAGATATAAATTTTATTTGTCATGTAAATATCTTAAATTTAAGAGAGTTTAATCCAAATCGTGAGAGCCATTTTTAAGAAAATCATAATGTTCGAACCTTTTTTTTTTTTTTTTTCATGTAAAGGGTATTTGGGGGTGGGAGATTTTCTTAAAAATCTTTGCAACGCATCCTTGGAATATACTGAAGTTAAATATCAAATTTAGTATTTAATGGAATTTTCGTTTTTCAGCTATACTGTCCACATACCGGACCTTTTTCTAAAAATTCTTTATTTTTTTATTCAGGGGGTCCCAATACCTTCTCTATACACTATGTACACAGTACGCGTAGAGAAATTAAAATGCATATTTATTTAATTATTCTTTTCAAGTACACTTAATGTGATTGTATGTGGATGGTATCATTCGTTAAATGCCACCGCCGTGTTTGTATATGCATCTTCTAATCTTCAGTTGTCTACAAACATAAACCAAGCACAATTTCGCTGCTGTCGTTCTTTAGATCTTTAACTGTGTTGGCATATTAACATAAACCCGTTGTTTAACAAAGTCTCATAAGAAATAATCCAATGACGTTAAATCACATGATCTCGGAGGCGAGTTAATAACACCTCCACGTGACATTAAGAAGTTTGCCATTCAAATGTTTGATTGCTTCGTGAGCACGCTGCGCCGTCTTGCTGAAACTACATCTTCTTGATTCTCTTCTTCTAATTTAGGCCATAAGTAACATATTATAATAGCCTGTTATCTTTCACCATTGATGGTCAAACCTTCTCCTTGACCATCTTAAAAAGAAATAATCTAATGTATTATATTAACTTAAATTTCCCACCATTCTGCAACAAACTATTCCTAAAAACTATTCGAGAAAAATGTGAGCAGAAATGAACCTTTGTAAGTTATTTTCATACAACGGAAATAAGAAACTGTGTGTCTGTGTGCTTTGCACCTGTGTCTGTGACAACTTATCTAAAAATTTAACATATTTTAAGTACAAAACTTCATTTTCAAGTTCAGTATCTTTCAAGCATGCGACACAAAGCTTTTCAGCAAAATTAGAAGTATTGTCATAAATAACTCTATTTTTATTAAAATGTGTTCATGACAAATAATGTTTGTATATCTTGAACCTTTTGGGAACAGCCTGAGGCCATTTTCATTCTGGATCTGGTAAACCGTATCTGGTAAACCGTAACAGATACACAAAATCTTACTGCACAAAATTCCAAATTTATAATTCGTTAAAGCGCACATTTTATGTGAGATATTTCTTATTTGTGGTTTAAATGTTCCAAAATATATACTTTTCTTAAATGGGAAGTCTTCCCTGGTGAACCGAATTTTAATATCATCTGTTACGTACAAAATGTGGCTGCCTTAGTGCATTATTTACCTTTATCTACAAGGACGCAAGTAATAAGACCTTTTGTGCAAATGTTTATCTCGATTAGCTTAAAGTAGGAAGAAGAATTAGCTTTTGTAAAAATAGGCTGTTGCAAAATTGGTAGAAAAAGTCATGTGAATGGACCACATCAGAATCCTGCTATAGCTTTTTCCGAATTTTTCTTCACGAGTTAATTGTTCTTTCAAAAGGACGATTATAGATATCAAACATGGACGTAATACAAGAAATATTATTGAACATTTTAATAATAATTGTTCACGATTTCTGGGCCTTGTGGGATTATGAAGAGTTCCATTATTATTTGTCAATAACCACTTTTAGGTTAAAAAATTCTACTATAGCTTCATAAATATGGCAGTTGTTATATACTAAAAGTATGAAACATTTTGAAAGAACATATATAAGCATAAATTAATAAGATTACAGAATACATATTTTTTGTTATATTTGAAACATCATTATACTTGTTTTTGTAGTAACTAATAAAGTTAGCCATTCTACAAAAAACAAAAAAAGCTGTGATGTTTTCTCTAGCTGTTTCACAAAGAAACATTTCTTACAAATAATTATACTTTTATCCACATCATGCTAATTTAGATGCACATTTTTGTTGTGAAGCTAACCGATTTCGAAATATTGTTTTTTATAGGTTTAATTTTTCGATACTTACACTTTTCTCAAATGGGAAATCGGTATTCATATCTTTTATCCTGATCAAACAATGAGACCGGCATTTCCTTTGTACAAATAAATAATTTTCGTAAGAGAACCAGTTCTGGTGATGTGCAACTTGATAAACTTGGAGTAGTCAGAAGAATACGTTGTAGAATAGGCAGAGAAAGTTGTGTGAATGTACCACATTAGGTTTCTGGAGCTTATGCTTATAGACGGAACTACGCAGCAAGTTTTCTAATGCTCTTCTATCGGATTCGGGAAATATGGGGTATAAACCATTAGCTTTAATGTAGCTACGTTTCTAAATTTTGCTCTAGTGCTAACAAACATTCTTATATTGTAAGATTACTGTTTTATTCTGTTAAATTTAGTTACGGAATTTAATATTCAAAGTCTAATTTTCCAGGGAAATTTCGATAGCAAACCTATGGATAGAATCTAATACTTGCTCTGCAACAGGTAAAAACTTCAGAAAATAAAAAAAGGTACGATGCTCAGAAGTACCCAAAATAGTATTTTTTCTACGACAAAGAGTAAAGCTAATAAGAAAGACACTGGCATACCTAATACTGCTGAACTCACCGTAACAGCCAGCAGAACAAGTGCCATTGATCGTAAAGCCATGGTGACGGATATTGTGCGTAGTAGCAAATTTACTCTGCAATTTATACATGACATCCGTAGAGCCCGTCATCAACCACCTGACTAAACAGCAATTCACCTGCCGTAAACGTACAACTGACGAATCTCCCACAAGGATGTCATATTCTGGATCTGTGCTAAAATTCTGACACTCGCTCATTCATTTTATCTTATTTCATATTATGTACAACATCTATGACTTGCAGGATGTATTGAATAAAATTTGTATGTTCAAGGCGTTTAACACGCGTTTTATTTTCTCTAGCATGTATTATGACGTACATAGTAGATAGCGAAAGTATTGTATTCCACCCAAAAACTAGATACCGAGATTTCACCGGAAATATATGTTTTGAAAAAACCTCCTAAATACAAACAAAGCATATTTATAAAAATATCAGATTGTGTGAGTGAGTGTGTCTGTACCTATAAACAGCTTAACTCTAAAAGAAAAAGTGCATTAAATACCATACTTGGTATTTAAGTTTAATATCTCCCGAGGATGTGACACGAAGATATTCAAGAAAATCCCCTCACCACAATCTACTCTTTACTTGGAACAATTTTCAAAAATCTTGATCTTCTCAAACATGCCTATAAATATTTCGATTAAATACCATATATTAAAATATTTACATAACAAGTAAGATATATATCTTGAATTTGCGGGCAATAGGCTTCAAAGTCCTCTTCATTCTGAATGACTTTTGCGTACTGGTAAACCGTAAGAGATTGACAAAAACTTACTACACAAAAAATGTAGACCCCGTCCAAACACACAATTTATATCCTTCACATGTTTCTGGTCTGTCTGTGTGTATGTCTGTAGGCAGAATAACGCAAAAATGAAAATTCTGTTAAATATCAGACTTCGACACAAAGATATTCAAGAAAATCCCCTCACCCCAAACTTCCTTTAAATGGAACATTTTCCCAAAAGCTTGATTTTTTCAAGCGTGGCTATAAAACTTTAGATTAATATACCACATATTAAAATATCTGCATGATAAATAAGCTGTACGAGGGCCGTTTTTTTTTCAATCTCCGATAGGCTAAATAAAAGACAAGTTCATAGAAAACAATTATTTTATTACTAAAAGTTTTGTACACTTATAGTTAATTTTCAACATAATCTCCGAAAAGATTGAGACATTCATCGTACCTGTGCACAAGCTTTGCAATACCCGCTTCAAAAACTGTTGCCGCCAATGATTTCAAATGAGCATTGACGTTGTTTTGAAGATCTTCGTACTCTACGACGTTTGCGGAGAGCCATTCAAAACAAACGAAGAGGAATGCTGGCTTCAGGAATTGTATTGATCCATGACAACGCACGTCTACACTCTCTGCTCGCACAACCCATCGGCTCCTTGAACAATTTCAATGGGACATTTTCAGTCATCCGCCGTACAGTGCTGACCTGGCACCCTGCGACTTTCACCTTTTCCCTGAACTGAAGACGCGGCTAGGAGCAGCACTTTCAAACCAACGAAGATCTTCAAAACAACGTCAATGCTCATTTGAAATCATTAGCTGCAACATTTCTTGAAGCGGGTATTGCAAAGTTTGTGCACTGGTACGATAAATGTCTCAATCTTTTCGGTGATTATGTTGAAAAATAACCATAAGTTTACAAACTTTTAATAATAAAATAATTGTTTTCTATGAACTTGTCTTTTATTTATAGCCTATCGGAGGTTGCAAAAAACGGCCCTCGTATATCATGAATTTACTGGGAATAGCATCTGAAGTCCTCTTCATTCTGAATAACTTTTGCATATTAGTAAACCGTAAGAGGTAGACAAAAGCTTACTACACAACAAATGTAGACTTCGTCAAAACTCACAATTTGTATCGTTTACCTTTCAGTTGTGAGGCTAGCCGTTTCCGAGATATTCCTTGTTATTGGTTTCAGTTTTAAAATACTAATACTTTTCTATCAGGAAGTTTTGTTTCTTTTGTTATACCCCTGGACATACAAATTAGCGAATTTAAATGTTAATCGCATAGCGACAGCTTTTAAAATTTTGAAATTCAAGATAATCGTTTTATTTTTTATGTAAATGCCGTCAATATAAAGTATTTTAATCAAATTCATTTGAGACATTTTAAGTAAATGGAATATTTTGAAAAATGTTCATGTAAACGGTATGTTGTGGTGGAAGGATTTTGTTGAAAATGTTCGTGTCACATTCTTGGTAGATACAGCATTAACTACCTCTCGCTATTTGTTTTAGTTAAATTTTATCCACATAGTATAATGACAAATGTTTTTTCTCAATATTACGCAGTCGTCTCAGAATTTTTTTCCACCCGCTACAACCCATGACCCTCCCATGTCATCAAATCTACCCCATTCTAATTTCTTCTAAGCACTTACGCAATTTTGTTGCCCAGCACATATTCCACCCCTCCAGTACTTCCTCCTTGAAAATATCTGCACCATAAAACATAATAAAGTAAGTGAAAAGAATAATAAACTGTTAATCCTGTAGAAAAGAAATATAAAAAAATGCACAAATACTAAATTTCTTAAAGAAACTATCTCTAAAATTGTATCCATAGAAACCTGCTAAAAATGTATTCCACATAAAGCAAAATTTACATGGAATGAAGATGGAGCACTGGCGGAATGCGATGGCGGGAACAAGCGGAGAACCAGGAGAAAGCCCACCCCTGAGCCGCTTTGTCCACTGCAAATCCCACATCCGATCGCTAGGGATTGAACCCGGTGATCCGAGGTATTCCTTGTTATTGATTCAGTTTTAAAACATTTATACTTTTCTCAAACAAAACGTCCTCATCATTTATTTTACTCCTAGTTAAGGAAAGAAAACCACATTTTAATGTCAATCTCATAGCGACAGATTTTAAAAAATTTTAGGTCACTTTAATCTGGTGTATTTCCTTAGTTCCTTTCTCTTAAAGATCTAAGCAATGACACCATTTATGCTAATGTTTATCTCGAGTATTTAGAATAATAATCGTTTGTAACAATGGTTTAATTACAGAACGGATAGAAAATGTCATTTGCATGCAACTCATCATATGTTTTCAATTGTAGTGAAATATTTATTTCTTTTCTTCTCCTACGTATTTGTATTCATAACGTGCAGTCGGCTAGATTTGTAATCTCATTACAGCCAAATATATGTTCAACCGGCCTAGTTATAACAAAAAAGAACAGGAAAAAAATTGATTCAATCACAAGGTAATGCACTTGCAATTTGTCATACTACTTATTAAGTATGCTTTATACAGAAAATATTAACAAAACACTACTTTTAAGATTACTCTGAATACCTACAACATTTAATCCGATCGCTTTATTAAGCATAACTTATAAAAGCTGTTAATATTTAACAAATAAGGTATTGAATATATAACAGCCTCGCTGCACGGAAAAAAAATAAACAAAATGAAAAATCTACGGTCACGAAGTTCAAGATTTTATTGCATTTTCCAAGTGCAGACTGAAACTATTTTATTAAAGTTCTTTTTATTGCGAGCGACGAGAGAAGTCTTAGGTTTGACGCCCCAGTGAAGAAGAGGCTGCGTTATTGTGTTACAATACGCCATTACGCGCAAAAAAAATGAAGTAGCATTGAAAATTGCACAATATATGTCAGTCAGGATACGTTTTTATACTTTGGTTAGAGTCTTTTTAAACAAGAGAAGGAGAATAAGGCTGACGCGGTATCACGAAGTACGGCCACACATAACCGACAAGCAACATGTTTCCTACCTTTGCCCTTTACGCTGTCTCAAAAACTCTCTGAACAAAAAATATTTAAGAAAGGCTGAACGGTATAATATGAAACTTATTGTGTGTACGTTCGGTGTTACTTGTAGAATAGGCTACATTGCATCTTTATTGCTTTGTTATTTTCTCAAAAAAGGTTATTATAAAAACTCACGAAGCAAACAAAATCGAAACAATTGTGAAGTGAAAGATTTATAGGCATTTAGTTTTTCAAGTAAGCTTATTTATTTTCAAGATTTCTTTAGAATAAATATTTAAGTAATTACATATGCAGAATTATACGTGTAGAAGACAATACATTTCTGGACTCTGTATTACTTTGTCCTATGGAACAGTACTTTAATGGGCAGGTATAACATGTTTAATATTACACGTAACTTATGTTTTACTTTTACTGCGTCGATAAAATCAAATAAACCAGAAAATATGTATTCTTACACAGACACAGAGAGAATGAGAGAAGGAAGGGAGGATGAAGACTCAGAAAGGTAGGGGAAAATGGAGGAGAATAGGAAGAAAGAAATTTAGAGATAGAGAGTAATAGGAACTAGTTAGTAGGAATTAGTGAGCGATAGAGTTAAGGTCAGGAGTTGAAAAATATCAGAGAAAGTGTCTAGAGATTTGGAAAAAGTGAAATGCATAGAGGATAAAAGAGATTCGGAGAGGTAAAGAATAAGAGGATTCGAAGGAGGGGAGTTAGTGAAGAAGGCAAAAAGAATGAAGTCAGGTTTAGGGTGAAAGAAGGGAGATAGATAGGCAGGCAGACAGGCAGGCAGGTAGGTAAAATACAGTCTCCGCAGTTAGCGCAATGAACGACTGAAGGTTATTGAGTTTCACTACTTATAGGACCTATCTTTCTGTAATAAGCCATCCAGCAGTAATTTCCAACTTGTTTTATTACAATTGTTTTGTGTTTTCTTTATTAGAATACCTAACGTTATTGCTAATGAAGTCTGTTTGTTAAAATATAGATTATTAATAGTACCTGAAGTTATATAAAATAACAACGTATTAGTTGTGTAGGTTAAGAGTTTAAATTGCATAATCTATTACAATATTTGTAATTTAGATGGTGAATAATCAAAATTTGCCTTTTTCTTCTCTTCTGTTGTTGAACTTTGCTCTGTTTTCATACAAGAAAAAGTTTCCATTCACTTCGTCATTGCATTTTTGTACCCTATTGTTGAAAGAGTAATGTAATGCTCGTATTATATTTCCGTTTACTTTCTCTGGCACGTATGTGCAATTTACATAGTAGATAGAGAAGGGATTATATTCCACCCCAAAATTCGATACCAAGATTTCAATCTTAATTACATATTCTGAGACCTCTGAACCCATAAAAGCATTTTTAGTAAAATGTCTGCTTGTATATATGTGGTATGTGGGCAGCATAGCTCAAAAACGAAATTCCTTTAAGTGCCAAACTTGGCATTTAAATTCAGAATCTTCAAAGAATGCGACACAAAGATTGTTAATAAAATCCCCCAAAACCTAACTACACTTTTATATGGAAAAATTTTCGAAAATGTTGATTTTCTCAAAAATGGCTGTGAATACTTCTATTAAAATACCACATGTTTAAGATATGTTCATGACACACGAAATGTATATTTTGAATTTTCTGGGAATAGTCTCTAAAGACATCTTTATTCTGGATGCCGTTTGTGTAGCTGGCTAACAAAATCTTACACAAAAAACATAGAATTTGTTAAAATTCACACATTATTTTATAAACATTTTATCTCTATAGGTGACTGTTTCCAACATATCCCTTATTATTGGTTTCAATTTTAAACTACATACTTTAACTTTTCTTAAACGGGAACTCATCTTTCATTTCATACAGCTTTTGTTTTACTCCTAACCACGCAAAGAAAACTGAATCTTAATTGTTTCACATACCTAGCGATAGCTTTTAAAAGATTTGACTATCGCAATACAGGTGTATTCTCTTATTTGCCTTCTGCTTACGTGGCATCAAGTAATAAGACAATTTCTGCAAATATTTACCTCAATTAGCATGGTGTAGATAAATGAATAATCTTTTGTAAGGAATGTTTGTTTGAGAAACGCGGAGAGGGCCAGGTTATGGAACACGCTTTTTTCGATGATGTTCCATAGCTCTTTGAGGCTTAAATTACACTAGCATTATATGTATAGATAAGTGTGGAGTTTATTGATTTCTAAATATTTATTGAAACCCTTGAGATAGATCTCGCTAAATAACGATCAACTATATTAAGAAGAGCTCTAGAGAAATTAGAGGACCTAATACTGTTTGGATAATTATTTTCGGCTATTTGGTACGCGCAATGAACCCACTAACGACGCTTTAAACAAGCAAAACATCATCTTTTCCTGGCTATGTGCTGCGGTTCCTAAAACCTACACAGCAGGTTACATGTGGCGTTGCTATAAGGCACTATTGCCAAATCTATTTCTGCAATCAGTTGATAAACGTTTGCTGGTCCCTGATTAGCGTTTATACACTCCTCCTCCAAAAATTAATCGCGATATGACCTAGAAGTTAAAGCGACATAAAATAAAATAGATTTAAAATCAAATTGATCAGAGATCAACTGATTGGCAATCAGTAGAATTTGATTTCCTTGCCTGCAACCGGGCTTTAGTGTGCAATAATTTCTTCGCACAAACATCGCACCTAGAAGAATGATACTCTAAAACTCTATAGCGTTTTGTGCTAGAAACAAGATAGCTCAATACGGAAACGCATTAAACGAAATAAAACAATCGAAGGTGAATCTGCGATAACCTATTACACGAATTTACATAAATATTCCTCAGATTACAATAGTGATTTTCCCTCTGTAAGGTTTCCACCTTCATGTAAAAAAACTTTAGACTCAACCCAACCGGTATCATTTCTGTATGTGACTGGCCGAAATACAATCCAGAGACACAAAAACTGACCACTGAATAATACTATAATTGATGAGAAATTAAAGAATTATATTACATTAGCTACTCCCTGCGGCATGTGTGTACGGTTTGCTTTGTGAGTCATAGCAGATTGTTGACATCCATTGTCATACACGTGCATTAGTAAACACCTGTGGCGCGGTAAGTTATTTTGAAATCGCAGCTGTTATTGTTACCCCTGTACGAGCGGACACGTGTTCTTTCGAAGGTTCTTTGACGTCGAAACCACGTATTGTTAAGCCGGATAAGTTTTGTGAAAACATCTGCGGTACTGCACGCGCATCGGCTTCTGGAAATGTCCAGTCACGTAACTAACAGATATAAAAGGGCGAACAAAACCTTGCCCGGATGCAGTTTTTACTGGGAATGCACTGCGCACAAAAGTAAATTCGACGGAAAATTCTGTGTCATCTCCGCAATGAACGTCGAAAAGCGAATATACAGCAGAATTGTTAAAAAAGACAGCGATTTGTGAGTAGATTGTAATCATATTTGGAAAAATTAAGAGGTTATTGTTGAAGTAACAAAAAGAGCGTTTGTTATAACATTTCACTATGCACTGAAATTCAACGAAATATTGTGAACACATTGGCATTTTGGTCATATTTTGGGCGAGTGTAACTACTCTGAGAGTCCAGATGCCAAAAAGTATGCCCATAGAACGGAACAGCTCAGGGAGATTAAGGCTATATTTGTCATTACCAACATAATTAGCTCCGTTCCATTATGGGCCGCATTTATGCACGCCAATTTAAGGATATTTTTCTTATTGACCCTAAATTTCCAGAGTATAAAAAAGTAGTAGTAGTGTTATGGAAATGTATTATTGAAAACTTCAATGGTGTCTTTGTGATAATAAATAAAATCTGCGATTGCTGCTTTTTGTTTGTTTGTTTGTTTTAAATTTACATTTGAACGTTAGTTTGGTGTCTTATGAGAATAAATAGAAAGATGAACTGAAGAGGAGGTCTTATAAGATGAGTAGTACAGAGGTACGAAAATAAGCAGAATCATAACTAGGTTTTAATTATTTATTTATTAGTGGTTTTTCCACTATTCGAGAATTGTATATGCAAAAAATTGTCTTAAATGTATTAAAATTCTTACAGTACTTTGCACTAATCATAATTCAATCTTATTTCTTATTATCTTGCCATTTTACATGAATTCTTTCACACTCCATTTCCCTCTCCTTTCTGTTTGGCTAATCTACAGCTTTGAATGGCGGTACGCAAGCATTGTGCAATACTATGTCAGCTGATAAAAGCGACATAAAAATTCTGTCATAGGAGATACATCAGCTTTCATCATCCTAAGAAACCGGTTTAAAATAAGTGATCTTCCTATGTATTTGTTGTTAAGAATTTACACATATTTCAGCTGATTAACTCTGTTATATATTTTATTCAAACGGCTAAGAGAAAGTAAATTTGACAAAATCTTCAAATATATTAAGTTAATCAAGGAACTGTAGTTATATGAAACAGTGCTAAGGTAGAGGTTTGCAGAAAATGTAGCAAAAAATATAGAATGTGCACTTGATCTTGTAGCACTAGGCAGGTGGAAGTAACATTTCTTCAGTGAAAAGAGTTTATTAAATGTTACACTTTTAGATGACTGTTGTAGGTCATGCATTGTAGCATTATTTGTGGAAATATAAGATTATAAATTACATTGGATGCCACATATTTGTTCTTTAACTGTCAATATTTTTTCTTCGAGAGTTTTTGAAGCGTGTACATACTAAAAAAGGTTTATTGAAAGACATATACATATTCACAATGACAAACACCTGAAGGCATTCACACAAGATACCGATTTCATTTCAAATATTTGTAACTAATTTTAACTCCAGGTTTTCCACTCACTGTACCATAAAAATGTGTTTGAGTCTGATTATTTTCACAACTCAGTAGTTTCTTGATATTTATAAATTACTACACTGAAAGAGGTTTCCATCACTTTGGACAAGGAATAGGATGTCTTGCGCCCATTATTGCAGTAAAAGGATCTGGGTAAAGACACTGTCTGGGTACTTAATACCGCCTTTGTGTGTCTAAATTTGAGCTGTTGAAATGACTAACTCGGCTGTTTAAATGTCCATCCTTGACACTTACATATCTCATTCTCTGGGAAAAGTTTTGCTATTGCCAATGTGCAAGGTTCAAGAAATTTGTTGAAGTTACCATCACAGTAATAGTATTGCTGACAATCATGAGGGTTAGCATAAAATCCCACAGAGGAACATTCAAAATCTAAGTTTGTTGATGCTGTGATAATGCTAGAACTTATGATGTTAAGCATAGATTCTGTTGTGGTAGACATGGGAACTGTACTCTGACAGTTACAAATGTCTCTTTTGGGGAAAATATTTACTACCATTGGTGTACATGGCTGATGATACGGGTTTTGATTGTTGTCACAATAGTAATACATTCTGCAGTTATATGGATCACTATAATAACCTACACCAGGACATCGAAATAACGGATATATGAAGATATCTGGGGTTGTTTCACTAAATGACGAAATATAAGTATTGACTGTTGAAGTTGCAGTACTTTTTAATGCGTAAGTAGCATCCTTACATTCACAAACAAGACCGTTTTTGAGAGCGTTAGCAATTATGGCAGTACAAATTCCATGGTATGAATTTAAGTTATTGTCACAAAAGTAGTAACGCGTACAATCCATTACATCAGCATAGAAGCCTTTACCAGGACAAGTGAACACTGAATTTGTGGTTTTCCCGGAAGTTATTTCTGCTCGTGATGTAACACTACTTGTAGACTGACTAACGGTGGCACTTTCTGAAGAATCTGTAACTTCTAGAGATTTACATATAGCAGAGTTTGGAAAAAGGTTAGCTATCATTGGTGTACAATGTTTACGAAAGGCTTTCAGATTGGTATCGCAATAAAAGTAATATGCAGAATCCAATAGATCAGCATAGTAGCCTATCTGTGGACAAATAAAGGTGCTCAGAGTGCTTTCCGAAACAGTGTTTGTTGCTGGTGAGGAAGTAGAAGTGGTAGAATTCATTTTTGAAGAACTACTATCAGTAACCATTTCGAGTGTGCTTTGGCATTTGCAAATAGTACTCATGGGGAATAGATTGATTATAACAGGCGTACAAGGTTCATGAAACGCGCTTAGACTGTTGTCACAGTAGTAGTACCACGTGCAGTCAAAAGGATCAGCAAAATAACCTGCACGTTGGCATATAAACACATACTTTGTTGTACTTATTGAAGTCTCTAATGGAGAACTATAACTAGTAAATGATTCCATATTTTTAGAAGGCCCAGTTGTGGTCATTTCCGAAATGAAGGTTGTATCTTGGCACCTACAAATCGAACTCGCTGGGAAAAGATCCATTATAACTGGCGTACAAGGTTCGTGGTATACAGTTAATTTCCTATCACAAATATAGTATTTGGTGCAGTCAGAAGGATCCGCATAATAACCTCTACTTTCACAAATAAAAGCGCTACTTGTTACTGTCTTTGTAGATATTTCTGCTGGAGGCATAGAACCATAACTAGAAGGTGATTCCGTCGTAATTGAAGCGTCAGCTGAGGTCATATCTGAAACGAAGGTTTTATCGTGACATCTGCAAATAGATTTTGCCGGAAAAAGATCCACAATGACCGGTGTGCAAGGCTGGTGGAATGCACTTAGGCTGCTGTCACAATAATAGTATTTAGTGCAGTCGGAAGGATCGGAGTAATAGCCTATATTTTGGCATGCAAAAATATTGCTTACTGAGCTTTTTGGACTTACTTCGGTTACAGATGTGGATTCCGACCTGGAAGCAAATTCAGTTCTTGTAAAAACACCAGCTGAGGTCACTTCCGAGGTGAAAGTTGTGATTTGACATTTGCAAATAGAGGTCATTGGGAAAAGATCAGCTATGACTGCTGTACACATTTCATGGAATGTGTTTAGATTGTTGTCACAGTAATAATACTTGGTACAATCAGAGGGATCGGTATAATATCCTACACCATGGCACTCAAATGTATGGTTTGTTGTACTTTTGGAAGTTGTTTCCGTTACTGTTGTAGGGCTATTAGTGGATGGTGGCGCTATTGTTGTAGAAGTGATAGATGCAGTTGCTTCTGAGGCGAGAGTGGTATCTTGACACTTACAAATAGAGCTATTTGGAAACAGATTGATTATGACTGTTGTACAAGGCTCATGGAATTGGTTTAGGCTCTTGTCACAAAAATAGTACTTGGTGCAGTCAGAAGCATCGGCATAATAGCCTGTGTCATGGCACGTAAATATGTCATTTGTTGTACTTTCAGACGTTATTTGTGACCTTGATGTATATTCATACGTTGTTGGTCCTGTTATTGTAGAAACACCCACTGTGGTCGCCTCTGAGACGAAGGTTGTGTCTTGACACCTACAGATAGAGCTACTTGGAAATAGATCGTTTATGACTGATGTACAAGGTTCATGAAATGAATTTAGGCTCTCGTCACAGTAATAATACTTGGTGCAGTCGAAAGAATCGGCGTAATATCCTGTATCACGGCAGATAAATATATTGTTTGTTGTACTTTCGGACGTTAACGCTGACTTTGATGTAGTTTCAGTAGTTATTGATACTGTTGTTGTAGAAGCATCTGTTGTAGTCATTTCCGAGATAAAGGTTGTGTCTTCACATTTGCATATAGAGCTCATTGGGAAGAGATTGATTATCACTGAAGTACAAGGTTCATGGAATGCGTTTAATTTTCTATCACAAAAATAGTACTTGGTGCAGTCGGAGCTATCGGCATAATAGCCTGTATCTTGACATGTGAACACTGTGCTTGTGCTATACTCTGACGTCAACTCTGTAACTGTTGGTCGTACTGTAGTAATGGTGCTTGAAGCTGGATTTTCCGAGTAGGTTGTAGTATTTTGACAGTGGCAGAGTGAGCTGTGCGAAAAATGATTGGTTATGATGGATGTACAAGGTTGGTGAAATGCGTTTAAATTATTATCACAGTAATAGTACTGAGTGCAGTCAAAAGGATCAGCATAATATCCCATATCATGGCATCTAAACAACGTATTCTCAGAAGTAACTTCAGTTGAAGATGTAAACTTGGTACTCCTAGTTGGTTCCATTGAGATTGAAGTAGTCACCGTGGTTGCGGATTCCGACACCGATGTATTTCCTTGACACTTACAAATTGTACTATTAGGAAACAAGTTGGCTATATTTGGTGTACATGGTTCGGGAAAAGCATTTAGATTTCTGTCGCAGTAATAATAATGCGTACAATCGATAGGATCAGCATAGTACCCAAAATTATTACATTTAAACGTGGTCTTTGTTGTGCTTTCTGTCGCTGATGTAACATCAGAACTGCTATTAGATACCATAGGAGTAGTGCCTTCCTGGCATTTACAGATTGTACTATTTGAAAATAAGCTGGCTATCATTGATGTACAGGGCTCATGAAAAGCATTTGACTCTGTGTCACAATAATAATACCAATTGCAATCATAGGGATCGGCTTGAAAGCCCTTTCCTGGACACACAAATGGAATCTTTGTTGAACTCGTTGTCAAGTCGGAATTCGAGATAGTTGTCGAAGTCGGACAACTACATACAGAGCTATAGAGTTTGTTATCGATGAACTCAGGATTACAGGGAAAATGTGATGGTTCCAAATTGGCATTACAATTGTAATAGCTGCTACAGTCAAAAGGATCGGGAAACAGACCAGGACTAGGGCAGGTAAAGCCCGATAGAGTTGTAGTGGTTCCTTTAGAGGTGAAGCTTGAGGAAGTAGGTTTTTCTGAGCATTTACATAAAATTTTTCCTCTATAATTGATACCAAAGTTTGTGGTGCATTTGTGGTGCAACTCGTTTAAGTTTGTATCGCAACTATAGTACCTATGGCAGTCCAGTGGGTCCGGAAATATTCCTGGAACAAAACATTTAAATACGATAGAAGTCGTGGGATTTTCTGAAGCTGTATCTGTAAACCATGAAACACTTGTTGATAAATCTTTGTATGTCGATGTGCTTTGCTCCGTTTCTGGTTGGGTTTTTGCGGTATTTTCAGTGACAGTTTCCTTGGTGCCACTTGCCGTAGTGCTCTGCGGTGAATTAGACGTCGTATCTGATAGGTTAGTGGTAGCATGCGTTGTAGTGTAACTGTGATTTGTGGCAGGAGAGGAAGAATCCGAGTAAGGAGAGCTATTCTTGGAATTATAAGTAGTATCAGTTAACTCAGAGTAGGTACTCTGGGAGGATATTTCAATACTACTGCCTATCGCTGTGCTCTCTGTAGAAATATCTCTGCTAGAGGATTGTATATCAGTTCTGGTTTGATTTTCTGGAATGTTGGTCAGTTCTGTTGTACTACTTTTGGATGAACGTTCCGACGTGCTTTCGATTGTAATACTTGCCGAGGAAACTTCTGCTGTCGAAGATTGGACATCACTGCTAGTTTGTGTTACACTTGTGCTGACCTCTATACTACTTCCTTCGGAAGATGCCTTAGAGCTAGAAGATAGACTGATGCTATGAGAAACAGTGGTAGTGGTACCTTTTTCAGTAGTAGCTTCCGAAAACTCCGTCGCCTTACTTTGTACATCCGTGTTTGTGGAAATGGTTTCAAAACTTGTAGGTTCACTTTGATTGGTTTTCTCTGTAAAACCAGTAACAGCAGTTGCAGTAGATTCAATTGGACTGCTACTGGAAGATTTTTGAGTGGTGCTTGGTGTCATGCTGGCATTTTCAGTAGATGATATACCCTTATCAGTAATTACCGTTTCCGTGGAAAAGGAGGATAATTTAGAACTAGATGCTTCAGTAATTTCAGTTATCTTGGAAGTACTGCTAGAGATAGTTTTCTCAGTCGTACTGAAAGAGGAAGCACTATTGCTGTTTCCCGTTGAGAACGAACTGTCCTTATTACTAGAGGTCTGTGTATGTGTGCTTCCTTCTGTTATCACTGATGTAAAGCTTACAGGTGTTTCTTCAGTATTACTATGTGAGGAATCCCTATTAGTGGATAAAGAATAGCTTTCCGTGCTAGAAACTTCAGCATGTGTAATACTAAATGTTACGTCTGAGACTCCATTTTCCATTGTGGTACTGTATGAAGAATATTTATCAGTGATTTCTGTCAAAGTAGACAAAGAAGAGTCTTCAGTACTAGAAGCTTGAGTAACTGTACTGTTTTCTGTTATCCCAGGAGTTATGCTTACACTTGTTTCCGTAGAAGTGCTGTATGAAGAAACTTTATCAGTTACTGCGGTTCCTTCGGAAATGGAAGACCTTTCAGTACCAGAATCTTCAGTGTGTGTAATTGTCTCCGTTGTTTCTGAGGTAATACTTGCAATTGTTTCCTCAGTAACATTCTTATCAGTCGTCTCCGTTACAGTAGGTAGGGTAGAAAATGTACTTAAAGCTTCGAAGTGTGTACTATTATCTGTTACTCCGGTGATAATACTTGTTGTTTCATCGGCAGCACTGAATGTGGAACCCTTGTCAGTGATTCCCGTTCTTGTGGACAGGGTAAAGATTTCTGTACTAGAAACGTGGGCATGAGAGTTACTTTCTGTTATTCCAGTGATAGTGCTTGAAGTTGTTCCATCATTAGCATTACTTCCTGTCACTGTAGACCAACTAGAAAATTCTGTACTAGAAGCTTGAGTGTGTGTATTACTCTTTGTCAATTCAGTAATATTACTTACAGTTGAATCAGCGGTAGCACTATGCGTGAAATCCGTACCAGTGATTCCTGTTATTGTTGGATGAGCAGACCAATCTGTACTGGAAGCCTGAGTCCGTGTAATATTATCCGTTACTACAGTGATATTATTTTCATTCGTTTTAGCGGTGGCACTAGGCGTGGAATACGTATCAGATCTCCCTGTTACTGTGGACAAGGTAGAAAGTTCTGAACTAGAGGCTTGAGTGTGTGTATTAGTCATCGTCATTCCGGTGATATTACTTGCAGTTGTTTCAACGGTAGCACTATGTGTGTAATCCGTACCAGTGGTCTCTGTTACTGAAGAATAAGTAAAAAATTCTGTACTAGAAGCTTGATTCTGAGTACTATTATCTGTCATTCCAGTAATAATACTTGCAGTTGTTTCAGCGGTAGCACTATGTGTGGAGTCCTTATCAGTGTTCCCTGTTATTGTGGGATGAGTAGAAAATTCTGCACTAGAAGCTTGAGTCTGTGTTATATTACTTGTTATTCCAGTAATATTACTTTCAGTTGTTTCAGGAGAATGCTTATCAGTGATTCCTGTTACTGTGGGATGAGTAGAAAATTCCGCACTAGATGCCTGATTCTGTGTAATATTATCTGTCATTCCAGTAATACTACTTTCAGTTGTTTCAGCGGTAACACTGTGTGTGGAGTCCTTGTAAGTATTATCTGTCATTGTGGGATTAGTATAAAATTGCGTACTAGATACTTGAGTGTTTGTAATATTATCTGTCATCCCAGAAATAATACTTTCAGTTGTTTCAGCGGTAGTACTATGCGTGGAACCGTTGTCAGTCATTCCTGTTACTGCGCGATGAGTAGAAAATTCCGTACTAGAAGATTGAGTCAGAGTCACATTATCTGTCATTCCAGTAATATTACTTTCAGTTATTTCAGCGGTAACACTATGTGTGGAGTCCTTATCAGTGTTCCCTGTTATTGTGGGATGCGTAGAAAATTCCGTACTAGATGCTTGAGTATCTGTAATATTATCTGTATTTCCAGTAATGTTACTTTCAGTTGTTTCGGCGGAAGGATTATATGTGGAATCCTTATCAGTGACACCTGTTACTGTGGGCTGAGAAGAAAATTCCGAACTAGATGCTTGAGTCTGAGTAAAATTATATGTCATTCCAGTAATATTTCTTTCAGTTGTTTCTGCGGTAGCACTATGTGTGGAGTCCTCATTAGTGATTCCTGTTACTGTGGGATGAGTAGAAAATTCTGTACTAGAACCTTGAGTCTGTGTAACATTATCTGTCATTCCAGTAATATTACTTTCAGTTGTTTTAGCGGTAGCACTATGTGTGGAGTCCTTATTAGTGAATCCCGTTATTGATGGATGAGTAGAAAATTCCGTACTAGATGCTTGAGTCTCTGTAACATTATCTGTCTTTCCAGTAATCTTACTTTCAGTTGTTTCAGCGGTAGCACTATGTGTGGAGTCCTTATCAGTATTCCCTGTAATTGTGGGATGAGTAGAAAATTCCGTACTAGATGCTTGAGTCTCTGTAACATTATCTGTCTTTCCAGTAATCTTACTTTCAGTTGTTTCAGCGGTAGCACTATGTGTGGAGTCCTTATCAGTATTCCCTGTAATTGTGGGATGAGTAGAAAATTCCGTACTAGATGCTTGAGTCTCTGTAACATTATCTGTCTTTCCAGTAATCTTACTTTCAGTTGTTTCAGCGGTAGCACTATGTGTGGAGTCCTTATCAGTATTCCCTGTAATTGTGGGATGAGTAGAAAATTCCGTACTAGATGCTTGAGTCTCTGTAACATTATCTGTCTTTCCAGTAATCTTACTTTCAGTTGTTTCAGCGACAGCACTATGTGTGGAGTCCTTATCAGTATTCCCTGTAATTGTGGGATGAGTAGAAAATTCCGTACTAGAAGCTTGAGTCTCTGTAACATTATCTGTCATTCCAGTAATATTACTTTCAGTTGTTTCAGCGATAGCACTATGTGTGGAGCCCTTATCAGTATTCCCTGAAGTTGTGGGATGAGTAGAAAATTCCGTACTAGATGCTTGAGTCTCTGTAACAATATCTGTCTTTCCAGTAAGCTTACTTTCAGTTGTTTCAGCGGAAGGACTATGTGTGGAATCCTTATCACTGACACCTGTTACTGTGGGCTGAGTAGAAAATTTCGAACTAGATGCTTGAGTCTGAGAAATATTGTCTGTCATTCCAGTAATATTACTTTCAGTTATTTCAGCGGTAACACTATGTGTGGAGTCCTTATCCGTATTATCTGTTATTGTGGGATTAGCAGTAAATTCCGAACTAGATACTTGAGTGTGTGTAAAATTATCTGTCATTTTAGTGATATTACTTTCAGTCGTTTCAGCGGTATCACTACGTGTGGAATTCTTATCAGTGATTCCTGTTACTGTGGAATGAGTAGAAAATTCTGTACTAGAAGCTTGAGTGTGTGCAGTATTATCTGTAATTTCAGTAATATTACTTTCAGTAGTGGTAGCACCAGGCGTGGAATGCTTTTCAGTGATACCTGTTCTTGTGGGATGAGTACGAAATTCCGTACTAGACGCTTGAGTCTGTGTAACATTATCTGTCATTCCAGTAATAATACTCTCAGTTGTGTCAACGGTAGCAGTAGGTGTGGAGTCCTTGTCAGTGATTCCTGTTACTCTGGGATGTGTAAGAAATTCTGTGCTAAAAGCTTGAGTCTGTGTAATATTATTTGTTATTCCAGTAATATTACTTTCAGTTGTGTTAGGGGAATGCCTATCAGTGATTCCTGTTACTGTGGGATGAGTAGAAAATGCTGTTCTGGATGCTTGAGTCTGTGTAATATTATCTGTCATTCCAGTAATGTTACTATCAGTTGTTTCAGCGGAAGCATTATGTGTGGAACTCTTATCAGTGACACTTGTTACTGTGGACTGAGTAGAAAATTCTGAACTAGAGGCTTGCGTCTGTGTAACAATGTCTGTCATTCCAGTAACATTACTTTGAGTTGTTTCAGCATTAGCAGTCTGTGTGGAATCATTATCAGTCATCCCTGTTACTGTGGGATGAGTAGGAAATTCTGTAGTAGCAACTTTAGTCTGTGTAGTATTATCTGTCATTCCTGTAATATTACTTTCAGTTCTTTCAGCGGTAGCACTATGTGTGGAATCCTCCTTAGTCATTCCTGTTACTGTGGGAACGTTAGAAAATTCCGTACTAGATGCTTGAGTCTCTGTAATATTATCTGTCATTCCAGTAGTATTGCTTTCAGTTGATTTAGCAGAAACACTATGTGTGGAGTGCTTATCAGTGACTAATGTCACTGTAGAGAGGCTAGAAAATGTTGTACTAGAGGCTTGTGTCTGGGTATCAGTATTTGTTATTTCAGTGACATTACTTTTTGTCCTTTCATCGCTAGCACTATGCGTCCAATCTGTACTTCCAGTTTGCGTAGAGAAACTAGAAAGTACTGTACTAGAGGCTTGAGTATGTGTATTACTGCTTGTCATTTCAGTCGTTTCATAGCTAGCACTAGGCGTGGAATGCGTATCTTCTGTTACTGGAAACGAGGTAGAAAATTCAGTGCTAGACGCTTGAGTCTGTGTAATATCTGTTATTCTGGTAACATTACTTCCAGTCGTTTCAGCAGTAACACTATGAGTGGAGTGCTTACTCCCTGTTACTGTAGACAAAACAGAAAATTCTGTACTAGAGGCTTGAGTCTGTGTAACATTATCTGTTATTTTAGTGATATTACTTTCAGTCGTTTCAGCGGCATCACTATGTGTGGAATTCTTATCAGTGATTCCTGTTACTGAAAACAAAGTAGACCATTCTGTACTAGAAGCTTGAGCGTGTGTATTATTTTCTGTCGTTCCAGTAATAGTATTTACGGTCGTTACATCGGCAGCACTGTGTGTGAGCCCTGTTGCTGTGGATAAGGTAGAAAATTCTGTATTAGAAGCAGGAGTTTGTGTGCGGCTCTCTGTTCTTTCAGTGATACTGCTTGAATTTCTTGCGCTGGTGATAGCACTCTGCGTGGAATCCTTATCAGTGATCCCTGTTACCGTAGACAAGGTAGAAAGTTCTGTACTAAAAGCTTTAGTATGGGTGGAGGACCAGGTAGATGATTCTGTGGTATAAGTTTGAGTGTGTGTGTCACTCTTTGTTATTCCAGAGGTAATATTTGCAGTTGATTCCTCAGAAACTGTGTGTGTGGAATCCCTATCAGTCATCATCGTTACTGTCGAATTCACTGTGCTTGAAGTTTCAGCGTGTGAAGTACTTTCTGTTACTTTGGCTGTAGTACTTCTTGTAGTTCTTTCATCAGTACTGTGTGAAGAATTCCTGTCAGTGACCTCTGTTATTATAGACTTGGACGATTCCTCAGTACTAAAACCTTGAGTGTATGTATTATTCTGTGTTATCTGAGAGTAAATACTTGCAGGAGTGCTGTGTGTGTTGTAATTATCTGTAATTCTCGTTTGGGGGGTTAAAGAAGTGCTGTGTGTTTGAGTAGAGCTACTATGTGTTGTTATTTTGGAAGTACGGCCTGTGTTGGTCACCTCGCTAGTATTCTGTGCTGAACTAGTGGTACCAGTTGATATGATCGTAGTGGAACTGTCAGTGCTGGTTTTACTGTTTTGTGTTGTCGGAGTTACAGAAACGCTCGCAACACTAGAGGTTTGAGAGTGTGAAGAGGATTTCGTTGTTGTAGACAAATCACTAGAGTTTGTTTGCTCACTAGTACTCCATGTTAAATCTTTGTCTGTGCTTTCCGTTACTGTAGATATGGAAGACATTGTAGCAATCGAAGGTATAGATTGTGTGATACTGTTAATTTCTGTAGAGATTTCATCAGGGGTTGTTGTGTTAGAAACCCCTTGTGATGAATTTTCATCTGTCGTCTCAGTTAAAATTGAAGCAGAAAAAGTTGCAGTACTTGCGGTTTCAGCATGTTTTGTGGTTTCCGTTTCTTGGGAAAACCCTGTTACAACTGATGATTCAGCAGTACTCTGTGACGAGTTTTTTGCGGTGCTTATTGTTTCAGTAGATAACGAGAAGCTTGTAACACTCGGAGTTTGAAAATGCGTTGTTGTTTCCGTTTCTTTGGAGCTGACATTTACAGTTGTTGACTCAATAGTACTCCCTGATGAATCTTTAGCAGTGCTGTTTGTTTGTGTAGCTACCGAGGAGCTTGTAACACTGGGAGTTTGAATGCGTGTTGCGGTTTCCGTTTCTTTGGATAATCCACTTTCAGTTGTTAATCCACTAATACTCTGTGATGAGTATTTTGCAGTGCTGTCTGTCACTGTAGCTACCGAGGAACTTATAACACTGGGAGTTTGAATGTGTGTTGTGGTTTCCGTTTCTTTGGAGATCCCACTTTCAGTTGTTAACTCAATAGTACTCTGTGATGAGTATTTTGCAGTGCTGGCTATTATTGTAGATATCGAGGAGGTTGTAACACTGGGAGTTTGGGTGTGCGTTGTGGTTTCCGTTTCTTCGGAGACTCTTTCAGTTGTTGACTCGATAGTGCTTAGTGATGAATCTTTTGTACTTAGGATAGTTGCTATAGACGACGAGGAGGTTGTAACACTGGGAGTTTTAATGTGCGTTGTGGTTTCCGTTTCTCTGGATATATCACTTTCACTTGTTGACACAATAGAACTCAATGATGAATATCTTGTGGTGCTGTTTGCTACAGTATAACCTGACGAAGTAGTGACACTGGGAGTGTGAATATGTGTTATAGTAGACATGCCACTTTTGGTTGTAAAATCTATTGCACTTTGTGATGATTCTTTTGAAGCGATGTTTGTTTCTGAGGATACCAAAGAGGTTGTAACACTGGGAGTTTGAATATGTGTTGTAGTTTCCGTTCCTTCGGAGATATCGCTTTTGGTTGTTGAATTAATAGTTCTGTGTGATGAATATGTTGCAGTGCTGTTCGCAAGTGCAGATGCTGGAGAGCTTGTGATACTGGAGGTTTGAATGTGTGTCGTGGTTTCCGTTTCTTTGGATATGTTACTTTCAGTTGTTGACTCAACTGTACTCTGTGACAAACCTTTTGCCGTTGTGTTTGTTACTGTAGATATCGAAGAAATGCTAACGCTGGCAGTTTGGGCATGTGTTGTGGCTTCTGTACCTTTTGAGTCATCATTTATAGTTGTTGACTCAATAGTACTCTGGGATGAAGCTTTTGCAGTAGTGTTCGTTACTGTAGATACCGAGGAAATTTTAGCACTGGGAGTTTGAATGTGTGTTGTGGTTTCCTTTGCTTTGGTGGTGCCACCTTCAGTTGTTGAGTTTATAGAACTCTGTGATGAATCTTTCGCAGTGCTGTTTGATGCTGTAGATACCGAGGAGCTTATAACACTAGGAGTTTGAATGTGCGTTGTAGTTTCGCTTTCTTTGGAGTTGCTCATTTCAGTTGATGATTCAATAGTGCTCTGTGATGAATCGTTTGCATTGTTGTTGGTTACTGCAGAAACGGAGCTTGTAACACTGCGTGTTTGAATATTTGTTGTGGTTTCAGTTATTTTTGAGTTGTCATTTTCAGTTGTTGACTCAATAGTACTCTGTGATGAAGCTTTTGTTGTGTTGTTCGTTAGTGTAGATTCCGAAGTGCCTGTAATACTGGGAGTTTGAATTCGAGATGTGGTTTCCGTTTCATTGGAGACTACTCTTTCAGTCGTTGACTCTATGGTACTCTGTGATGAAACTTTTGCCGTGCTAACTGTTACTGTAGATACCGAGGAACTTGTAACATTGGTTGTTTGAATGTGTGCTGTAGTCTCGGTTTCTTTGGATATGTCACTCTCAGTTGTTGAGTCTATAGTACTCTGTGATGAATTTTTTGCGGTGCTGCCTGATACTGTAGGCACCGAGGAGCTTGTAACACTGGAACCTTGAATGTGTGTTGTAGTTTCTGGTTCTTTGGAGATGGCACTTTCAGTTTTTGAATCAGTAGTGCTATATGACGAATCTTTTGCAGTTCTGCCTGTAACTGTAGAAATTGAGGAGATTGTTACACTGGGAGTTTTACTGTGCGTTGTTGTTTCCGTATCTTTAGAGATGTCACTTTCACTTGTTGACTCAACAGTACTTTGTGATGAAAATTTTGCAGAGCTGTTCGTTAGAATAGTGTTTGTAAAAGTGGGAGTTTGACTGTGTATTGTGGTTTCCGTTTCTTTTGTGATTTCTCTTTCAGTTGTTGACTCTATAGTGCTCTGCGTACTATAGTACTCCGTTTCTTTGGAGATATCACTTGTAGTTGTTGGTTCTGTAGTTCTCTGTGATGAATATTTATCAGTGTTCTCGTTCATTGTAGACACAGAAGTGGTCGTATGACTAGGAGAGTGAGTGTGTTTAGTGGTTCCGGTTACCTTTGAGGTTTCAATAGTACTTAGTGATGACTCCCTATCTGTGCTCCCTTTTATTGTAGATATAGAGGCGTTTGCTGTACCAATAGGATGAGTGTGAGTAATAGTTTCGGTTACTGTCGGCGTGTTACTTCTGTCTGTTGACCCAGTATTATTCGATGAATCCTTATTTGTGTTTTCTGTTACTGTAGACACAGAACTGCTTGGGCACCTTGAAGAAAGAGTGTGTGTGCCACTTGCTAGTTTTGACTCGGTGGTATTCTGTGATGAATGCTTATCTGTGCTCTCAGTTACTGTAGAAAAAATAGAACCTGTCGCATTTGGTGTTGGCGTGTGTGTAGTGAAATCTGTAACGTGGGAAATATCACCGGCTGGTGTTTTTTCAGTAGTACTCCGTAATAAATCTGTAGAACTACTCTGAGTTATTGTAAATCCTGATGACTTTGTACCACTTGAATTTTGAGTTTGGGAGTTTAATTCTGTTACCGTTGAGATTTCTGAGGTATCTGATTTCTCAGTAACACTCTGGGATGAATCTTTGGTAATGTCCCTAGTTGCTGTAGATAAGAAAGATATTGAAATACTGGGAAGCTCTGTGGATATAGTTGTTTCTGTTGTTGCAGATATATTCTTTGTCACTTGCGAAGAAAATTCACTACTAAAACCTTCACTGTGTCCACTATAATCAGTTCCTTTGTTAGTACTACTGGCATTAGTTTTGTCAGCAGTACTTATTGAGGGGTAATGTTCTGTAGTATCTGTTATTATTCCCGTAGAAGTACTTTTACTATTGTAATGTTGTGTATTACTGCTGCTTTCTGTGGCTTTCGATGTAATACTTACGGTATGTTGCTCAGTGGTACTTTCAAAAGAAACGTCCGTGATTCCTGTTATTGTTGTCATTTCTGAACTCATGGACCTAGTCGCCTCAGAGTGATTACTGTTTTCAGGTATCCTGGAAGTAATACTTACAGTAATTTGCTCAGTATTGCTTTGAGAAGAATGTTTATTAGTGATGCCGGTTGCAGTCACCAAAGAAGAGGATTTAATACTAGTAGCTTGAGAATTAGTATTTTTGTCTGTTACCTTGGTAATAATACTTACAATTGCTTGCTCCGTAGTAGTTTTTGGTGAATCCTTGTTTGTGAACCCAGTTTCTGTGATCGTGGAAGATACTTCACTGCTAGAGGCATCAGTGTAACTGCTACTTTCAGTATCTTCGGAAGTAGAATTTATGTCAGGTTGTTCTGTACTACTCTGGGAAGAAGGACTGTAAGTGATGCTGGTTTCTGTAATCAATGGTGTGCTTTCTGAGGTCTTGTGCGAATTTCTTGAAGAAAAATATTGTGTACTTTTGTTATTTTCTGTGGAAGTCGATGTGGGGACTTCTGTTGGCTCTATACTGGTGCTTTGGGTTTGAATCTTTGAAGTGCCTGTGGAAGTCCTAGATGAAACCTCCGGCGTGCTCCAGTCTGTTATTTTAGTAATTTGTGTATAGCTAGAGGCAGTGTGCTCCGTTTGTTCTCCAGTGCTGCTAAGGGATACATTCTCAGTAGTACTTGGTGTGTTTATGTGTGAATTTTCAGTAGAAGAAGCTTCTGTAATACTTTGTGTAGAACTTGGGGTAGTCTGTGATGAAACCTCTGGGGTGTTAGTATTTTTGGTGTAGCTGGAGGTAATGTTCTCCGATGATTCTCCAGTGCTGTTGTGGGATATATTCTCAGTAGTACTTTGTGTGTATATGTGTGAAATTTCAGTAGACGTTTCTGAATCTGCAGCACTTTCTGTAGAACTTGGCACAGTCTGAGATGAAACCTCTGGCGTGTGCCAGTCTGTTATTTTGGTATATTTTGTGTGACTGGAAGTAGTGTTCTTCGTTAATCCTGCAGAACTGCTGAGGGATGCAGTCTCGGTAGTTCGTTGTGTGATTATGTGTGCATTTTCAGTGGAAGAAGCTTCAAAAGTGCTTACCGTAGAGCCTGGGTTAGTCTGGGATGAAATCTCAGGCGTGTGCCGTTCTGTTGTTTTAGTATTGTTTGTGTAGCTGGAAGTATCTTTCTTCGTTGATCCTCCAGGGCTGTTCTGAGATACAGCCTCAGTAGTACTTTGAGTATGTATGTGTGAATTTTCACTAGACGGTTCTGCATCTGTAGTGTTTACTGTAGTACTTGAAGTAACATTTTCTGTAGATCCTAGCGTAAAACTGGCAGATGTCTCTTCAGATATACGCGTGGAAATTTGGGATACACTCTCAGCAGTAGTTGACTTTGCCGCTGCAGTAATTTCTGTAGAGCTTTTAACAGATGCGGTGGTTATTCGTGACGTGGAGCTATTAATTGGTTCATTGCTGATAATGGTATGTGACTCTGTGGTATTAATGGGAGATGAAGTTGTAGTCATTGGTTTGCAGGTGTAATGTTTTGAGTCATAAATTTCATTTTCAGGACATTTATACAGTTTTGGCTGTAAACCATGGCTGGCAGTCTTAATACAAATAAAATATATACTGGGATTATGTTCTAGAGCTGCAGTTTGGAGCAGTTGTTTACATGGTGGTACTGGTGGTTCCGAGCAAGTATTATTCATTTCGCCGTTAATGCAGCTTTCATTCAAGGCGTTGAAAAGTGTACCTTCCGGACATACGTGGCGGGTTTCATAGTCATACTCTGGAACTGGAACTTGACTCTCGGGGGGGTCACCACAAAGGTAGTATATGCTGCAGCTGTACGGATCAGGAAAAATTCCGGGGTCATGGCATCGGAATTCAACTTCCTGGTTCCCTGCATTCCGGTTTGTGACGTCACTGGCCTTGCATGAATATTGGATCTGAAATGATTAAACCATATGTTATTAAATATTTAATGGACATTAGTAATGCATACCAGTTTTGTTCTTTATTCTGGCATTAATTCTGATAATAAAGAATACGTAGTTTTATAATTTTATAAGTAACAGCCGAACGTTATGCATTAGAAAACAAATATTACACTCAAGTCATTTTTAATATGGTATCCGATGCCTTTACTGTTTAATGATACAGCTGGTTTAGGTCCTCATGCTTATTGCAAAATGTTTCATCAGCAATTCAAAAACGCAAATGCATTAAAAAAACGAAATCTGTATTGTTTGAGAGGGATATAACTTCATGACCATTTTCATTCACACGTTAAGGGCTTCAACATTTCAATAATTAAAAGCCAAAAAACAAAAAAAACAAAATAAAATAAAATAAAATAAACAAAAAAAACTGAGTACAATACGACTTCACGCATACGTCATGAAATGTTGTATAGTCTGGTTTACTTCACTAGCATGCCGTGTAGTATTCAGTGACTGATGGAACGCAACGCGTGTTATTTATAATGTTCATAAGATTTGTAACGAAGGGAAGAAATAGGCTCAGAAAATACTTATTATAAATGCTACTAAACTAGTTGTAGTCTCTACCGGTTAGAATAAGACAGCGATATACAATAGCAGAAAGTAGGGCCGGCTTGCAGAAGGTAGGGAGACAAAATTACATCACCTCACAAGATTGGTAAACCTGTTGCAACAAAGTTTTATTGGACGATATGGACGAGTGTGTCATTAGAAGAAAATATCAGGAGCATTACTAGGTTAAAAATAAATCCCTAGGCTGCTAAAATTATTGAACATTTGTAAGAAGGAGAATAATTTCTTTGGTTATAAAGAAACTTTTAGAAAAATACTGAAATTTAAAAAGTGTAAAGATAAACACAGTTTACTGAGGGAGCGCTCTGACGTAATGGCTCAAAGAGCATACTTTCTTAGAATGCTATTGGGTCAATAAGGGCAAATGACTGGAAAGACAAGGTTCAGAAGATGAAAAATATTCAAGCAACATGATGAAATACATTCGAACAGCATAGCTGAATCGGGAGGAGAAACAGCCACTGGATCTGAAACCAACACGGTAAGTGAGGGAGGTATCACAAAATAATGCCAGAGAGTGAAAGAGATATTCAAATTGATTGTATTGTAGATGTGAGAATATATGTGATTGCTTATGATATGAATATATACACGATTTTAACACACACACAACAGAAATGCCACAATGAATTATCACTCGCGCTTTCCCAACTGGACTGTACAGGCAGACGGGGAAGCCATTACATGTACAAGTGGCGCTCCCTCGTGCAGGACTTTACTCGCCTTGGCCGGCTTAAACCTACTCTAATTTTAAGATTGTGGTGAACAAATATACAATTTGTAAACAATACTTAAGGATATGCGGCACTGTGGCCCAGTGGTTAGACCGCTCGCCTCCCATCGATCCCAAGTGCTGGGATTTGGGAATCGTGGTGGACGAAGCTGCGTCTGATCAGGTTTTCTCCGGGTCCTCCGGTTTCCCCCGTCTCTCATTCCACCAATTACTCCATCATCATCTTTACAATTATTTTCGCTTACATTTCATATCATCCACTTCCTCACGTTCCTGCCTGATACGGGCCGGCCCGTCGTAATAGGTTCTCCACTCCGGTTTCGTGCCATTGGCTCCCCGACAGGCTTCTGACCTTAGGCATTAGCATGTAAGTCCTAGGGGGGTGTCCGTCCTACAAGTGCGGGGAGGGTAAGCCAATTACGAAACGAATTACGAATCTTAAGGATCCAAAAATATACGAAGAACCCACATTGATCAGCGATCTCGTTGTGTAGTTCAGAAAATAAACACCTTATGTAACACGACGGGATGGAATGAGTTTACGGAAAGCCGGTGTGGTCAGCAGTATAGATCAGGGGCCAGGAACATGTTGCCTTTGGATTAAAAAAGACATAGCAAATTTGTGTGAGCCCTTGCGAATCGCATAATGTGTACTGCGCGACCAACTGTACGGAAAACAATAACAAATAATTCATTCAGTGCTGTAGCAGTATGCAGCGTCTAATCTTTGAAATACGTGATCTACCTTTCATAGATAATAATCTTGAAGCGGGTTCATGATTAGTAGAAGAATTGCTGTATTATGTCCTTTGCATTAATACCTATTACTTTGGATATGTAAATATACATAAATTCATATTTTTGGTAGTTATTAATTACAAAAATATCTTATATGTTCACCTGACTTTCTGTACATCTCCGCAACAAATTATATTGTTAAAAAGCTTATCTTATATTTTCTACATACTAATCGAGAAAAAAATAGCAGAAATAGTCTTATTACTTGCTTCCATGTAAGTAGAAGGGCTATAAAAGGGTACCATAGGTTACAGTGATAATCAAAAGCTGGTTGCTATGTTATTGAAGTTCCTTTGTTTGTATGGACTGGAGTTGACAAACTCCCGTATGAGAAAAGTATACGTATTTTAAAGCTGAAATCAATAATAAGGAATATTTCAAACATGGTCAATCCCACCAAAATGTATATAATATAAATAGTGTGTTTTAACGAGCTCTACATTTTCTATTAAGTTTCTGTCTATCTCTCATGGTTTACCAATTATGCAACATTCCGTAAAATTCATACAGAATAGAAATGTCTTCAGAGGCTACTCCCAGAAAATTCAAGATTTGTCAGTAAATATCTTAAATATTAGGGATTTTAATCAAAATCATTAGAGCCATTTTTGAGTAAATCAAAATTATCGAACATTTTTCCATGTAAAGTGTAGTTGGGGTGGGGGAATTTTCTTGAAAATCTTCGAGTCCATCCTTGGAAGATACTGAACTTAAATACCAATACACACAGACAGACACACGGACATTTTTCTAACAATGCTGTTTTTTGTATTCAGGGGGCCTCAAAATATGTATTTCCGGTGAAATCTTGGTATTGAATTTTAGGGGACAAAATAATACCTTCTCTATACACTATGCACATAGTATGCGTAGAGAAAGTAATAATGACTATAAAACAAGTTCCTTTAGCATGGTTAATATCATTGTAATTGCACTGTATGTCCAACAGTATGAGAATTAATTGGTAATGAAAACTTTCAATTTTACAGCAATGAATATGAACAGCATAAGGGTATTAATAGGAATAGAACAAAATTTGAAAGTAAAGTTGTTCTTCTTGGTAGTTGTCGAACTGATTTTCATGGTTTGCGTAATGGTGCTACAAATTGAATTTTCTGAATGCAGAAGTTTTGCCGAATACTAAACATTTATTTCGCCGTCTTTTATAAAGAAGCAAGATTCCTCTTAGGCAGGCATAAAAAGAGGAGTCAATGGCTTGCTTATTGCATTGATTCCCGACATTATAAACTCACACACGATGCACTATATAAGGAAGAGAGACGATCCCTGATGTCACGCGTTTTCCCACTACATGTACGGAGCAAGCCAATTCGCTCAGCAAGCAAAATCAAGAGAGTTGGTGACGCCTATTTGAGCATATTTATCTCTCGTTGTTTGATTAGATCCCTAATTTGTTATGTCAAAATGTTTGCCTCGGTGTTCATTTGGCTAGTTTTACTTTGGTATTGTATTCCACCCATAAATTTGATGTCGAGATTTCACCGGAAATATATGTTTTGATGACCTTGACTCCAAAAAAAAGTATTTTAAGAGAAAGTTCCGAATGTGCATTTGTGTGTATACGTGTGTTTGTATTTATATTTAGTATCTTCCTAGGATGTAACATGACGATTTTCAAGAAAATCACCCACCCCAAACTACCCTTTACATGGAAATATTTGTGAAAGTTTTGCTTTTCTCCAAAATGTCTCTAACGTTATTGATTAAAATGCTGTATATTAAAGATATTTACAGAAAAATGAAATGTATGTCTTAAATGTTCTGGGAATAGCTTCTGAAGACCTCTTCATTTGGGTGAATTTTGCACAACTGATAAATCAGAGGAAATAGACAAAACTTGCTATATAATAAGAGTAGATCACGTAAAAACACACAAGTTATGTCATATACATTTTTGTTGTAGAATTAATATTCCTTGTTATTGGTTTCAGTTTTAAACTATATATCTCAAACGCATTGTTTCGTCTCTCTTCTGTTTATTTGCTGGCAATATAAAGCAAGCCGAGCTTGTATTTGTTCACATAGCGACCGGCTTTTAAAAGATAACTATCGCTTTAGGCTAGTGTATTCCCTTATTTCCCTGCCACTTATAAGGAAGCAAATAAAAAAAAATCTGCTAGTTTTTATCTCGACCAGCATGATGTAATAAAAGAATAATCTTTTTCTCTGAGCTAATTTACGTAATCATCTCATACTTGCATTTGATATCTGATGAAAGGACAAGTTTGGAAATGATATAACTACATCTAACAATCCTGCTTTTATGGGTTTGTTATTGGGTTATAACAGTAAACTGTGAAGAAACATCAGGACGTTTTTTGCTGAAATAAAAATACATTGTATATTAGCTACATTCTCATGCTTTCTGTGCCCCGCAACTATTCTAAAAAAAAACACAACAAACTATTCTATAAAAGTGCATTTTTTTCTCAAATTCCGGTTTATCAAGATAAACATTTATAGAAATACACATTCCTTGTAGATACACAGAGAATAGGAAGAGTGGTGGTTTTGAAATTCCGATTTCATTCCTTAATGATCCCATTTGAAAATACTATAACTATTTTAAAATTGAAACAAGTTATAGAGAATATTTTGGAAAGGGCCGCCATATATACATACATATGATATAAATAATAAACATTTTGTTTTTAATGAGATATACATATTTTGTGTTGGCTACCTTATGGCTATTCATCATTCAGAATGAAGTACACTTCAATGGCTATTCCCAGACTTTTTAATTTATACTTTTTTTGTCCGGAAAATATCTTAAATATACAACAACATTTTAATTCAAAGTCATTTTTAAGAAAATTGCAATTTTCCTAAATATTTTCATGCAAAGGGCAATTTGGAGGTAATTTGCTTGAAAATCGTGCTGCATTCTTTGAAGGTGCTGGCATGAGCTACTAAGTTTGGTGTTTAATCGATGATCAATTATGAATTATGGTGTTCACAGACAACAGGAAAAAACACACACAAACACGACCTTTTTCTAAAACGTTTTTCTAAAATGCTCATGACCCTCAAAACATGAATTTCGGGAAAGATCTCGGTATCGAATTTTTGGGTGGAATACAATGGGTGGAAAGCTAAACACCTTTTAAATTTGGAAAGTTAGGAAGAAATGATGCTCTATTTGTAAAGCTTGTGGCTAATTCTGATATTAATAATCAGGGAGAAGGGCTGTAATAAGAAAATGGAGCAATCGTGTTAACATTATAGAATAAAGGTGAGCTACGGCACCTACTGCGACGTGCGACGGACCTTCCCTCCACAACAGACGATTCCTTACATAAAACCAATAGAAAACTGTGGTACTGTAAATAAGAATCACATATTTTAATCATCATAACGATTAGCATTGTTTTTGGCGTAATTTTCCTGTGATAACCACAGTATAAACGGCGAACTGTGTTGCCTGATTGAGTCAACAGAACTGTCAACGAGTGCAAGTGTTCCGCAACCGTTGTGTTAATTGCTGACAGCAACCATTGTGATCTCAGCTACATCCTCAGCAATGTCTCCGGAGGTATGTTTGTGCACAAAAGAGACAGACATTGTCACGGAGGCAAGTGTTATAGACTCCTAGCTCTTTATTGCTACAAACAAATATCTTTATTCCGCTGCTTTCACAACAATATATAGTACAGCTTTCTTGTCTTCGCTTCGATAAGTAGACAATTGACTGTTCTCACTCTCTCTCTCTCTCTCTCTCTCTCTCTCTCTCTCACGCCCTACACTCTCAGAACCCACGTTGAGATTGACTCGGCTGGTCTGCACCTCTTCCTTTTATAGCAGTCGATCACGTGGACGAAATTTAAAAAAAAAAAACAACAACAACAACAAAAAAAAACATTCTAGCACGTATTTATTGTGCCCAGGTGTATTTCTTGTATCTTAAATGTATTGCTCCTGCGACCATGAGTGCGGGTATTTAAAGAATGCCGACTGAACACGTGCAAGAATCGTTGTACGATTGAAGGCAAGAACTCACACAAGTACGGCGATTTTGTGTCCACAAGTCAGTCATAATACTAAGCTCAAAATTATGACAAAATATTTAATATTATTTATCTATATGACGAAAGAAATTGCCGTTATGCGTGCAGTGAAGGAAATAATTGTACCATTTTGTTCAAGATCTTGCGTATACCTTGAATAATTTTGTAGCTATGATGAATGTAGTTTAACTGAGACTGAGCTCGTGGTGTTACCCTGCAGCCTCTGACCTCCTCACAGCTGACGAGAGCCATTTTGACATCAAGGCAATATTCAGACTATCATTTGATTTGTTCAATGCAAAAATAATCCCCATCACCACATATGGAATAGAAATTCTATGAGACACGTTAACTGTATAGACCTAAGGACACTATAAGCAGTCAAATCATGCTTCTTAAAAGTAGCCCTAAGTGTGTAAAACATGTAAGATGGTTATTCTACGAAATTGCCAAAGAGACTTTCTTCAGTCGGCGACTGAAGCCAATGCTGCCGTACACAGACAGCTGGAAGACACTGCTTGACGAAAGAGGGAAGAGATTTGGCCGATCTTCTAAGTACACTGAGGCAAGGATGAACAGATCTTAGAATGACACAAACCAAGAACTCAGACATCTTGTGAACTCTTAGCAGTGCATGGATACTACCATAAAATATATAAACTCAAGTGCTTCCAAGACCCCTACGGAAATTAATGCGTGAACTTTGTGACCACCTAGATGACCATTACAACCTCACATGTAAAACAAATCTGATGTGATCCATTCACACAACTTTCTCTGTTTGTTCTGCAAACAAAATATCCTTATAAAATATTATTATTTTACCTTACTTCATGCTAATCAAGATAATCATAGAAGAACTTATGCTATCTTATTCTTTATAAATATAAGGTAAATAAGGGAATGCAATAGGCTAAAGCGATAGTCAAACCTTTAAAAAGTTGGTTGCTATGTGATAGAAATCCGGTTCTCTTTGAATGGCCAGAAGTAAAACAAAAGAAGTAGCCATGACAAACTCTCGTATGAGACAAGTTTAAGTATTTTAAAATTTAAACCAATAACAAAGTAAGTTTTTGTCTATCTCTTTAGGTTTACCAGTAAAAGCCATTCAGAATGAAGCGGTCTTCAAGATATACATTGTATTTGTCATATAAATATCTTTAATATGAGGTATTTTAATCAAAATCTTTATATCTATTTTTCAGTAAATAAAATATTTCTAACATTTTTCCATGTGAAGGATAGTGCAGTGGGGATTTTTCTAAAATATTCGTGACGCATTCTTGGAAGATAATAAACTTAAATGCCAGATTTGGTATCTAACCGAATTTTCCTTATCGAGTTATACTGTCTCCCCCCCCCATAACCCCACACACAACGTTTAAGTATTTCAAAATAGAAACAAATGAAAGAGAATATGTCGTAAATAGTTAGCTCTGCAAAAGCCTGTATACGACAAAAATTGTGTGTTTTAACATGATCTACATTTTCGGATCGAAATTTTGAGTGGAATACAACACCCTCTCTAATGACTATATACATGGTACATACGTGCTAGAGAAATAAAGAAAGAAGTAATTAGGTATACCATGATGTTATTTCGCTTTCATGTAACTGATTGCTTTTCTCAATCTGATAATAAACAAAAATTATCAGTTAATTTTTTAAAAACTCCATACCAAGGATACACAGTAGGACAAAGCTATAGTTCAAATACTATTATGCATTGAAAATAAACTGTATGTTTATCCCATTCATGGTAATTTCTATGGCACTTGCTAACATTGTTTATTTAGCATCTTCACTTTTTATTTTTTATTTAAAGATTGCCAAACCTAAAACCTACGTGCTCTCATTTCAGGTTTGCATTTCATATAGCTGCATTTCCAACAGTATGCACAAAAAGCGAAACTTCAGATATTAGTTTTTAAGTAGAAACTTATAAGAACCTTAAAATTAAAATGCAACAGTGCTCCTTACATACGATTTGGTTGCTGGATCTTGGCGAATACAACGCCGCAAAGCAATAAATAGAGAAAATTGTAGATTAGAAGGCAGAATAAAACTAAGCCCTTTGATATTCGGAGCATAGATCAGTTTAAGGGATTCAGGGAGTAAAATTTCAAAATTCTATTTCATTTTCTAAAAATGTTATTGTGATTGTATTTCTGTTATATTAACATGAATAGCAAATTTCATTCAAATTAAACAAATACACTTCAAAATAAACATTATTTCATAAATTTTACCATGTAATACAAATTTTCCACGCACCTCAAAATTTGAAAAAAAAATTGTTTGGCATTTCCTAAAATGAAACTTTGAGCTACACAACAAAGCTTTGAGTGTGTGATATTTCAATAGCTTTGACTGTCGAATTATTATATTTTTAAAAAGGTTAGAAAGGTTAATATCTAAAATTAATCATTTTCTCCATAAAAATATATCTTTTTAAAAATTACTATTGGTGTTAGGATAAATACTATAATTGTAACATTACAATAACTATTTCTGACATTCTAGGAAAGTTAAGTTGTATTTAGATTAAAACTAGATGCGCAGAAGCTTTTGAACAACTACACTCATGGAAAAAATAAATGCAACAGCGCTAAAGCTGCGTTTATCGAAAAGTGGGCGTAATATGAGGATAATGCGGGGATATAGTTTTGGTGATTGATGTGTAGTGGTCAGTAGACGACAGGAGTACTGCACAGGCGTGTATCTATGACGTTAGTGTTGCCTCTGCAGACAGTCACTGTGGTACTATAACAGTTGAAAAGTGGTGTCAAAAGGCACTCTGGACCATAGTCATGTCACGACAACGCGAACGTATACCTGTCGCACAACTACAGCCATTTGAACGAGGTCGAATTGTTGGCCTGCGTGAAGCTGGATGGACCTATCAACAAGTTGCTGCACATGTTGGGCACAATGTATCGCTGATAGGTCGGTGTTTTCAGCAATGCTCTGCGGAACATTTTCACAATCATAGACCAGGTTTTGGGCGGCCACGTTGTACAGACGCGTGTCTGAATCAATGGATTGTGCGGGCATCGGTGTGTGCCCGAACAACATCCAGGGAAGCAATCCGGACACATGTAACACTTGGAGTGTCAGCAGGACTATTGGAAACCGTCTTCTTGCAGAAGGACTCAAATCACGTAAGCCAATGGCTAAGATACCTCTTACACCAGCACACCGCCATGTACGTCTCCTGGGCTGATTGGACTACTGAATGGTCTTCAGTGATGAGAGTAGGTTCTGCCTGTAAGCAGGTGATGGTCGTGTACTGATATGGCGTAGAGCTGTTGAGGTAAACGACTCAAAGGCCCAACTCCAGTCATCAGGGTGTGGGGTGCCATCAGTTACAACTATCACTCGCCTTTGGTGTATGTGCAGGGACGTGAAACCAGTGTCAGTAGGTTATTAATCCTGAGGTACTGCAATTTCTTCAACAGAAGGACGAGGAGGTGTTGTTTCAACAGAATAATTCACGTCCCCATACAGCTGCTACAAGGCAATGTGCTCTTCATGGTGTTCGACAGCTGGCCTGGCCAGCAAGGTCCGGTGACCTCTTTCCCATTGAACATGACATGATGGGAAAGAAACTGACTGGGTCTCCACGACATGCCACAACCATTGTCGAACTGCGACAACAGGATACTTGGGACAGTGTATCGAAGGAAGCCATTTGTCACCTCTACGATCTTCTGCATGCAAGATTACATGCCTATATCGCTGCTCGAGGGGAGTACATCAAATATTAATGCGGCTATTGGGACATGCCCCTTGTTACATGTATGCTTGCATTGTGTGGTTTTGTTATCAGATTATGTTATCATGATGTATTATATTGTGCATACCTATTAATTAAAATTAAGCACTCCTTGATGGTGTTGATTTTTTTTCCGTGAGTGTATTTACCATAACAAAGCAATTTTCAATTTTTTTGACCGATTGTAGTAAAAATGTTCCTGACGTCATTAATAACAGGAGACCTGTATGGGCATAATTGAAACATCTCAATTTGCCTGAGAAAATTGCATTTATCACACGACAACACTGTCTTAAAAAATGAGAAGCTAACCTTTACATGGATGTACTATTCTGTATTCTTTTTACAGAACTAAACCGGAGATCAGGAGGCTTCACAACGCAAATATTGCATGGAACATCAGACACACTTAGTAACAGTGACTAATACAGGATTACTTTTGTTTATATCTGACACCCCAAACTGGTGTTGCTATCGGAGAATTAATATAAAGGATATAATGTTCACGAATGTTACGCGTTAAGAAACATTCTGCAACCACATGCTCCTACTCTCAAAGTGTTTTTTTTGGGTACTGTCTTTCTATTCTACAATATACAGTAGAACTAATTGGGTCCCAATTTGTGAAGGGACGTCAAAGAAAGAGCAAGCGCACTCCTCCAAACATAACGGTACCTGTCAATCTGCAATAGAAATGCATTAGCAGTTTGAGGCCAAGGTTTTAATTCTGTGCATTATGAACGAAAACCCTATGTGGGTCAGCTTTACCTGTATTGTGGATGGGAAATTTAAAGCAATTTCAAACTGCAGCATATTCGGAAGTGCGTGAAACGTAATGCACACAATGATTAAAAGACGAGTTTTTTTCTTTAGTTTAATGTAACACTTTCATTTTCTTAAGATCAGCTAGAAATAACCGAAATCTCGAAATACCGGAGCTCGAATTACGAAGTCTATTGTATTTCATATCGCTTTTCCACATATAATATAATTTATGCATATATGCCGACCGTCCAGCAAACTTGCACTAATAACTCTATAAAACCAGTTCATATGTTAAGATTTAAATGTTTGCTATATTTTTCTCAGATAAGTCTAAGGTTTCGTGACTTATTCAGCGGCCTAAATTAAACTTACAAATTTTTATTTATGAAAATGTTGCAACCAAGTTTTAAATTTGGTTATCAATGATCATTATTTAATCAATTCGCGGATATTTCCAACGAGCACTGCAATAGTGAAATACTTAAAAAAGGCTAGTTCTTGTGTATAAGATTTCAGTTCCATAAGTCCACGGTTCTATTTAAAGACAAGGCTCTTTATATAAACTACCCTGTTTTACCAATTTGAAACACATTTTGAGCTTATCGCCAAATGTTCCTTAAATCCTATGTAACACTTCAGTTTCATTAGTACAGCAATTAGCATACTCTCTGAAAATTTTAGGAAGATTGTCTATCAAAACTGCGCTTAATATTAATTGGTTTCAATCAAATTTCAAGTCAGATGATATATTTCCTTCATGCGCACTCTATACAAAAAGCCTGTACTTGCAGTGTTTTGCTTCATGTGTATGAATATATGGATGACAGAACGGACGATGTTAATAGATGTCAACAATACCGCACCCCCTAATAACTCACTATTTATTAATGGACCAGTGCAATTCGCCAACAGAACAGTTAGATTCTCCAGTTTTTGGTTCATGCAATTTTACGAAAATTCACATTCATCCTTGCGTATGAATAGGCATATAAGATTTATTTTGCATAATTTTGGTCCTATATTTTGCTTCTCCGTTTTTTTGTCTTGCTTTGGTTCATCACCTTTGCAGAATTAGTAGTTATTTTATTCAACTAAAAGCAAATTTATGATATTTTTTGCCAGAAAGTACATGATCGAAAGCTCTTTTAGGAAATAATGTAATAGAACAAGAAGATTATTATAACATTTTGATATACCTATCATAGATTTGTCATACAAAACAAGTACTAATTAAGCTAAGAAACTTAAGATTTAATTAATGATATTTCAGAGTATTAATCAAAAACGAAAGCAAGAAGAAACACGGTAACAAACTCCCAGAAAGTGACGGATTATGAAATTATTATGTGGTTGCAAATGCGGACTATGACCAAAGAAAACTAAAATTTTGATGAGTTATATTCACATGGATTTCTCTACCTATTCAGAAAACAAACTATTCTTACAAAAATATATTCTTCATGCTATATGAGATAAATGTTACTACAATTTCTCTTACTGCAGTAGGGAAATAAGGGATTATACCAGGCTAAAACGATAAAAAAATCTCTTAAAAGCCTATCGATATGTGAACAATTGAAGTTCGACTCGCTTTGCATTTCCAGAAAAACAAAAGAGAGATGAAACGAAAGGGACCATATTTGAGAAAATGAGTAGTTTAAAATTGAAACCAATAACAAGGAATACCTCCGACACAGTCAACTCTGCAACAAAAATGTATATGTTATAAATTGCGTGTTCTAACGAGATCTACATGTTTTGTGCAGTAAACTTTTGCGTATCTCTTACGGTTTACCAGTTATGCAGCATTGAACACAATTCATTCAGAATGAACAGGTCTTCAGAAGCTATTCCCAGAGAGTTTAAGGTATACATTTTATTTTTAATGTAAATCGCTTTAATGCACGGATTTTATTCACAATAGCTAGAGCAATTTTTGAGAAATAACAGTTTTCAAAAAACTTTTCTATATAAAGGTTAATTTAAAGTAGCGGGATTTTCTTGCAAATCTTCGCGTCGCATCCTTGGAAAATACCAAACTTAAATACCAAGTTTGCTATTAAATGGTCTTTTAGTTTTTGAGCTATGGTGTCCACAGGCACACACGGACCTTTTTTCTAATTTTTTTTTTTGACTCAGGGGACCTCAATACATATATTTACAGTGAAATCTCGGTGTCGAATTTTTGGGTAAAATACAATAATTCCTCTGTACACTATATACATAATACGTGTAAAGAAAGTAAAAACAGGCTCCAAGTGACAAATGAAGTCCCTAAGGGCAATTGCAGGATATAGTAAAGCCACCCATAAAAGAAATTAGGAAATAAGAGAATAATAAGCAAAGTCAATGATTACCAAAGAAAACGTATAACAGGAAATGAGAGTTAAAGATTACATTACTTCAGAATTATAAACCAAAAAGAAAGAGATGCATTAGAAGAGCTATTAAAATATGGCATCAACAAGATAGTAATAACTATTTTAACTATCAGAAACGGCTAAAGCACAAAGTAAAAATAGGAACAAGATGATTGAACTAAAATATCAAGCCATGAAATTATATTTTGTAAGGAAAAATAGTTCCTCTCTTATTATATTAAATCTGTAAGATTATTTTACCGGTTTTTTTTTTTTTTTTTTTTTTTTTTTTTTAAATACAGTACCGGAGTCTGATCAGGACTCCGGCACTGTATACCCTACTTTTATTTACCTTTTCTTTTTACTTTGGTTTGCCGTATTATTACTGTTTATTACTGTTTTCTTACTTGTACAACACACACATATACACAAACATCCGTTGAGCACTAACGTTTTGAAGAGTACGTCAGGACATGCTTTTTATTAATGTGCAATAGTCCCGGAAAAATTATTCTGGTTATGTACACCAAAATGTTGGAACGAATAAGTTTTACGTTTTAAATTCTCAAATATTTATATTTTTTTTCAAGAACTGAAACGATTTGTTTTAAAAATATGTTGTGATAACTATCTTGAATGGATATCTCGGATAGATTGTTCAAAAATTTAATCATTAATTTAAAAATTAGTCAAAAATTGAAAATCAAAAAAAAGAAAGAAGATAAAATACAGTTTAAAATTTGACGTGGCCACAAGTACCACCTGCCTACTTAGAGTAAAAGTCAATCGACTGGGGTTTTAAATATTCTACACAAAAAATGCATATACTTGTAATTTAAAGCCCATACACACAAACATACACGCACAGAAGCACTAAAAGTAGAGAGTATACACGAACCTTTTCTAAAAATACTTTTTTTGGGGAGGGTGTGGATTCAGAGGATCTTAAAACATGTCTTTCCGGTGAAATCTCAGTATCAAATGTTTGGTTGGAATATAATACCTTTCTCTCTACTATTACATTGTACATACGTGCTAGAAAAGGTAATAAGACTATAAATATCATTCCAAATCATGTCAAACGCATACCATTTTTTTTTATTCAACAACTTTCTCATTTATGTTTTAAAAAAGACTCTTGCGCTGTTGGTTTTCGCACGGTCAACCCAAATATACTTCCATCTTCTCGTGTGAATTGCTAGTTATTAAATTCACTATGGAATACAGTCTTCGAACCATTACTGCATCATCTTCAGTGATTCTGTAAGTGCTCAAGTTCTCTTCATCAGAAGCACCGTACCCATTCACTGCTCCTGGAGATCCAAACAATATATAACAGAATATTGCCTTTTGGCAGCACGGTGTTGCTCTTATGGTTACCGTAACATATAGGTATACAGGGAAACGAGAGGGCAGATAAATCAGTAAAAGAGGCTACTAAACATCCCTGAGTAGCCTACCGGATCTCAAGACCCCTCATCGTCACTACATCCAGCTTCGTTCAAGATTTGCTGTTAGACCATTCCTATATCCACTGTTTGATGTGATTATCAAACAGTGGATATAGGAATGGTCTAACAGCAAATTGCACAAGATACACACTCGCTAATTCCAGCTATTCTTACAAATCTTTCAACGTCAGGACCAAACTGGACTATGTCACTCACACATTCATATCTTTTGTCTCGTGAAATCTTGAGAAAACTCACCTGTGCGTAATAATTGCAATAGTCAGCAATTGTCAGTTGTCTCATTACGAACTGCACTCTCTATAATGAGCACCGAACAGTATACAAAGTGCCAAACGAACTCCTGACAGCCCAGGACCAACTATAATCCGCTAATAATGTTCTGAATTTCTTACAAACAATCCAACTGTATAATAACATTTAATCTAAAATTCTTGCTTCGATGTAGGTACATATCACAAATATGTTGAACTAAATACTAATTATTTTCATGTTTAAATTGTATTAATATATACTATTGTTACACAACAATGCATAAAATAACTTGTATAATATTGTTGTATTGTTGCTTGTTACTTATTTTTATGCATACCTGCTTTATAAGTAATTGCTTACAGTTCACACTGTTAACGTATTCCTACTTTTTACCCCTTATAAGTCGCGATATAACTTTGTAATTAAAGCGACTTTAAATAAATTAATTTAAAAAACTCTTGCCTCTAAAAGTAAGTACGTATTTAAATTGTTTTCTTTGATATCCCAAATATTTACAATTTTCGATGAGTTGTTTATGAAATTCTGATGAAAGCAACGTTTATTGAAATATTCTCAGAACCTCCTTTACAAAGTTAAGTAGATACATACCCATATGACAGCCAGAAGCAGTAAGAGTTGTGGTAATCCCGGTCTTTCCATTCCTCATGACGTTCTGTTTCGTGTGATTTCTGTGTACCAGATCTATATAAAGTACAACAAACGCAGCTGGTTAAACATGATGTGCAGCTAGCTCGCACCTCACATCCTTTCACTCGATGACTGATTTTCTTCCCTCCAGCGTTACAACAGGATGTGCAATGCGTCATAAATGAGCATTCCCGTCATTCTACCTTGTCTAATGGAGTTCTTCTATGGACACCTAATACACTTTAGATACCCTTGGGCGTACCGAGTAAAGTACATCCGCGGTTATGTGTTCCAAGTTGCTCCCGTCGAGCCCACTATGACGGGTTTTTCGTGGTTTTCACATGTCGGTAGGCAAATCTTTCGGCAGTTTCTCATCTACCACGATTGTGTTTCATTCCACTTCCTTCTCATGTTCCAGGTATGATTTCAGGTTTCGTGGCATATGACGGTGCCGTATAAATGACGCGAATACACACCCATGGAAGTTTATTCAACTTGGATTGTTCATTGAATGCAGTCGCCCTCCGTGGTGTAATGTTACTATGCTAACGTCATATACCAAAGGTCGCGAGTTCAAACCGGGCGGAGAACGATGGATTTTTTCAGGCGTAATAATCCTTAGCACGGCTTCCTTCGGAAGGGAAGTGAAGCTGTAAGCCCCGTGTCGTAGATTTATGTCATGTAAAAGATCCTCAAGCCTGATAACATTGCGTGGTCTTTCACGTCCAGTATAGAATGGGACGTTGAGAACCGCAGTAGTTAAAGAATGTTCATAAATAAAACTCATTGCCCTCACTGTGCAACCAGAAAGTGGGTTGAAACTTTTAAAATGTTTTAAATATCAGTTTTGAAATTTGATATGTATTTATATTGAGTAAGCTGTAATATTATTTAATAATTGAATTTTAAATACAATTAAAATTTGAATATTATGTAGTTGAAAATATTACTTACAAAATTGAAAGTTTTACATGTATAAATGAGATTTTAAAATTGTAGATGAATGAGCAGTTATTGGATACCAATAGTTGTAGTTTGAAGTTACTGAAAGCCAGCAGTTTTGTTTAATTAGAGTATTTATTTTAGTCAATTAATTTTCCGATTTTTATGTTGTATTATAAGTATGATATTTTTGTAAATAAAATAGTTCGGAGCCTGACCTGACTTAAGAAACTAGATGTAAGATTTTTCTATGGTATACAATACCTTCTCTACCTAGTATAATGTGTTCTAGAGAAAGTAATAAAGATAAAAGAGATGGAGTTCAAATTAAAATTATGTATGTTTTTAATACACCAGTATTCGTCATAAATGGCACACTTATTCGTTTCAAAAGAGCCAGAAAAACACAAGCAAGGAATGTCGAAGCAAGAGGGTTTTAAGGGGCAATCCTTGACTCACAAAAGTTATAATCAAAATGCGAAAGTTTTTTGATCATATACTCTAAAATAATATATCAGATGTTTATTATAAAAACGACCAAGAGAAGCAAAGTTTACTCCTATAGAAACAGTGTAGGTACGCTAGAGTTATTTTGCTATCGGAAATGCAGCCTGTTCAGAGGTTGTTTACGATAAAAGGAAATTAAACTTTTCATGCAACATGATATAAAAATGCATGCTCATTTAACTGGGAGTATCATATATCATTTCCTGTGGAACTTGGTCTCAACTAACTGCTAAGTACGCTTATAAATTCTTTTTGGAGCGTTTTACACAATAAAATACGACATTTTTGGACTTGTGGTTACTTCAAGTAACAATTATACGAAGAGATATGCTTATCACATATAAATCATCATAAAATCACATTCATCTAAAGTATCTTGTCCAAAAGTGTCTAAGCTATCTCAAAGTATCTCAAAGTTTCTTGTCAGTAATGAGATCGATAAAATGTGTTTTATCTCCACCAAACCCTGCCTTAATAATCCACATAAGGAATTAATTCATTGTATTTCAATTGCATTTAAAACTGGTTTGACAATTAAAGACTAATTATGTATACATATAATCATTATATAACTCACGATTTGAATCCACATGGAAACAGCTAGAGAAAGTTATGTGAAAGGAGCACTTCAGATTTTTTGTCTCAGAGCACCCTGTAAGCAGGTATATTTATTATACTAACAATATTGAATATAACACAATAATAAACTCACAATGTCTCTACTGACTTTTCCGTTAACTATTGCTGCAAAAAACGTATACTACTATGTGTTTCTTGTTAATTGTGATAAACTTTCATTATATAATATCTATGTATTTTATTGGGGTTTCAATAAAACATCTGCCAGACGGTACAGCTGACCGTAAATATCCAGAACACATAAAACGAATTAAACAGAATAAATTACAGAAACAAAGAAGTTTAACGAATAAATTACATATAAAATAAATTCCGCCCTCTAAGTTTTTAATATCACAACCTTGAAAGGAAATAAAGGTACCAAAATGACACTTTAGCTCAGTTGGTTACAGCATCGTGCTATAACGTGAAGGTCGTGGGTTTGAATTTTTTTCCAAGCTTTCAAGCAAATTTCAAGTGCCAGAATAACATGGAATAAATCTAAACTATAAATAGTTTACACTTAGCAAACATTTAATTCGTTTGAAGCATATTTTATATTTCACATTTTAAGCAGAATTAATAATGCGGATTTACATAATCCGAACACCACAATCACTATTGGAATAGAAATAAGCATGCATAGGATTAACATTTTGTGCATACAAAATAATTTCCAGACAATATATATGTTGAACAAATATCTTTCAGATAAACTACTTCAAAACAGTAGTTAGAAACACAATACAAAACTGTTGTATATACATCTCAGAAATTGTTTTTAATTTACCTTAATTGTATGTGGCCCGTTAGCTCAGTTGGTTAGAGCGTCGTGCTAATAACGCGAAGGTTATGGGTTCGATCCCCATACGGGCCATCTGCTTTTATTCACCAGCAAATAGGTTAAAAAGCACAATCGACAACTGTATGTTTTATGCCTGAGTCATAGATCTTTTGTGAGTACTTCTTGTTTGTTTATGCTTATTTCCTGCACATTGTTTTGGACAGCCTGTACTAAAACCTCATAAAATGACAAAAATGGCATTAATAAATTTCAATGTAGATAGTTGCACTTGCTGCATTAATTTAGAATATGAGGTATGATTAAAGACTAAGTTGCAAGACTCACAATCTTGGTGCTTCATCTTTCTCAGCGAACTTAGTGTACGGTAATTCTAATGCATGCGGTTGGTATCTATGCAGAGTTTCAGCCAATTGCCACCCACAACGCTACTGCAAGGTAAACTTAAATGGCGATTCGTTTGGAAAACTGGTCTCGCGAAGAAATCCGCTAAGTTATTCGACTTATATGGGAGAAACATGTAACAGCGGCAGACATTCACCGACAGCTGGTAGAGATTTATGTCCCGCTAGATTGTCGCAAAGCGGTGTCAAAAGTTAGCGGCCGGTAGAGAAAACGTCACCGATGAGGATCCAGCCAATGGCAGACCCAGCACAGCAGCCACAGATTTGAACACAGCTCGCATGGAGGAGCTGATTCAGTACAACATGAGAGTAGAACTGGAAATGCATTTTGGAAGCAGTTATCACGCTGTTGACGACATTCTGCAGTACCGGAAAGTTTGTTTCCGATAGATTCCACGAAATCTGTCCAACAAATACAAGGAGAAGCGCATGGGGCAACCTTTTGCAAAGGTTCCTCACGAAAGGGAACAATTTTCTTCACCGCATTGTCACGAGTAACGAAACAGCACTATACCTTCAGCAGTAAGCGGTCGCCAACAGAATGGAAACACCCCCCCCCTCTTCTCCAAAAAAAAAAAGAGGTTTAAGGTAGCGCCATCTGCTGGGAAGGTAATGGCGATAGTATTTTGTGACAGCGCATGTATCATACTCGTGGAGGTTTTTTGAAAGAAGGCAGAGTGACCGCTGACTGATACTGCGAGACGATGACACGACTGCGCGAAGGAGTTAGGACTCCTCCCCGAAGGTGTCATCTTCCTTTACCACAACGCACGATCTATTACAGCTCAGAAGACCACCTTGCTGTTGAAGTAGTTTAGCTGGAATAACATCGACCCCTTCTTACCCGGATCTCGCTCCAAGCTACTTTCACCTTTTCCCTCACTTGAAAGATCACCTAGTAGGCCGACGATTCACTTCACATGAGGGGAGGCAACACTTCGCGACAGCGTGGCTGAACACGCAAGGACAAGTTTTCTAATATTCAGACTCATCCTACGAAGCGACAAGTGCCTCAACAGATATGGGGACTATGTGGAAAAATAACCTTATGTATGTAACATCAGATGGAGTATTACTTATACAAATAAATTAGACTCATTTCACTGCAGCCTTTGTAACCTTAGTTTCTGATCATCCCTCATATATTCCAACAACACTATACTGTAATATCTACCGGAAATACATTTTTAGGGTCCTTTGAATCCAAAAAGAACTAGTTTTAGAAAAAGTCCGTGTGTGGCTGTGTCTGTGGTCAGCATATCTCAAAAACGAAAATTCGGTTAAATAATAAACTTGGTATATAAGTTATGTAACTTACAAGGATGTAATGCGAAGATTTTCAGGAAAATCTACCGGCCCATATCTTTACATGGAAAGTTTTCCGAAAATTTTGATTTTTTCAAAAATGGCTCTAACCATTTTGAATAAACTACCATATGCTCATATTTCTATGACAGACAAAATGTATATCTTTATTTTTCAGGGAATAGCCTATGAAGGTCTCTTCAATCAAGCTTTATACACAAAATATGTAGATCTTGTTAAAACACACGATTTATGTCATATTCTCTCTCTCCCTCTCTCTCTCTCTCTCTTTCAGTTAACCATTAATTCCCTAATTCCCTTCCAATTTCAAAGAGACAAGTAATATGACCAATTCTGTTAATGTTTATCTCAATTAGCATAATGTAAATAAAATATTAATATTTTGTAACAACAGTTTGTTTGCGGATCAGCTAAAGAAAGTCGTGTGATTGGAACACATTACATTTTTGCTTAGTACAATTTCGTTTATGATAAAGTATACCACTTATGCAAGACTGTACAAAAGTTCTTCTAGGTTACTCCAAAATTTTCAAGATATACATTTTATTTTCCATTTAAATATTTTTGTTGTGTGGTATTTTAATCAAAGTGTCATAGTACTTTTAAAAAAATAAAAAACTTGGAAAATGTTACATCTAATGGGCAATTGGGGTGAGGATTTATTGAAAAATCTTCATTTCACATTTTTAGAGGATCCGAAATTTTGTTTTTAAATTATGCTGTTCACAGACACCAACCGCATAGACACACCACCCCACACGTAGACGGGCACTCACGTAACTTTTTCTTAGAATTCTTTTTTAATTTCTCTACACAGTACATGGAACACAGAGAAGGTAAAAATTCAATACTAAGATTTCACCGGAAATACACGATTTAGGGTCCTCTATATCAAAAAAAATCTGATGTGCTCCATTCATATGACTTTCTCTACATCTCTGTAACAAATTATCCTTAAAAAGCTTATTTTTCTATCTACCTCATGCTAATCGAGATAAACATTACCAGAAATATTCTTATTATTTAGTTCCTTATAAGTTGACGGGAGAAATAGAACACATAGACTAAACCGAGACTCGAATGTTTTAAAATGTGGTTGCTATGGGATTGAAATCCGTTTATTTGCGTGGGCAGGAGTTCACAAGTTCCCGTATGAGTGTTTTAAAACTGAAACCAATAACAAGGAATATCTCGAAAACGGTCAGCACCACGAAAAAAACGTATATGACATAAATTGTGCGGTTTAATTAGATGTACATTTTTGGTGTGTTAAGTTTTTGTCTGTCTCTGGTGGTTTATCAGTTATGCAAAATTCAGAAAAATGCATGCAGAATAAAGAGGACTTTATGTGCTATGCCCAGAAAATGCAATATATACATTTTATTTGTCATGTAAATATCTTAAATATAAGAGACTTTAATCAAAATCGTTAGAGCCATTTTTGAGAAGACCAAAAATTTTTGAAATCTTTTCTATGTAAAGTGTAGTTGGGGGTCGGAGGATTTTCTTGAAATCTTCGTATCGCATCCTTGGAAGATACAGACTTTAAATTAAGCTTGGTGTTTAACGGACTTTTCTTTTTGAGCTATGCAGCCCACAGACACACATGCACAGACATTTTTCTAAAATTGCTTTTTTTTTTTTTTTTTTTTTTTTTTTTTTTTTTTTTTTTTTTGGATTTGGGGGGTCCCAAAATATGTACTCCGGTGGAATCTCGGTATCGAATATTTGGGTGCAATACAATACCTTCTCTATACGCAATGTAGGTACATTGTATGTATAGAGAAAGTAAAAAGATTTTTTAGAAAAAAGTCTGCATGTGCTCGTGTGTCTGTGAACACTATAGCTCAGAAACGAAAAGTTGATAAAATACCAAACTTGGTAATTAAATTTAGTATCTCCCAAGGAATCGACACAAAGAATCTGAGAAAAATCCCTCCACCTAAAACTACCCTTTACGTGGAAAAAAATTCTAAAATATTGATCTTTTCATAAATGGCTCTAACATTCTTGATTATACCGCACATTTAAGATATTCATATGAAAAACAAAAGGTATATCCTAAATTTTCTGGGAATAATCTCTTCATTCTGGATGAGATTTGCTGAATTTTGAGTGGTAAACCGAAATTTACACAAAAGCCTACTAAACAAAAAATGCAGATCTCGTTAAAATACACGGTTTATGTCAAATACATTTTTTCGTGGAGTTGACCATTTCCGAAGTATTTCTTGTTACTTGTTTCAGTTTTAAAATACTAAAACTCTTCTTATATGGGACTTTGTAAACCCTTAGCCATTTAAAGAAACAGATTTCAACCTTATGGCAAACCAACTTTTAAAAGATTTTACTATCGCTTTAGCCTAGTGTACTCCCTTATTTCCCTCCTACTTACAAAGAAGCAAATAACAAGACTATTTCTGCTAATATTTATCTCGATTGCTATGAAACAGACGAATAAGCGTTTTAAGAATAATTTGCTACAGAGATGTAGAGAAAATCAAGAAAATGGAACACATCAGATATTTTATTAAAGGTTCTCAAAACTTGACCAAAACATATATTTCATGAGGAATTTCGGTATCGAATTTTTGGTGGAATTTGATATATTCTTTATCTACTATGTACTTGGCAGTGACAGTAAAAATTAAAATCTTACAAGCCAATCTATGTGGGTTGCTTAAGTTGTTCTAGCTCAGTGTATTACACGTAGGCTTTTCCACTTCATTGTTTTTATTATTTGTAGGCTTGTTCTCGACGTTTTGAGCTAGATGCGGCCTTTTCTTTTTCTGTTTTCTCTTCTTTGATTCTGGTGTTCCATGTTACATGCCAACATGTTTTATCAGCAGTTTTTCCTCTACTGAACTTAGTCGATATACGATCTCTATCATATACAAATCGAGAACAAATAAAACAGATATAGGATACAGAATCTTATCAAAAATAGCGGTAATTTAATTGACTTGATCACTGACGCGATAACACTTCGCAGAAATCGCTTTTAAGTAATACTTGAAAACCTTTCGATCTCATATCGCAAACGCAACCATTCACGCGCAGAAAACTTGACAAGAGTAGCTGTTATCATTACCCTCGCAGTTATCTATAATTGCTTTTCTGTTCCCTTCAAGACAGCTTTCACAAGAAGGGCAGTCTTTGACCTGAGAACATCTCTATGAACCACTACATCTGATAGGGAGTGAAAACCTATTATGCTGCATGCTTTATGCTTCATGCCTAGAAAAATATGCTTCCTGATAAACCCGAACTTCCTAAATCAGGGACCTATTTCACAATTTGACAATGTTTACAAGCTATGCTAATTGTTAATTATGTTTGTAATTTGTAAAATTCCGTTTCACAATGAGTGTTTATAAAGTAGATCTTCACGAAGAAACTTAAATGTTTTCAAGTGAAGTTTATAAAGTATACAGCTGTTTTGTTTCACAGCTGTACTGTGGTAATACTTTGTACAAAACCCCAGAAGGAATCTTTATATAAACAAGTTACCTAAAGGCCAAGGAAAAAAATTTCTAGGAAACAGGAAAAAAATTCTAGAAAACAGGAAAAAACACTGACTGAATACCATCATATTTATTTTGAATAACACTTTTATCAGCAATTATGAAAATATCTTTTTTTAACATTCCTTTACATCTTTACAGTTTTTACATTTTGATTTACAGCTTGTGAATCCTGCTCATAAATTACACAAAAGTTAAAGGCAATGAAACAGAAAATGTAAAAAATATGGCAATAAAGCAGCATCTAATTATCCCGAGCAATAGGGAATTTCCACAATTACCAAAATTTAGACTTACCAAACATATAGTATCCAACTATACCCAAGACGAAAGAAACCCCACTTTTGCTACGCAGCATGCTTCGCTGTGTTTATGAAAGATAAGACTGTACCACGGCGATATTTCCAGCTGTACTGATTAGGTTCAGTCCCTCGAGGGCTTGCTAAGGCAGTGGAGGATGAATAGTTCTGCCAACTCTCACCAGGTCGCAGCAAAAATCGCATATTACGTCATTTTGGCAAGTTGTATAGTAATCTTGCATCTGCGGTAACTGTGTAGTTACCAACAATGCAGTTTGAACTGTGTAAGGGGGTAACGGCTTACAATCAAATATAATTGCATTTAATTGTAATTTGTGTTTTTTTTTATTAACGAATGGTTTAAGGTTTGTAGAGTAATATATATTTTAATATTTGTGAAGAAATTGCATAGGAAAGTATACAATTAATAATATGCCGCAATATATCTGAAAAATGCATAAACTGCTATTTAGTAGCACTTGCAGTGATTCAGATAATGATGAAGTATGAAGAGAAACATTATAGAATCAAAATTAATAATGCATTTACATCACTTTATGAATATAGTGAGTGGTTTAGGATGTGTTCCTTTGCAATGGGATTGTTATTGCAAGATATAGGACATCACCAGGGAAAGGCATTTCTTGGCCTGCTTCTTCAAGTTTAGTGCACGCGGGCTGTGGACCCATGAGACGACGAGCAGCAAGAACGTAAACAAAATGACTTCTTGCGCACTCAGTCGAATGACGTACAGTCACGTATAAAATAAATGTTGAGTTGCTGACGAGCATGTAATTAAATATAAAGATGCAGAGCAGACATTAAATTGTACATTGAGGTACGAAAAAGAGACAAAACAATACAAACTTAAACTATATGTGACAGGCTTAGGCTTTCACGGCCGGCGTTATCAATCTTACTATCTAAGTTTGCCGGGCTTGTAGGCCGTGGTCCAGTGGTTGGTATAACCGACGTTTCGCCAAAAGCTGCGTCCAGCCTGGACTCCGGAGCTAGACTCTCACCCTGAAGATGCCGAACGCAGCTTTTGGCGAAACGTCGGTTATACCAACCACTGGACCACGACCTACAAGCCCGGCAAACTTAGTTAATAATATTTATATGTGACACATTGAATTCTTTATGCTACTCATAATATTCTATACAGAAACGATACTTTTTATCTATTGCAATGTATGATCACATACATTTTTAATGTTTTAAATTTTTTCTTTGGTTAGGGTGAAACACGATTTATACTCCGAAAATGTTCTCCCCACGTCACAAGATGTAGTGGGAGCAGACTTAAACTTCAGATCATTTCTGTGTAATTCACTGTACTCTATATTCTGTAGGTTGGCTTTCGATGGACTTTGCTGATATCATACAATTTTGAGTATCCTGGGTTTTCTCAAGACATTCTCGAGTTTATTCCTCACTGGCAGAGCTGCTCTATCGGTAACTTGAGAAATATTTGTCGAAAATTCCTGTACATGAAGAATGACAACCGGCAGTCTAGTCTCCTAGATTCCAAAGAAGTAATAGATGTAGGTAAATATTTATAATTATTCTTAATGGTTCTTAAGTCTTGAAATATGAGCTAAATTTTTGTTTTGTCAATGGAAATCCATAGTTTATCTGCCACGGCTTCCAGTGCATCAGCTAACACGTCCTCATAGTGCGTACGTACATGTCTACAGAGTGTTCTTTCGGAAGTTAGTTTACGCCCTATATATTTCTCCGTAAATGCAATGAATGCATGATTTTGCAGCTTGTGTAAAGGTATGTCAGTGGAAACCATATTTCACACAATTCTTTACAAAATGTGTTTTCCCTGTCTGGTAGTGTGTTTGAACTGGAAGACAGATCAAAATTCGCTTTAGTTTCCGTTACCTGAATATTTGCTTTATGTTTTTTACTTTCTCTACACATACTATGTACATAGTGTATAGAGAAGGTATTGTATTCCACTCAATAAATTCGATAACGATATTTTACCGGAAATACAAGTTTTGTATCCAAAAAAAAAAAACATTTTCACAAAAAGGTCCGTATGTGTCTGTCAATGTGTCCGCGTGCCTGTGAACACTATAACTCAAAAATGAAAAGTCAGTGATATCCTCTAATAACCTGTAAATACCTCCTTATTCTGAATGAATTTTGCTGAATTTTGCGTAACTGGTAAACCGCAAGAGATAGACAAAACCTTACTTCAAAAAAATGTAGATCAGTCTAAAACACACAATTTTGTCATATGCTGTTTTGTTTCGTAGAATTGACCATTTCTGAGATTTTTTTTCAGATGTAAAATACCTTCAATTTTCTCACACGGAAAGTTGTAAACTCCTGGCCCTGCAGATAAATGGATGTCATCCACATGGCAGCCGGCTTTTAAAATATTTGGTTATAATTTTAGCCTAGTGCACTCCCTTATTTTCCTTCTACTTACAAGGAAGCAAATAATTAAGACAATTTCTGCAAATGTTTATCATACCATAACATAGATAGAAGAATATGCTTTCTAACAATATTTTGTTAAGAAATTTGTAGAGAAAGTCATGTGAATGGAACACATCAGGTTTTTTGGTATTGCAGTGTTCATTTATGTACTATGCGTCCTGGGACGGCTGTGACAGCGCGGCTCAACCTTATCCTCACGTCCGTACGCTTGCAACCTCCTGCGCTTAGTGGGACAGGAAAGTCAGGAAATGCCTCTCCCTGGACATCACATTCAGTATGCAACACATAAAAGAAAAGCCCTAACCTCAAAACAACAGAGGTGCAGATATACATATCTATATATACACGCAATGTTGATGTAATAATGCGCATTCCTCAATCGTGCAGTAAAATCAAAGGCATCAATGTAACAAATATACTAAAATGCGAGACTTTGTAATTGGGTGTATCATTTGTATCATTGAATCTTCAAATACGATTAAATTACTTTATATAGTGTATTTCATATTAAATCACACATAAATCTTATCGAATGTGCTAGTTATATGGAGACATAACTTTGCTCTTTTGTATTTTTATAATACGTGGTTAGAGGTACTTTGAAATGGGAATATGACTGAATCTTTAATTTTGTGAATTGAATATCTGGTTAACACAAACCTTTATTGTGAAACAGAGCTTACAAGCATTTGTAATCTTTCCCTTGTTATTTGTATATTGTTAATATGTAAATTGTAAATATTGCGAAACAGACTTCTGGTATGGGTAAATGCGGGTAACATCCTAGAAGGTAGGGCAGTGTGACGTAACCTAACTACGCATCTTTCGGAGCACTGGCCTAATGAAAAGCTAAAAAATTATACTTATTAAAATGAAAATATGCGTCATATAAAAACAAATTATTTATTCATTATTGTACATTAATTAATGTTCGAAACTCAATATATCTCATACTTTTTATCAAGCTGAAGAAATTTACATAATATCGCTTATAAATTTGCGGAAAATATGAACAAAAAATCCAATACTTTAAATCTTTTACACGAAATAAAATATAAATCCAGGAGTTCATTTATTAAACCATGATCCTCAGTCTGAGTAAACAGTAATTAGCAGAATTGAAAAATCATCTGTATTGTACATATATATGGTATATATGTAAATTACCTTTATCTAAATTTACGTGTCACACACACATATATATATATATATATATATGTGTGACACGTAAATCTCTCCCTAATATATATAGGGAGAGATTATAAAAGTTGAATATTACATTGTGGTAACTTACATTTATTTGTATTGCTGACACGTTCAATTATGCATTTATATTCTTCTATTGTTTAGTATATTTTTGGCAATCTCCAAGGTGCGTGTGTGTATATGTGTTTTTGGGGGTGGGAGAATCCATTGCAGCATCTTATATGTCACAAGCTATAAAAGAGTATATTCTTCCCTGACTGACCAACTATTGTAGAAAGCATCTCGTAATTGTGTATACCAGCGTTGCGTCTCTAAGTAGAACGCTTGCTTCTGAGTTGCAAACACCCAAATCAGAAGGAATGGGGTGTTAGTTACTTGATACCAATAACAAACGGAGTCAAGCATGACCATGACTGTCATAGATAACTTTTAATTGCCGGAATTATTTTGCTAAATACGCCGTTTCTTTATTTTTATCTTTAATTTTATGAAGTTTAATACCTTATATAAGAGGATTATATACTTTTAATTTGGGATTATTTTTTTTTTTGGTTTGTACAAGTATAGGAGTATATTCAGTAATATTAGCTGGTTGATCTTCTAATTCTAGTTATGCGTTATTGGGGGGTTTACGTGCAGTAGCACAAACTATTTCTTATGAAGTAAGACTAGCTTTAATTTTATTGTCATTTATTTTTTTAATTAGAAGATATTCTTTATTAGATTTTTTTTATTATCAAATGGGTATATGATTTCTTTTTTTATGTTTACCTTTATGTAATGTATGATTTGTTTCTTGTCTTGCTGAAACTAATCGTAGACCATTTGATTTTGCTGAAGGGGAATCTGAATTAGTATCAGGATTTAATGTTGAATATGGTAGAGGTGGTTTTGCTTTAATTTTTTTAAGAGAATATTCTAGAATTTTATTTATAAGAATATTAATATGTGTTATTTTTCTTGGGTCTAATTTAAATTCTTTTATATTTTATTTAAAATTGATTTTTATTGCTTTTTTATATGTATGAGTACGGGGCACTTTACCTCGATATCGATATGATAAGTTAATATATTTAGCATGAAAGAGATTTTTACCTTTATCATTAAATTTTTTATTTTTATATTTGGGATTAAAAATTTTCTTTTAAGGGTTTAGTTAAGTATTAAAGTTAATAAGGGAATTTAACCCTTTCATTATGATTTCAAGACATAAGCTTATTCATTAAGTTTATAACTGAATATTATTGATAAAGAGTATTATCTCATAATTTAATAATTAAGGGATTTAAAATATAGTAAAGAAAGTATAAAATGGTTAGAATTTGTCCTGTTAAAATATAGGGATCTTCAACTGGTCGGGCTCCAATTCAGGTTAATAGAATTACGATTATAACTATGGTTCAGAATATAAATTGATTAATTGGATAATATTGTAATCCTCGTGAATTTGTAATAGTTAAGGGTATAAAAAATAAGATTGCAATTGATATGACTAAGGCAATTACTCCTCCTAATTTATTAGGAATAGATCGTAAAATAGCATAAGCAAATAAGAAATATCATTCTGGTTGAATATGGACTGGAGTTACTAATGGATTAGCAGGGATAAAATTATCTGGATCTCCTAAAATATAAGGTTCTTTTAAGGATAATAAGGATAGGATAATAAATAATATAATAAATCCTAAGATGTCTTTAAATGTGAAATAAGGATGGAAGGGAATTTTATCAATATTTCTATTTAATCCTAATGGGTTATTAGATCCAGTTTGGTGTAGAAATAATAAATGGACTATAACTGTTGCTGCTACAATAAAAGGGAGAACAAAATGAAATGTAAAAAAGCGATTTAAGGTTGCGTTATCAACGGCAAAACCACCTCATACTCATTGAACTAGATCAATACCTAAATAAGGAATAGCTGATAATAAGTTAGTAATTACTGTAGCTCCTCAAAAAGATATTTGTCCTCAGGGTAATACATAACCTATAAATGCTGTTGCTATAACTAAGAATAGAATTACTACACCAACTATTCATGTGTAATAAAATTTATATGAGCCGTAGTATATTCCTCGTCCAATATGTAAATAAATACAAACAAAAAATATTGAAGCACCATTCGCATGTAAAGTACGTAGGAGTCAACCATAATTTACGTCTCGACAAATATGAGCTACTCTAGAAAATGCTAAGTCAATATGGGCTGAATAATGTATTGCTAAGAATAAACCTGTTATAATTTGAATTCCTAAACATAATCCTAAAAGGGAACCAAAATTTCATCAAGTTGAAATATTTGATGGTGTTGGTAAATCAACTAGGGCATTATTGGAAATTTTAATTAGGGGATGAATTTTACGTAAGGGTTTAAACATTAATTTATTTGACGTAGGGGACCTTTATAAATATTAATAATTTTAACAACTGCAATTAAAGTTAAGAATAGATATGATGCAATTAAAATTATAATTATATTAATAGGTTGATTATATATTTTTAGTAAAAAATTATTAGGTAGTAAGTTTAGTATTAATCTATTTTCTAAATTTTCGTATAAATTTATAGAATAATTTATATTAATATAATAAATTCTTGTAAAAATAATCGGAAGAGAAATTATGGTTAATAAAATTTTATTAGAATAGAAAAATATTTCATTTGAGGCTAAACTAGTTACATATATAAATAAAACTAATATACCTCCTAAATAAATTAGAAGTAGAATATAGGAGAATCAAAATCTTAAAGATATACATCCTCTAATTAAACATATACAAATTGTTTGTAAAAATAGAATTAATCCTATAGATAAAGGATGGTTTAGAAATAAAAATATAATTCTTAAAGTTAATATAATTCTTAATAGTATATATATAATATCAAAGGGTAGTTTAAAGTAAAATATTAGTTTTGGGAATTAATGATAAGAATTTCTTCCCTTTGAAGTTTTAAAAGTAAGAAGACTTAATTTTGGTTTACAAGACCAATGTTTTATTTTTAAACTATTAAAACATTTAATGTTAATAATATTTTATTTTATATTTTTTTGTGGTTTATGAGTATTTTCTTCAAAACGTAAGCATTTATTGATAACTTTATTAAGATTAGAATTTATTGTTTTGATTTTATTTATTATTTTATATTATTATATAGTTATAATAAATAGAGAATTGTATATAACAATGTTTTTTTTATCTTTTGCAGTTTGTGAAGGGGCTTTAGGTTTATCTATTTTAGTGTCAATAATTCGTACTCATGGTAATGATTATTTTAATTCATTTGGTTTATTACAATGTTAATATATGTTTTTTATATAATTTTTATAATTCCTTTATGTTTTATTTATGGAGGATGATATTTAATTCAAAATTTATTATTTTTTTTGAGATTAATATTTTTGGTGAATATTGATTTCTTTTGTTGAAGAGGTTTAAGATATATTTTTGGTTATGATTATTTATCATATGGGTTAGTAATATTAAGATTTTGAATTTGTATTTTAATAATTTTAGCCAGTTATTCTGTTATTTGTTATAAATTTTATAATAAGTTATTTTTATTTATAATTCTTATGTTATTGATTATATTATATTTTACTTTTTGTAGATTAAATATAATTTTTTTTTATTTTTTTTTTGAAGGTAGTTTAATTCCTACTTTATTTTTAATTTTTGGTTGAGGATATCAACCAGAACGTTTACAGGCTGGTATTTATTTATTATTTTATACTTTATTTGCTTCTTTACCATTATTATTAGGTATTATATATATATATAATAATTTAAATTATTTAGTTTTTTCATTATTATATATAAATAATTTTATAAATTTATTTATATATATTAGAATAATTTTAGCTTTTTTAGTTAAAATACCTATATATTTAATACATTTATGATTACCTAAAGCTCATGTTGAAGCTCCTGTTTCAGGATCTATAATTTTAGCAGGAGTATTACTTAAATTAGGTGGTTATGGGTTATTACGAGTGTTTGATTATTTAATAGAAATTGGTATATTAATAAATGTATTTTGATTATCAATTAGATTAGTAGGAGGCTTTTTAGTTAGATTAATATGCTTACGTCAAGTAGATATAAAAGCTTTAATTGCTTATTCTTCTGTAGCTCATATAGGATTAGTAATTGGGGGTTTAATGACATTAAATACTTGGGGATTTTATATAACTTTTGTTTTAATAATTGCTCATGGTTTATGTTCTTCAGGATTATTTTGTTTAGCTAATATTAGTTATGAACGTTTAGGTAGACGGAGATTATTAATTAATAAAGGTTTATTAAATTTGATGCCTAGAATAGCATTATGATGATTTTTATTATCTTCTTGTAATATAGCAGCTCCTCCTTCATTAAATTTATTAGGGGAAATTGGTTTATTAAATAGAATAGTTGGTTGAATATGATTAGTTATATTGTTTTTAATAATGATTTCATTTTTTAGAGCTGCTTATACTTTATATTTATATTCTTATAGTCAGCATGGAATTTATTATTCTGGTATTTATAGAAGAGTAAGAGGTTATTGTCGTGAATATTTATTACTTATGTTACATTGATTACCTTTAAATTTATTGATTTTGAAGAAAAATCCCTTACACAGGCACCACAAACCAAACTGTTCAAACGGCCGTGAGCAGTAAGATGAGAGATAATGGACTGGCCATCCATTCAAAGCCAACCGTCTCGGGCCAATTCTAACAACTGTTATGAAATGCTTCTGTGATAAAGACGGGGAGGGCCCAAGTAAAATAGCCGGCGAATGGCACGCTTGGATGCCGACTGGGTTATATTTGGTTGAAGGTGAATGTATTTGTTTCTTTTTCTTTTGTAAAATTTACAGCTTTATTGAAAATATAATATTTATACAATATGAAAAAATGTATAAATACTTGAATTTTGTGGTTGAAGTTAGGTGTAACAATAAATTAAAAGGAAAATAAAACAGTCATTAAGGAATGCAAATGGTTGACAAAACACTTTAATATCAATTATGCTACAGCAGCCTATAATGGTCTAACTGTCCATTGTTAAAGCATTCATTTTAACAATATAATAAGGAAGAGAGCGGATGTTCGGTTAAGTATGTACACAGAGTATGCTTGATGCATATTGACTTGGCGTACACATGGGCACAGCAACACAGCGTCGCGATTGGGCGGTAGACCTTACGATGTGTACATGAGAATGTTAATAAACACTGAGTTAAACTACGTGCGCACATAACGGAACGTAGTGAAACTGCAATGAACATTTTATTCATTGTCTCTTTTTGTACAGACGAACCAGAGATCCCCATTTCTGGACAAAAGTAGGTCACACGGGCCTACCATCTTTGCTACTACCATCACATTTAGGTAGGGGGGATGAGGGGAGAGTTCAGAAGGGCGATCATATCTGGATGAGGGCGGTCGCAAGCATGGGCGGTTCCCAACGTTTCCAGATCAGACACATCGACGACCCCCCACGATCCTAAGTTAATGGAATCCGCCGAGGGGACACCCGCGCGAGAGCAGCCGCTTCGACGTCAGAGAAGAATTTCTACAAAACGCACATCTACCGCCAAGTCTTTACCTGTTGAATACCGTAACTTGGTCCTAATACCCTGAAACAGATGACAAAAAATAACATTTTATGTACAGGAAATGATGAATAAGAACGTCGTGGTAGAAGAGAAGCTATTTTGGCATTCGCCTGTTGAACCTGGGAGACAACAAATGGGTAAGAGCGGGCGGTCACGAAGGATCGAGTCCGGAATATACTGAATGCGTCTGGCAGGTGTCCGTATACAGGGAATTTAAAAATGTTAGCTATCAGTGTTTCACTTTCTCGACCATGTGTATATAATGTAGAGAAGACTTGTTGTATACCCAAACATTTGATACCGAGATTACAATAGAAATAGATGTTTTGAGACCCCTTAAATTTAAAAAAGATAATTACAAAAATGTCTGTGGGTGTGTCTGTGTGTGCATGTGTGTGTGTGTGTCTGTCTGTGGACAGCATAACTGAAAAATGAAAAGTCACTTAAACATCAAACTTGTTATTTAAGTTCACTATCTTTCAAGGATGCTACTCGAAATCTCACACCCCCAACTACCTTTTATATGCAATAATTTTCGAAAATATCATTTTCTTAAAAATGGCTGTGACGATTTTTATTAAAATGGCATATGTTTAACACATTTTCATTAAAAACAAAATGTACGTTTACTGTCTTCGTGGTCGGGTGGTCAAGGAGCTAACTTCTCGCCCGGAGATCGAGGGATCGATTCCCGGCTGTGGTGAGGATTTTTTTTAAACCAAAATTATTCCCTATTCCCCACAGATTCTGAAAGTATGTATGTAAGACTGAATATGTGTGTTTAAAGAAAATAAAATGATTAAAATCCAAAGTAAAGAATCTACAGTCAACGAGTTGTTTCTAATGCAAAGCCCCCGATATGACCTTAGATGTTAGAGGGGGCTATATTAATGAAACAACAAAAAAAAAAGTATATTGAATTCTCTGGAAATGGCCTCTGAAGACCTCTTATTCTAGATGACTTCACGAGAAACCGTAAGAGATAGACAAAAGCTTATCTACTGCATAAAAATATAGGTCTCGTTAAAACACACAATTTATGTTGTATACATTAACCATTTGAGAGATATTCCTTGTAATTGGTTTCATTTTTAATCAGGAAGTCATCTTTCGTTTTATATCTCATTTGGTTTACTTCTATCCACGTAAATAGAACCGAATTTCAATTGTTTCACATAGTGACCACTTTTAAACGTTCTGACTAATGCTTTTGCCTAGCGTACTCTTTTATTTCCCCCTTACTTACAAGAAGGCAAGTAGTAAGACAATGTCTGATAATGTGTAACTTGATTAGCATGATATAGATACAAGAAAAATCGTTTGTAACATCTGAGTGTGAGTTTGGGTTGTATGCGCCCGCGTGTGTGGTAAATGAACAGGATTCTTGTGAAAGATAAATAAGATGCAAAGTGCAATATGGACACCAGCAATAAAACACACATGCAACAGCAGCTTCAACCACCTGGGGAACATGATGGATCTAGCAGGAAACACCAGTGTTGCCGAAGCACATCCCTTGTGGCAGCCGGGCCAATTACAGATTGTCACTCGATCTGCGCCAGCCCCTCCCATTCTATGCCAAGCGACCACATATGAGATTTGTGATGGACAAAGCGGCGCAGGTGGGTTTCTCCGGGTTCTCCGGTTTTCCCCGCCATCGCATTCCGCCGGTGTTCCATTTCCAATCCATGTATCACCAGTTTCATCACCTGCGGTGCCACAAGTAGTAAAAGCGGACGTTAAACACTACCATTACTACTAGCTAGAGTATATAGTGGAACAGTTCCCAGCCACTTCACACAGTCCCTGAAGATTGCCGTGGAGTTTAGAATAACCGGAGGCTCGGATTTTATAAACCTGACACAGCTGATTACCCGCAAAGGTATGGTTAAAAAAAATATCAATATTGATTTCTGTTTCACCTGGATCATCTCAGTTACACTGAAACTGCTTCCCATATTTTACCAACCCATAATTTTTAAACAAAGATCTCCCACCGGTATCCTTTCTTTATATTTAAAGCGTTTCATTATTTTGCACTTGCACAAAAATTACTTAACTATTTTGATTTAAATACTGTAAGTTAAAGATATTTGTGGTAGCGTTGCTGCTTGCCAAGCGGGTTCGATTCCCAGTAGCGGCGTGGAGCTCTTTTCCCCGCTGGAAATAAAAAATATAAATGGCGTGTTATTTATGGACGCTCTTTAACTGCTGTGGTTCTCAGCGTCCCATTCTATACTGGGCGTGAAAGACCGCTTAATTTTGCTCAGAGGCCTCTCTATCAGGCTTGATGCTCTTTTACTTGCCGTAAATCTACGACACGGGACCAACGGCTTTACTTCCCTTTCGAAAGAAACCATGCTAAGGATTTGTATACACCCGAAAAGGTCCATCGTCCTCCGCCGGGTTTGAACCCGCGACCTTGAGTATATGAAGTTAGCATGGTAACCATTACACCACGGAGGGTGACATCTGTGCCTGTGTGTATTTCCGTCAACACCAACTGCAAATAACTCTAAAATGACACGTAGGTTAAATAAATTTGGTACTAAGATTAAAAAAAAACAAAAAACTTATACCACAAACTATCCTTTATGTGGAACATTTTTCAAACGTTTTGATTTTCTCAAAATAGGTCTAACGTTTTTGATTAAAATATTTTGCTATACATACTTGCATGACAAATAAAATACGTACCATGAAGCTTCTGGAAATAGCCTCTGAAGTAACATTCTTATTGACTTTTGCACTACTAATAAACTGTGAGATATAGATAAAATCCTACCACAAATGTGTAGATTTCTTTGAAGCACACAATTTAGTCAATTTTTTTCTGGAGTTCACAAGTTCATAAATATTCATTGTTATTGGTTTGAATGCTCTGGTATTGATACTTTCTTAAATGGGAAATCTTATATATTTTATTCTCTCTCTCTCTCTCTCTCTCTCTCTCTCTCTCTCTGTTGGTCATGCAAAGAGAACATATTTTCAAAGCTATCACATAGCGACCATATTTTATACTTTTAATTCGTTTAAGCCTAAGGTATTTTCCTAATCCGCTTGTACTTAACAAGTCAATATGTAATAACACAATTTATAAAAACATTTATCTCCATTAACATGAAGTAGTGAAAAGCAAACACAAATCGTTAGTAAAGAAAATATCACATGATTTAATTCGTGCATGAATGGCTTAACGAGTGATTTTATAGTTCATAGGTTATTTTCTGGTTGAAAGAAGCTAATTTGTGAAATTGAAGAATAATAAATAATATAACAAAAAAAAAAAAATCATCCGAGTTATTTTTAAAGAACACATTAACCTCATTAAGTAAATGACAATCGGATAGAATAATGCTTGCATAATTTCGATTTATTGCTAGAATAAAGCTGAACATTCTTAAATTTCTCAAATATTTACCTTTAAAATAGAATACAAAACAGAATAATTATAATAAAATCTCTTGGCCATATTTCAAAGCAAACTACTCATTTTAAGCGCTACAATATTATAAAGAACGTTTTTGAACAATAAGAGTAGATGCTCAAAATTAGATATTTACACTAGCGTTTAATCACAACCACCGAAAATGCATCCAGCAGTTTTAATATCAAAGTGGCCGAAATAACATGTATCATGTCGCGGTTTGCTGTTGGCGGCGTCGCATCTGTAATATTTTTGACAATTTTCGGGATCAGGAAAGGTTCCTGCAGTTGTGCAGCGAAATACTCCAATTGTTGTACTGCCTGGGGTGGATGTAGTAGGTTCCGCAGTAGTTGTAATTGTAGTAGTAGGTGTTGTAGTAGTTGTGGTGGTGGTGGTGGTGGTGGTGGTTGTCGTTGGTTTAGTAGTAGTTGTGGTGGTGGTCGTCGTTGGTTTAGTAGTAGTCGTTGTGGATTCAGTAGTGGCTGTAGTGGTGGTTGTTGGTTCAGTGGTCGTTGTAGTAGTGGTTGTTGTTGGCTCAGTAGTGTTTGTCGTAGTTGTCGTTGGCTCGGTGGTTGTTGTAGGCACAGTAGTAGTTGTTGGTATAGTAGAGGTTGTCGTAGTTGTTCGCCGAGTGGTTGTTGTGGGCTCAGTAGTTGTAGTGGTTGTTGGCTGAGTAGTAGTTGTAGAACTTAGAGTAGTGACTCTAGCGCTAGTTGTAGTTGCTCCTGTTACAACTGTAGAAGTTATGGTAGTTGCTCTTTCAGTAGTTTTGCTTGGTTCTTGTTTGCTCCTGCATACGAAGCTATCAGCATCAAATGTTTCGTTCACTGCACATCGGAATAACTTTGGCTGCAGTCCTTTACCACTCACATTCACGCAACTATAATATATGTTAGGATTAGCTTCTAGGGATCCTGTCTGCAGCAATTTCTCACATGGGGGTACTGGTCTGCGCACACATATATCATCGTCATCTTCTAAGTCACACTCCTCCGTCTCGGCGTTGAAAGCGCTGCCCCAAGGACAGAAGTATTGCTTGTCATAGTCATACTCGACGACAGGATCCAAGCTTTTTGGTGGAGATCCACAGCTGTAATAGACATTGCAGTCGTAGGGGTCTGGAAATATACCTTCGTTGTGGCATCGGAATTTTATACCACCGTAGCATTCTCCTATGCGCTTCATGCACCTTGCTGTTGAATGGCTGCAGCCCTCGTCAGCATCGCAGGTGTCTACCTGCAGTTGTTGGTATGAAGATGTTCCGTTCTCGAACTCGTTTAGCACGCATATTGACACCTGGTTACAGCTGGAACACATGGGACCAGGCTGTGTGCATTCCCATGTGACCTTCTGGTATACTGCTGAGTACCATCGGCGAGTCAGTGATCGTCCGTTCACCACTACAGTCTGTAATCATAAACAGCTTCATTGTTTCTAAACCGATGTTAAACTATAGCGAATAACACATTGTAAGACATAATAGTGGAGGGCATCCGATAATCCTGTTGAGTAAAATTAGATATATTTCATGAAGTAAGAGATAATATTGCATCAGTTTAAGTAACCGATATTGGAGGTAATATAAAAATAATGACACAGCATGGCTTCATAAGCAATGCTGGCATAAGCATGGATTTAGCTATAAAAACTCCAGAAAGTAGCCAGGAGTGCTCCTGCACCTGGTTGCTACAAGACGAATCCCGATCGACGTTGGGCCAATTGTCGAGTTACATGTTAAGGTGTGTGACCTTTAACTAGAGCAGAATGAGCAAAGTAACTCTTGAGGAATAAAGGTAGTATATTGGGTTTTCACACATCTCCTCAGCCATGTATTCTAAAAAGTTTCTAAGACTGGCAATAAAAGCTCCGTGATTGGTCGCACCTTTTGATGTACTTATTTATAGTCCCAGATTTCTCCCCGAATACAGCTCCTTCTGCACCGAGGTCTCCTACCTCCCTCTCTCAAGTAAGAGCGCCAGCTCTAATCTGAACCTACACCTCCCTAACAATGCGCAGTGACGTTACACTAGATAAGGAAAACACCGATTCAATATTTTGACAAGGTTTAGCTAATGTTATACAGTATATTTTATTTCAATCATAATGTCTGATAACACATCAGCAGTATTTGGACCCAATCGTATGCATTATTCGTTCCCAAATTATTCTATTCAGTGTTTTGAATATTATAACATTTCTTATTCTGTATAAAGAACTGTGGTTGCAAAATTTGTTGCATGTCCGTTTGTCGTTTCTGAAACACAAATTTAAGACGTTTTACAAAATGGTCATTACGATGTAGTTTTATAATTATTACTTTCCCTATCAAATACTGTTCTTGTACTTACATAGTAGTTACAGAAGGAATTATATTCCACCCAAAAATTCGATACAGCGATTTCACAGAAACTACATGTATTAAGGGACCCTGAATAATTAAAAAAAAAGGTTTTAGAAAAAGTTCCATGTGTATATCCAACTTTTTATTTACGTTTAGTATCTTACAAGGGTACGACCGAAGATTTTTATGAAAATCCCCAACTCCAAGCTACTCATAACAACACCCCCAAACTACTCATGACAAAAAGAAAAGTCCGTTAAATATCAAACTTGGTATTTACGTTTAGTATCTTACAAGAATACGACAGAAGATTTTATGAAAATCCCTCACTCCAAACTATCGTTTACATGAAATATATTTTCGAAATTTTCGAGTTTCTTAAAATGGCTTTAAGGATTTTGATTACAATACCGTATATTAAACATGTTTATATAAAAAACCAAATGCATATTGAATTTGTAGGAAATAGCCTCTGAAGCTCTTCATTCTGGGAGACTTTTACGTAACTGGTCGTAAGAGATAGAAGAAAACTTTCAACATGGAAAATATAGATCTCGTTAAAACACGCAGTTCATGTCATATGCATTTTTACTAGAGCTAAACATTGGCGAGATACTCCTTGTTATTGGAATTAAAATTTTCAATACCTAGATTTTTTCTCAAATGGAAAGTCGTAATTCACTCATTTCATACTGGTCATGTAAAGAAAAGGGAATTTCGAATGCATCACATAGCGACTAGCTTTTATTCCTTTATTTGAGTATTCCTTTAACCTAGTGGGGGCCGTAAGTAGTTAAAGCGGGCGTTAAACACTACAAAAAAAATTAGCCTAGTGTATTCCCTTATTTTCTTTCACTTGGAAGGAAATATGTAACACAACCATTTCAGCTAGTTTTTATCTAGATTAGCAGAAGTAGAGAGAAGAAGTTATGCAAGTATTATTTATTGAGATCAGCTAAAAAAGTCATGTGAGTGTAACACATCAGACTTTTTAAAGAACAGTTCAAATTTATTTTCCTTGTTAAACAAGAAAATATAGTCTTGAATTAATTGTTTTTAAGGTAAATAATTTCTGTTCAACTTTGCGTTTTGGCTTTTGCAAAAAAGATATAAGTAGATATCAAATCAGGATGAGTTAGAAGTACAAAATTAGCATTTATTGGGGAAAAATTAGGATTATCGCGGCTGGAGGTCGACGACCGGATTAGTCTTTCTGGACTTTCTTCTCTTTCCTCTCTCCCAGGGATCACGTAAGCTCAAAGATTAATTTTAAAAAGCATTTATTTGTTAATGCCAGGACCGGATTCGGATGATGTCGTTTAAGCACCGGCCATCTGACCCCAAGGTCGCGGGCTCAAACCGGGATTAGACCGATGGTGTTTAGATGTGTTTAGAAACGGCAGTACTGTGTCAGTAGTTATACTGGTATGTAATCATGTACTAGAATAAATTCATGCACACCGGTGGAAACTGACAACGATGTTAAAAAGTAAGAATAATATCAGGATGAAGAGGGCTCTAAACATAGACGGGATCTCTAATGTTTCCAGATATAACGCATTCGACGTCTTCTGGCGCACTCCCACAAGTCCTGAGGCCCCGCTTGTAATGTGAAGGATCGTCACATCCGTAGAATACTGGAGGAGATCCTGACTGGTAAGTTCTGCTATGACGCCGGGAATAAATCTGTAACAGCGCACTACCACCTCCCCTTTGCAACTTGCCGCACACTGGCTAGTCATTCAACCCTGGAACAGATGGCAAGAAAGAATTGGGAACAGGAGTCTTGGTAAAAGACGAGCCAACCTAACATTTGTCTGCTTATCCGGGAAACCACGAAAAATCCATAGATCAGAGAGGGTGGCCGCCCGGAATCGAACCCTGCACCTCCCAAATGTGGGCCACTGACATTACCGCCTGAGCCATCGCTGTATATAATTAGGAAAGTGTTTCCGCACTTTTCGCTCTGATAACTTAAATAACTTATGTGTTCTAGACTTGAGTTTCTCTACCTGTTCTGTAATAAATATTCTTAAAAGGCTTATTATTCTATCTACCTAATACTAATCACGATAAAAGATTTGTAGAAATTGGCTTATTACTTATTTGCCTTCTAAATAGAAGGAAAAGAGTAAGGCTAATGAGTTAGTCAAAGACTGTTAATGCTGGCTGCTCTGTGTTGCAAATCATGGCCAGGAGTAAAACAATAACAATTCCCATTTCAGAAAAGTTTAAGTTCTTTAAAATTGAAACCATAGCAAGGAATATCTCGGAAATGGTTAACTCTACAAGAAAAATATATATGTAACATAAAGTGGGTGTTTTAACGAGATCTAATTTTTCGTGAAGTAAGTTTTTGTCTATCCCTTACAGCTCACTAGTTATGCTAAAGTAAACCATATAAAGTGGGCTTCAGAGACTATTTTCAGAACATTCAAGATATACATGCTTATATGATGAAAATAACTTAAACTAATATTATCTTAAACAAAATCATTAGATATATTTTTGTGGCATATGTGGAAAATGCTCAATATCAAATTTGGTATTTAACCGACTTATAGTTTTTGAGCGATATTGTTTTCACACACACACACACACACACGCACACGCACACTTGAAGGTTTTTCTTTTGGATTTAAGAAATCTCAAAACATACATTTTCGGTGAAATTCAACATCGAATTTTGGATGGGTGGGATACAATACCTTGTCTAATTACTGTGTACTTAGTACGTCTAGAGAAAGTAAAAATTCCATGGTAAGAAGCATTTTAAATGCTGTAAAATACTTAAAATATTACATCCGAGAAAAAGACTTTGAAAATAGACTGTAAAAACTGGAATGAAGTTTTGTTTAAGTATACTTTTTATTAAATAGTGTACATTTTAAAATAAAACGCATTACTAAGAAACTGACTAGGATATGTGTGGCTAATTGATGAAACGACTTCTAGAAATGTTAGAAAATTTGAGAAATGTAAGAAAAAATCTTAAATGCACAACGACGTCTGAGGATTATTTAAATCGTCACCTACCTATTTCATTTTTTCGGAAAGTAAACATATTTATACGAAAGCCTCCCTAGAGATCGTTTGAGACACATAATAATTATAATAATAATAATAATAATAATAATATCCATTAAAAAGCCTACATTGTAGGTTGTTTTCTTTACGTATTACATATAACGTATTATAACAAAAAATTCAATGCCGAGACTTGTAAATTTGTTTTGATTTCCCTGAATCCAAAACAAAAGCATATTTTAGAAAAGCAAAAGGTCGTATATTTGTGTGTGTCACTATGTGTCTGTGTGTGTCGGTGAACAGCATATCATAACATTCAAAAATCGGTTCTTTACCAAACTTGATATTTAACTGCTTCATCTTCTAAGAATTTAAAAAGAATATTTTCAAGAAATTTCTCATCCCTATTATATTGGAAATTGTTTGATAATCTCGAAAGTGTTCTAGCGATTTTGATAAAAATACTATATATTTAAGGTGCTTTCATAAAAAATAAAACGTATAGGTATCTTGAATTTTCTGGAACTATCTTCTCTAAGTGAACATGGAATAACCAATAGATTATTAAATATGGCGGGGAAAGGATCTACCAGAAACAATAATGGCAATTTAACAAATATTTCAGGAAATATATTTACAGATAAATGGAAAACTAGCATTGTGATCCCAAGTTTTAAAAAGGGATAAAGCAGAATCTAAAGAATTATAGAACAATTTATTTACATAATACTCTATTTGAAAATTATAACTAAATTAATTGAACAAAAACCTCTGGACAAGCAAGAAGGATTCCGATTTCTAAGGGCATGCACTAACATATTGAAATTTTTATCTTTTATTGATCTCGAAAAGACTTTAAAGGCGTAACAAATGCTTTATAAATAAATAATGTTCCAAATGCTCTGATTTTTCTTTTTATAGACATTTTAAATAATAATTTCAATAGAACAAACATAATTGGGAAACTAACAGAGGAAATACCCATCAGAAGAGGAATTCTCATTACTATTTAATTTTATTATTTAACTAATATTTAATTTATAATGAATGAAATAATAAAAGTATATAAAAATCAAAGATGCATGCATAATGGGAAATATGATATTAATCTTGTATAGTATGTAGATGATGTCTTGATGGCGAATACGGAAGACAATTTAAAAAGATTGCTATAGGGATTTTGTTTTAGCTGCCGAAAGTTTAACTTGTAAATATCAAAGATATGACAATAAGTAAAGCTCCTTTAAAATTCAAATTAGAACAATAAAGAAAAATGGTTGAGCAGTTCATGGTGATCAAATACTTAGGTTGCGGAAATGATAAGCTGGGATCACTACAAAATGAAGTTGCACAATAGGTTAATAAAGCGACAAGAATGGCTGAGAGTTTTGACCAATTATGAGTAGTCTATAAAGAATGAGTTTACCCTTTTAACTTCTATGGTCATATCCGGGACTTGACTTGAGAAGCAACTGTTGGTGGTATGCACGCACAGCTTAGGTTTTCTTATCTTCTGTTTTTCGAGTTTCATAGCATTAAACTCACACATATTCACTTCCACATCCATACGTATGGGAAAATTTTTTGATAGTGTTTAACGCCCGCTTTTACTACAGGCAAGGCAGGCGATGGCACTGATAATCGTGGAATGAATACGGAGCACCAGTGGAATGCAATGGCGGGGGAAACCGGGGAAAACCCGCTCCTGTGTCACTTTGTCCACCACAATTCTCACATACGGTCGCTTGAAATCGAACCCAGGCCGTCTAGGTGAGAGGCGAATGGTCTAACCACTAGTCTCAGCGCGGCCTCTATGGGACATAGGGAATGATTATGGTTAAAGAAAAATTCACCGCCCCAGCAGGGAATCGAACCCGAACCTATGTATGAAAAGCCAGAACACTGACTATTCGACCGCAGGCGGGTCTAAACGAATTTTATGAACAAATTAAATTAATATTCACAGAAAAATTGTGCATGAATGGAGGATCTACCAATCAAAACGAATGTTGTCCACTTCTGGACAAAATTGAGTTTGATACAGTTTCGTGTAGTATTTTAGTTGCTCTACATGCTCCGGCAATCATATTTAACCTATGTGCATATTATTGTACCATTGAAATAACGTGTTGAAAAAGAGTGGTTAAAACAAATTATACATTGCCCATCTGTGCGATTGAATCAGAGCATATAATAATGTCCACAAATAAACTATAATTTTATTTTTAATTAATTTATATTGGCACCGCTGTACATGTTTCATTGCCTACAAGAGTTCAAAATATTATTCTGCATTGTTGCCGTCTTGCAAGGAAAATCCTTATTATAAAAGAGTAAAACTGAGAGCATAGCAGCAGTGTCTTGTTCTGTTTCGTGTGTGTATTGTGTTATTTCTTAATCAAACAATCGTCACACGCAAGTTAAAAGTTTGCTTTTGACTTACAGCAAGTCCAGTCTCTTTCAAAACTGAATATTGGAGAGGCATATTATGCCCGACAAATAGCATTTTATAACTTTTATGTTTCAAATATAGAAACTACAAAACCTGTTTTCTATGTATGGAATAAAACTCAAGCAGGAAGGGGGCCACAAGAAACATCATCAACCCTCACTGATTTTCTTTCTAAAACATCGTTTGACCAGACCACCACATTTCTCAGACTCTTGGCTGATGGATACGGTGGCCAAAATAAATAATAATAAAAAAAAATCCGTTGCATTTTGTCTGTTGAAGAGTTCTCCGTCACATGTAAGGGACGTACACCTACATTTTCCAGTTCAAGGGTATTATTTTTTTACCTGCAGAGTGGAGAGTGGAGAGAAAAATGCGCCAAATTCCGGAAATTTTCAATCCAGAGAAATATGTATAGATTTATAATGAAGTGGGGGATACTAGGGCTATTTCAAAAGACTAAGTGGGAGCTTAAGGATTATAAAGAACTGTCAAAGACTTGGAAAAAGATAGACGGTATCAGTGAAGTAAAAAGAATAATTTTGAAAAAGTCAAAATTGAACAGGGTCAGTGATCAGGATTTAAAATTTAAAACAGAGCATTACTATTAATTTGATGACCCTTCATAACACTGGCAAAACGTGGGTATAAGAATACTATGTTTACAGCAACTGAAAGACCCGTTCTTCCATTATCAAACAAGGAAGAGAAAAAGGATGATGTGAAAACATTTCTCACCTTAAGATTTGGTGAAAATTGGAAAGAAGAAGAACAGTTTATGATTTGCTCACGGGCAGCAGCAGCACTCCTGGACATACCGATTGTGATTGTTTAAATGAAGAACTTGGACTGGATAAAATGTAGTAAATTTATTGTAGTCAGTAATATTCTGCCTATAACAAATTATTGTATTGGCAAATGTTCCTTGATTCCTATGAGATTATTAATCTTATATTTTTCTAAGTACTGTAAATTCGATGTAATCGAAGGTATAATTTAATATACTAACAATTTGTGCTGAGTACTATTTGAAGTGATTGATTCATGTAACTTACAATATTCTAATATTGTAAGTTACATTTTAAGCATTAAAAGAAATGCAATCTAATACAGCAGTATTACAGTAAATACATCAAAATATATAATGTCCTATATGGTGGATCAAAACGTATATTGTCCAAAACATAAATGAAATTTCTAACGTTCCTAATAAAATATTGATCTATTGATTCATGAAATCTAATTTAGTATTCCAATACGGAACTAACTGTGAAAACAGCGTTACATTTTATTGAATACTTTAGTAGTTATCAGTTTTTCGCTTTTCATGAAAAAGCTTTTCATGACGTTACACGTTTTGATTGGTTGCTCCTCAATTGAAGAGAGATAAAAAGAGAAGTGAAGAAATAAGAAAATAGCTGAATAGGAAATTGGGAGATAAAAGAAACCTCCAATGGAGCAGTATATATCCCATAGAACATAAGAAATGATCGTTTGCATAGCAACAGTCATTTGTCAGATCATCTGAGAGGCCGAGAAACAGATGGAGAGACCCTTCTGGACGAAACAGGCCATATGTCCAATAAAATGAGAAGATGAAGAAGAAGAAGCCTCTGAAGTGCTCTTCATTCTGAATAACTTAGCATAACTGCTAATCCGTAAGATCTTACTACCCAAGAAACTTAAGATTCATTAAAGCACACAATTTAATTCAAAGGGCTAGCCATTTCCAGATACTCATTATTATTGATTAAATTTCCAATTTATTTCTCAAATGGGAAGTCATAAATTCGTGCTTTTTCCGACATCAAAGAAAAGAGGGACTTCCAATACATCACATATGAATTAGCTTAGGCCTGCTGTATTCTCCTATTCCCAATGTGCATACAACGGAATATGTAATAAATTTCTACAAATGTTTATCTCAGTTAATACGATGTAGGTATAGAAAAGGTTTATTTTAAGAATACTTGCTGAAGAATTGGTAGAGAAAGTTATGTGAATATAACAAATGTTTTTTTAACAACTTTACTCCCTTTAAGTTGCATGTACTATATATAAATAAAAGAATCTAAATTGTAACGGCCTTAGAACTCTAGCTGTGTTGACTGGCCCCGTAGTTCAGTCAATAAAACCCCTCTTCTGTGCAAGGGGTCCGGGTTCTATTCCGGCTGGGGAGTAGGAGTTTTTCTATGGCCTAGATTGTTTCCTAACCTCCACAGAGACTAGAAGTATGAATGGGACTGTGCGCGTAAATCTAAAGAATATAACCCAAATATACAAATAGTAAACGAGTAAACTCCATTGCCCTAAGCAATTGTTCCAAAGGCAAAGTCGTCGATATGACCTAGATGTTAAAAATATATACACAATAAACAAATAAACAAAACTCCTTTGTTAATTGTTTAATTCACAGATCCTACCTATTGCAGGCATAGAAAGTGCATTCCACTCAAAACTTCGACATAGAAATCCTCAATACGTAGGCATGTATATAAGCCCTAATCTTCTGTTCATTCAGGTATAAGGGATATACTTCTTTAAAGTTCCCAACTTAGATAATATAAACAAAGTGATGAGACAGAGAGATCTGTGTTTTTATATTTATTATGAAAACAAGGTAAAACAGCGTAATGTCTAAAGATTTTAGCAGTCATTTATCATGATTAACTCAAAGTCGATACCTGTATATAGATATGCCATAACAAATACATGTTTTGAGGTCTGTTGAAGCCAGAAATAGCACTCTTCAAAAACATTGTAGCTAACTTAACTACTCCTAGAATGTGAGAAGAACGATTTTCAAGGAAATCGCCCATTCCAAACTACCTTTTACAACAACATTCTGCATAATGTATTTTTTTTAAAAATGGCACAAACTATCTCAGTTAAAAAAAAGCATACCTCTAAGAATATTGTACTATACATATTAGAAAAATATTACCTGTATTTCTATATCTGGTGCAATATCACATGATTTAAACTCCAGATTATAACAGAAATAAGTATTTAAGTTAATTACCTATATTAAATATTTAAATCATGTATTCAAACCAACAAGCATAAAATATTGTAGTACAACGACTATTTAAACATGTATGCTTATTATTATTATTATTTTTATTGTTAATGTTGTCATAAAACATTTTAATAGCAAGAAAAGTTTATGCATTTCAAGATAGTTATATCGGTTATGATTCATTCCCATACGTACCACTTTTTTGTTACCTTTGTTGTTTTCTCACTTTTATATACTACGTGTAGAAAGTAAGGGATGTATTGCATTCCTCCTGAACTCCGAAAGACGCATTAAAAAAAACATCCATGTGTGTATTCTGCGAGCAGCATAAGTAAAAACGAAAAGTCGGTTAAATACCATACTTGGTATAAAGTTCTCCAACTTCCAAGGATATGATAAAAACATTTGGAAGAAAGTTGGGCTTTCCCAGCTAAGCGTTTGGATAGAAAATGTTTCGAAAAAGTTTATTTCCTTAAAATGTCTCTAACGGTTTTGATGAAAATACCACGCGTTTAAGAAGTTCGTGACAAACTAAATGTACATTTTCAACTTTTGGAAACTGCCCCTGAAGTCCTCTTCAATCTGGATGTTTTTTACACTATTGAACACCTTAAGAAGTGGACAACAATTACTCCCGCCTCTGTAAATTGGAGGTAGCGTGTCGACTCACGCTCAAGTGGTTCCCGAGTTCTAATCTCGGTTACGGACTTTCCTTCCTATTTTTACGGGTTTTTCTTTTATTCCGAGAAGACAAATGTCAAGTAACTTTAAGTTCTGTGAATTAATTGTTACTTCTTCTTTAGCCGTATGTATGAAATAGTTCAGTTATTCAAATGCTTGATCTAATAGTTGGTTAAAAATTACAAAGCCCGGACTTAAAGTACTTACGACATTGTAAGTCGCCAATGGGATATGTCATCTGAAAATAATGAGCTTTTCCTTGTACGGTTTACTGGGACAAACGCAAGTCAATTGCGGAATTTAATGTTGTATCGGCATGTTACCATGGTAGCGAAATGAATAGAGTAACCAGACGAAGACTAGAAAATCCTGGCTATGAAATTTAATTTAGCATCTGACTCTACCTTTTCAACTTACTTTAAGCTCTATGAACCCCGGGCTCATTTGAGAATCATATAAACGATTTCAGTCATCGCCCAATATTATCTTCAAGGTTAAAGGACGTTAAACTAAAAGAATCTTACTACATAAAATATGTATATTTTCTTAAACCATAGAATTTATGTCAAATACAGTTTTTGTGTATTTAACTATTTGCGATATATTCCTTGCTATCGGTTTCAGTTATTTTATACTGACGTCTCAAAAGCGAAATCATTATATGTTATTTTACTTCCTCTAGAATGCACATAGGTAGAGAAAGTATTGCATTCCGCCCAAAAATACGACACCGAGATTTCACTGGAACATTACCTTTTTAGAAAAATGTTTTGTGTGTCTGTGTGTGTCAGTGTGTCCATGTGCTCATATATCTGTAAACAGTATAACTCTAAAAACAACAAGCCCAAGATTGATTTTTAAATTTAATACCTTCCAAGATGCGACACGAAGATTTTCAGGAAAATCTCCCATCCTAAACTAATCTTTATAATGAGCATTTTTCCAATGTTTTGATGTTCTCAAAAATGGCTTTAACGATTTTGAATAAAATGTTTAAGACATCTTTATGACAAATGAAAGGTATATTTTGAATTTTCTGGGAATAGCCACTGCAGCCGGCTTCATTCTTGAGGACTATTGCATAACCAGTAAACCGTAATAGATAGACGAAATCTTACTACACAAAAAATGTAGATCTCATTAAAACATTCAATTTGTGTGCTGGTTATTGTTTGCCATTTTAAATTACTTATACTTTTCTATAACGAAAAGTCACCATTCGTTTCATATATCTTTTGTTTTACTTCTGATCATACAAAGAGAATCGAATTTCAAGTAATCGCATGGACAGCTTTTAAAGATTTGACTATCGCTTTCACTTAGTGTATTCCCTTATTGCTTTTCTACTAACAAGGAAATAAGCATTAAGATCATTTCTCTAGTGTTTATTTCGAGAAAAAGTTATGTACTGGAACACATCAGATTCTTTTCGCGGCAATGCAAAGAGTACAGAATTTGAAAGCCTTCATTAGCGACAAGCTCTTAAAATTTTTGACTATAAACTCTATTCTATTCCTGGATGGTTAGAAAAGGTCCTACGAAAGTAACACATACATGTTTTCTATTATTTTTATTGGTTATGTCCTCTCTGTTTTCAATTGTTTTATGATTTTACGTACACTTATTTAACGAAACCTGTTGCAGGACTCGCTCCAAAAATCCCCTACACCACGTAACACTAAAAGGATAGAGATTACTGAGCGGGGCCATAAGAACCGGCTCCAATTTACTAAATATACTGATCGAATACCGCGAGCTAGAATTTTTTTCATTATTTATCATAGGGTTATAATTTTTTTTTATGTAAAGTGGGAATTATAATAAGCTTAATAAGAAGAAAAATAACGACATTAACGAGGACTCCTCTATAGAGTTATCGCTCTTTGAATACTTTAAAATTAATTTATAGGATTTTAAAGCCTATATAATTCAAAATGTAAACTATGGCTGCTTTTACTTCTAAAACATCTTAGGTGATGACACTAATGACACATGGAATGAAGATGGAGCACCGGTGGAATGATATGTGGGGTAAACCGTAGATCCCGGAGAAAATTCGCCCCTGCGCCACTTTGTCCACCACAAATCCCATATTCGGTCGCCAGGGAGCGAAACCGCTTCATCTGGGTGAGAGGCAAGTGATGTAACCACTCGGCCATGACGTGGCCTTATTGTTATTATTATTATTATTATTATTATTATTATTATTATTATTATTATTTTAAGCTAAATGTTTGTGTTCTAAGTCTTATTATCTCTATCATTTTGATTTGGTATACACATTTGCAAATGCACGTGCCTTTTCATCATGTTAATTGCATTTAACTCGATATATAGGACAACATGTTATGATCATTGTTTGCGATACAATTTTTTTTCGGGTGTTCTCTCTCTCTCTCTCTCTCACACACACACACACACAAATAACTTACATTTTGATATTATAAGGAGTATATTGAACGCTACTTCTTCATCTGCTTCTTTCTTTTTCTTTTTGCTGAAATCCAAAGTAATAAGATATAGGTGTACGTACCCAAAGAGCCCCTTATATAGGTAGAATATTCTCTAAAAATTCTGTTGCTGCTCCTGTTATTCTATATTATTTCTGCTCTACTACTACTACTACTACTACTACTACTACTACTACTACTACTACTACTACTACTACTACTACTACTACTACTACTACTACTACTACTACTACTACTACTACTACTACTACTACTACTACTACTACTACTACTACTACTACTACTACTACTACTACTACTACTACTACTACTACTACTACTACTACTACTACTACTACTACTACTACTACTACTACTACTACTACTACTACTACTACTACTACTACTACTACTACTACTACTACTACTACTACTACTACTACTACTACTACTACTACTACTACTACTACTACTACTACTACTACTACTACTACTACTACTACTACTACTACTACTACTACTACTACTACTACTACTACTACTACTACTACTACTACTACTACTACTACTACTACTACTACTACTACTACTACTACTACTACTACTACTACTACTACTACTACTACTACTACTACTACTACTACTACTACTACTACTACTACTACTACTACTACTACTACTACTACTACTACTACTACTACTACTACTACTACTACTACTACTACTACTACTACTACTACTACTACTACTACTACTACTACTACTACTACTACTACTACTACTACTACTTTTACTTCTACTACTCTACTATTACTACTACTTCTACTACTCTAATATTACTACTACTTCTACTACTACTATTAATAATACTACTACTATTACTACTTATACTACTATTACTACTTCTGATAATAATAATAATAATAATAATAATAATAATAATAATAATAATAATAATAATAATAATATAATCATAATAGTCCAGCAAAGGAGTTCTTAAGCTGTTGGCTTCAAGTCACTTATACTAAAAATCATTATCACTACAAAGAACGTACTGTCTGGCCACGAGAAGAAGGTGATTAAGAGAATTATGCTTTTTTGCCTTGGCGATAAAGTTTTTGCATACTCGCTGAAAATAAGCTTTGTTGACAGGTGGCTCGCGCACTAGCAATGAGCACCTCGAAATGCATAATACAGTAATTAGGTGTGATAGCATGGGTGGCTCACATAAACACACATATATATATATATATATATATATATATATATATATATATATATATATAGGCACATTTCGGAGTAAGCAAATCCACCACGCGACAGAATACCTCTTTTGGTATCTGAGATCCCACTGGCCTTCTTTTCGTGATCTTACAATAATCAACAGCACCCTAATGACAGGTAAAACAGGATCTCGTGAATGGTGTCTGTATACCTACGAGAGAGAGAAAATCCCCTCAAGGGATGGGGCATGGCTTCTTATGTGTGACGTCACTGGTAAAGTCCAGTAAAAGTACAACATAAGTTCTGGCTTTATTGATTGTAAGTTCTCATTGGCTGACAATAAGGAAGACGAAATAACTATTCGTCATTTAAAAGCAACAATTAAAAATAAATCTGAAGTGTGCCATTCACATGACTTTCTCTACATCTCAGCAACAAATGTTAAAAAGCTTATTTTTCTATCTATTTCTCACTGATCGAGAATAAATTAGCAGAAATTGTCTTATTACTTGCCTTCTTGTAAATAGGAGGAAGACAAGGGTGTACCATAAGCTAAAGGGATAGTAAAATGTTTTAAAAGCTGGTTGCTATTGATTAAGGTTCCTTTGTTTGTATGGTCAGGAGTTGACAAATTCCTGTATGAGAAAAGTATATGCATTTTAAAACTGAAAACAATTATAAGGAATATCTCAAAATCAGCCAACTCCGCGAAAAAAGTGTATATAAAATAAATTATATGTTTTAATGATCTCTATATTTTTTTTAAATACGTTTTTATCTATTTCTAACGGTTTACTAGTTATGCAAAATTCCGCAAAATTCATCCTGAATAAAGATAGATGCCTTCAGAGACTATTCCAAGAAAATTCAAGATATACATTCTGTTTGACATGTAAATATCTTTAATGTACGAAATTTTAATCAAAATCGTAAGAGCCATTTTTGGGAAAATCAAAATGCTCGAAAATGTTTCCATGTAAAAAAGGGTAGTTGAGGGTGGGAGGGTTTTCTTGAGAATCTGTGTGTCGCATCCTTGGAAGATACTGAACTTAAATACAAAGTTTGGTATTTAACGGACCTTTCGTTTTTTAGCTATGCTGTCCACATACACACACAAACACACAGACACACACACTGACAATCACACAGACTGACACACACTAACACGGACATTCTTCTAGAATTTTTTTTTTTTATTCAGGGGGTCTCAAAATATATATTTTCGATGAAATCTCGGTATCAAATTTTGGGTGGAATACAACACCTTCTCTGCACACTATGTACATGGTAGTGTAGAAAAAGTAATAAATTGATAGAAATTAACTGGCGCAGGACTTACCAAAACCAGAATGACCGTTAGAGACGTGTAAAGGAAGTCTGAACCATGACAAGCCATGCCTATGAACCTGAGGCCTTAGGTAAGAGATTCACACTGGGCATGTTCAATGTCATGTTTCTCCAGCAAACTAAAGATACCAGCTGCACCTGACTAAACACGTAGATTGGTACAGGAAATTTACTCAACAAGGCAACCTCGTATGATTGCAGCAGAACAAATGAAGAGGTAGGTGATTAAGAAATCCCTTCACTACAATGTGGTACAACATATGTAGGCTTGTAAGATCAACGACTTAAATAACTGGGTAATCGTTTAACCTATTTCATATTAACTTTGAAAACCAGTAACGAAACGTTTTTCTTTCTCTACTTGTAATGCATACTTCCTCGTAGATACCCGGAATAACGGAAATCACCACGCTACCGTTAGTCAAATATTTCAATAGCTGGTCGCTATGTAATGCACTGACAATCATTCTCTTTACTTCGACAGGAGACAAAAGAAAAACGATTAATAATTTTTCGTTCCAGAAATGTATAACCATTTTAAAGCTAGAAAAAATAACTAGAAACTTATTACCCAGAGGTCCCGGGATCGATTCACGACTGGAGCAGGTAATTTTTCTTTAGCCACAATTATTCCCTATGCCCTGCAGAGTCTGGAAATATGTATGTGAGAGTGAAAGTGTGTGTGTGCGTATGTGTGTCTGTGTTTCAGGTAAATAAAATAAAAACAATCGATTTAAACACAACGTAAAGAACCTACAGACGAGTTGTTTCTAATGCAAAGTCCCCGATATGACCTTAGATGTTAAAGGGGGCTATATAAATGAAACAAAAAAACAAAAAACTAGAAATATCTCGGAAACGGTTCATCCAGAATGAGCAGGACTCAGAGACTATTCCCAGAAAATTCAAGATATACATCTCATTTAGTATAAAGTATCTTAAATATGTGATATTTTATCAAGATCGTTTGGTAATTTTTGAGAAAATTAAATAATTCGAAAAATGTCCCAAGTAAAGTGTAGTTTGAGGTCTGGGATTTTCTTAAGAATCTGCGTGTAGCATCCTTGGAACGTTTAAATATCAAGTTTGTTATCTAACTAACTTTAAGTCTAATTCACGATTATCTAGATAAAGATTAGCAGAAACGGTTTTATTACTTTATTATTTCCTTGTGCTAGAGGATTAAGAAAGTATATAAGCTTAAGCGACAGAGAAATCGTTTAAAACCCAGTCGCTATGTGATGATTAGGAAATGCTGTTCTCTTTGCTTGACCAAAAGAAAGAAAACCCAATAATGACTTTCCGTTTAAGAAAGGCTTAAGTATCGCAAAATTAAATCAGATATCAAGGAATGCCTCAGAAATGCTTAACTCCACAAAAATTTGCATTTCACATGAATTGTGTGCTTTAACTGTATATTTGTGCACCAAATTGTTGTCTCTCTCTTACAGTTTTACAGGTATACAAAAGTCATCCAGAATGAAGAGTTTTTTTTTTGTTTTTTTTTTGGTAGTGTTTAACGCCCGCTTTAACTACTTATGGCACCGCAGGCGGTGACACTGGTGATACATGAATGAGGATGGAGCACCGGTGGAATGCGATGGCAGGGGAAACCGGAGTACCCGGAGAAAACCCGCCCCAGCGCCGCTTTGTCCACCATAAATCTCACATGTGGTCGCTTGGGATCGAACCCTGGCCGTGAATGAAGAGTGCTTCACAGTCTACTCTCACAAAATTAAAGATATACATTTTATTTATGATGAAAATATCTTAGTAGGTATTTTAATAAAAGTCGTTAAGAGCTATTTTTAAGAACATTAACATAAAATGCTCTAAGTAAGGGTAGTTTGGGGTGGGAGATTTCCTTCAAAATCTTCGTGTCGCGTCCTTGAAAGGTGCTGATTTAAATACCAAATTTGGTATTATTTGTTAGTTATGCTGTTCATTCACACATACACACAAACGCGTGCGCAGAGACCTTTTTAAAAACATTTCTTTTTTAAATTCAGGTACCTCAAGCATATATTTCCGGTGCAATTTCCACATATAATTTTAGGGTGGAAAACAGTACTTTCATGATCTACTATGCGCATAGCAGGTTGCAGAAAAACTATAAAAAAAATGAAAAGAAATAAACTATTCAAACAACTGTATAACCTAACATTTTCCCTCAAAATTTCGTCAATCTATTATAGTTTCCTAATTACAACAATTTTAGAAATTTAATAATGAACAAAGATAATATCGCTGAAAATCAACATGTATATGTTATTACCTATCCAAAAATTTTGTTATTTTAATCGAAATACTCACTTTTGAGAAACTGAAAAATAAGCAAAATTTAAACGGTTGTTTGGAGTGAGGGTGTTTTAAAAATCTTCGCTGAACACAGGTACAAGTGCGCACACTCACAAAGGTTATATTTTTTTAACACTAAAAGTGCTATTTCTGTGTTCGGTGGAATATCTATCTGATATTGTTATGTGGAATATAATCTCTTTAGCTAGCTAATATTTGCAGGTGGTAAAATGAATGAAAAAAAAAAATCTGATGTGTTCCATTTGCATGACTTTCTTTCATTTCTGTAACAAATTAATGTTCAAAAACTTAGTCTTCTCTTTACTTTATGCTAATTGAGATAAACATTAGCAGATATTGTCTTATTACTTTTGTTCTAATGTACAACCCCCCCCCTCCCCACAAATACTCTATTAGGAGTTAGTACAATTCCCGCGGCATCATGTTCCACAACTAAAATGTCGCCGGGATTCAATTTGTAACTTCAACAAGAACAATAAATGTTTTCTCGCCGTAATATAAAAGCTGTAATACAACAGCCAGGAATGATTGAATAATTATTAATTACATTTTCAAATTTGTGTCTGTTCACAGCAATAAGTGGGTATTGAACCGGAATTTAACGTTTATCTGCGATTTCATTTAGAGCCATCAGATAATTTCATTTGCAAATGTTAATAGTCAGAAGAACCATTATCCCATCTTCTCTTAGACAACATATCGGAAGATACGTTTTACTAGGGCATCTTCACCATTGTAAACAAATAAAATGAATTATTCACAGCCAATGAACAAAATAGTTAATGAATCTTGTTGCACCTCTGTTTTTATAACTTTTAATTCCGAAATTTATTCGTCCGTTTAACTATGTGTAATAAGTTAATTTGCTATTTGTTTGATTTTATGTATTATGCATTTTTTACCCTAGCACACTATTTGGTGCAATGAGCTCAAATAAGTGTTGGAGAACAAATAACAAAGTATTATTATTATTATTATTATTATTATTATTATTATTATTATTATTATTATTATTATTATCATCATCATCATCAACAACATCAACATCATGATAATTATAATGCAATCATTAAAGGGCACTAGATCTAGCTGTGAGTTTTAATTTTTGTAGAATTGAAACGCAGATTAGAGATTTGGCGGTCATCCGTAATTAGTCCTCTTTATTGTGGGAATCCATTGCTCAGCCTTTCTGCGAGAAATGGAAATGTAAAAGTAAATAATAATATTTAAAAACTCGTTCTTCTTTCAGCCGATAGCTGTAGGAGAGATCCCTTAAAATTGAAGCAAACCAACGTTTTGAAACAGTTAAGTACTATAGTTGGTTAGATATTATTGATAGCTTTCGGTAAGCAAATTAAAATAGACGTGAGCCAATTCCTGGGGTTGTATGGAAAGTATCCAACAAGTTTGACGCTTATGGCCTGTAAACCAGAACTAATTTTCCACTCTTTATAAAGACATAAAACTCTGAGACTCAGTAAATATTTGTAATTACCTAGCTCGTGAAATTTGTGATTGCGATGCATCAGGAGCTTTATTTCTGAATTGGACATTCCTAAAAACATCATCTTTTCTGTAGTCCGAGAACGTAAAATTTGGTTGTATGTTATAACTTTGGCTCTCACAGGCAACTGGCCCGTTAGCTCAGTTGGTTAGAGCGTCGTGCTAATAACGCGAAGGTCGTGGGTTCGATCCCCCCACGGGCCATAATTTTTTTTCCCCTTTATAAACTGTAACATATGTAATAGTCAACTCCTTATATTACTATTTTTCCTTTTAACAACACTTTATAACATAATTTTTGTTCCAAGTGTTCTCCGGATAAACGAATTATTTCATTTTTTTAAGCACACGACAAGCGGCAGTGCTAGTGCTCCCCTCCACTTTCCGCTTTTCGATATTTTAATCTAAAATAAACTCACACATTATTAAATCTAGTTTTATCTCCATCTTTAGTGTGCACAGGAGTTAAAACGCTAGGCTAAAATGACAGTCAACTGTTTTAAAAGCTGTCGCCCCCTATACAATTGTCATGGCCAGGAGAAAAACAAAAGAGGTGAAAAACGGCTAAAAACTTAAGTACTTTAAAATTAAAATCAATAACAGGGAGTACCTCAGTAAAGTTTTTCTACAAAAAGATGTACCTATATGAACATAAATCGTGCACTTTAAGGACATATATATTTGTTGAGTAGTAAGTTTCTGTCTGTCTCTTACGTTTTGCCAGTTATCAAAAGTCATTCAGAATGATCAGGGCTGTTCCCAAGAAATTCAGAATATACATCTTATTTACTAAGTAACCATTTTAATATATGACATTTTAATAAAAATCATAAGAGTTATTTTCAGAAAATCGAAAATTGCAAAAAATGTTTCATGTGAAGGGTAGTTTGGGCTGAGATTCTTTTTTCAGAAAATATTCGAATCGCATCATTAGAAGATACCAAACTTAAATACCAAATTTGAGTTATGCTGTACAAACACACACAAACACACACACCACATATACACATACTAGCCTTTTTCTAAAACTGTTATTTTTATTAAGGAGTCCTTAATTTCGGTATCGAATTATGGGTGGAATACGAGACCTTCTTTAACAGCTTATGTAAATTGTACATAGAGAAGGTAAAAATGTAGATTTTTCTCAAAAATGGCTCTAACGATTTTGGTTAAAGCATCATATATTAAAGATATTTACACGAAAAATAAAATATATATCATGAATTTTCCGAGAATAGACTCTGAAGTCCATAACTGGTAAACCGTAAGATATAGACAAAATCTTACTATTCAAAAATGATAAATCTCGTCAACCCACATCCAATTTGTGTTCTTTACATGTTTCTTGAAGAGCTAACCGTTTCCGAGATATCCTTCTTATTGATTTCAATTTTAAAATAATCATACTTTTCTCAAATAGGAAGCAGTCGGTGTTTCTTTTATCTTACCCCTGGCCACACCAAGATATGAATTTCAACGACAATTGCATAGCGACAGCTTTTAAAACATTTAACCATAGCTTCAGGTTACTTCGCTCCTATTTACATGGAAATAAAAATGTTTATCTTGATTAAAATGCAGTAGAAATAAGAATAAGGTTTTGTAAGAAGTTTGTTTAAAGAGCAGGTAGAAAAGGTCATGTGGATGGGACACATCATATTTTTACTTCCTCTACACGTATACTGTGCATAGTGTATAGAGAAGGTATTGTAATGCACCCAAAAATTTGATACCGAGATTTCACCGGAAATACATGTTTTGGGTCCCCCTGAATCCAAAAAAAAAAAAAAAAAAAAAGTATTCTTGGAAAAAGGTGCTTGTGTGTGTCTATGGACAGCATAACTCAAAAACGAAAAGTCCGTTAAATACCAATCTTGGTATTTAGGTTCAGTATCTTCCAAGGATACGACACGAAGATTTTCAAGAGAATCCCCCACTTCCAACTGCCCTTTACATGGACATTTTTTGAAAATTTTGAGTTTTTTAAAAATGGCTCTAACGATTTTGATTAACATATCGAATATTAAAGATATTTGCCAGACAAATAAAATGTATAACTTGAATTTTCTGGGAAAAGCCTCTGAAGACTACTTTATTCTGGATGAATTTTACGAAATTTTGCATAACTAGCAAACTGTAAGAGATAGACAAAACTTATTTAACAGAAAATGTAGAGCTCGTTAAAACACACGATATTATATACATACATTTTTTCGCGGAGTGAATCGTTTTTTAGATATTCCTTGTTATTGGTTTCAAGTTTAAAAAACTTTTACTTTTCGCATACGGGAGTTTGTCAACTCCTGTCCATAAAACAAAGGAACTTCAGTTACTTGGCAACCAGCTTCTGACTGATACTTTTAGCCTATGCTACTCCCTTATTTCCCTTCTACTTGCATGGAAGCAAGTAATAAAGCTATTTCTGCTATTTTTTTCTCAATTAGCATGAAGTAAAAAAGAAGAATAAGCTTTAAGAATAATTTGTTGCAGTGATATAGAGAAAGTCATGTAGATGGAACACAACAGATTTTTAAATAACAGATTGTTGCTAGCTAATCGCACTTGGATCGTAAGTTGTAAGCAGGTATCAGCCGGACAGAAATCGTTTCCGCTGCAAAGAAAAAGAGCCAGATTCTCTGTTAAAACAGCAGTTCCGTGAGCTGCCTGTATAAAAGGAAAAACCTGTTGCATTTTGTGTGCGCAGATGTTCCCACTTGTAGATCATTCCTGTTTGTTAGTAAAGGAAAAAGAGGTTTGGCTTTATCGCTGCTTTTATTGCCATTTAGTTTTACCACATAAATGCCACTTATTTCTTCGTTCCTTGTATCTTTTCTTTCTTGTCCTACACCCCTTTGTATGTACAGTCAATTTCCCCAGTCTACCCATGTAAGTCTGGAAGTAGTTTCAGCTGGATACATGCACATGCACCAGTAGGCATTACAAGTTTACTCTACCTTATTTTAAGACTAAATTTTCTTATAAAAGGATTAAAGACGCTTCGGACTGTCCTTTTTCTAGCACGTATATACAATGAACACAGAGTATTGTATCGCACCCAAAAATTCGATAGGTATAGAGGTTTCACCGGAAATACATGTTTTAGGGTTCTCTGAAACAAAAACAAAAAAACATTCTAACTTTCTGTACACGTCTATGTACAAAAGGTATACAGAAGGCACTGTATTCCACCCAAAATTCGATACCGAGATTTCACCGAAAATACATGTTTTAAGGTTTTCTGAAGCCAAGAAAGCATTTTTACTTTCTCTACAGGTACTATATATATGGTATATAGAGTGATATGGTAATGCACGCAAAAATTTGATAGCGAGATTTCACCGGAAATACACATTTTGAAACCCTCTGAATAAAAAAAAAAATTTAAAAAATTTGATGTGTACCATTCACATGACTTTCTCTATATCCCTGCAACAAGTTATTCTTAAAAAGCGTATACTTCTATTTACTTCACGCCTATCAGAAAAATTTAGCAGAAATAGTCTTATTACTTGCTTCCTTGTAAGTAGAACCGAAATAACGGACTACCATAGGTTAAAGTGATAGTCAAAAGCTTGTTGCTATGTGACTGAAGTATGGACAGAAGTTCACAAAGTCCTGTATGAGAAAAGTATGTTTTTTATAGCTGAAACCAAAAACAAGGAATATCTCAAAGACAATCAATTCTACGAAAAAAATGTATATAACATAAATTGTGTGTTTTAAAGTGCTCTACATTGTTGTGTGGTAATTTTTGTCCATCTCTTATAGTTTAGCAGTTATGCAAAATTCCGTAAAGTTTATCCAGAATAAAGTCGTCTTCAGATGCTATTCCCAGAAAATTCAAAATATACATTTTATTTGTCAGTTAAACATCTTTAATAAATTTTCGAAAAAAATTCCATGTAAAGGGTAGTTTGGGGTGGGGGGATTTTTCTCAAAATCTTCCTGTCGCATCCCTGGAAGATACTAAACTTAAATACTAAGTTTGGTATTTTACCGACTTTTCGTTTTTGAGTTATCGTGTTCACAGACACACGGATACACACTGACACACGGACACACATACACGGACCTTTTTCTGAAAATAGTTTTTTTTTTGGATACAGGGGACCCTAAAACATATATTTCCGGTGAAATCTCGGTATCGAATTTTTTGGTGGAGTGCAATACCTTCTCTTTACACTATATACATAGTGCGTATAGAGAAAGTAAAAAAGGTTCGTGTGTGGACAGTATAACTCAAAAATGAAAATTCCGTTAAATACCAAACTTGGTCTTTAAGTTGAGTATCTCCCAATGTACGCCAAGAGAATCTCCGACCCCAAACTACCGTTCACATGAAACAATTTTGGAAAATTTTGATTTTTTCAAAAATGGCTCTAACGATTTTGATTATAATACGATATATTAAAGATGTTAACAGGTAAATAAAAAATATATCTTGAATTTTCTGGGAATCGCTTCTAAAGACCTCTTTATTCTGGATGAATTTTGCTGAACTATGCATGACTGGTAAATCATTAGAGATAGACAAAAACTTACTATACAAAAATGTAGATCTGTTAAACCGCATAATTTATGTTATATGAATTTTTTTGAAAAACTGACTATTTCTGAAATATCTCTTGTTAGTGGTTTCAGCTTTAAAATACTTATACTTTTCTCATACGGGAATTTGTCAACTTCTGGGCATACAAACAAAGGAACTTGAGTCACATAGCAACCAGCTTTTAAAAGATTTGACGATCGCTTTAGCCTATGTAACTCCCTTATTTCCTTTCTGCTTATAAGGAAGCAAGTGTAAGACAATTTCTGCTAATTTTATCTGGATTTGCATGAAGTAAATAGAAGAATAAGCTTTTAATAATAATGTGTTACAAAGTACGTGATACTTAGGTAGAGAAGGTATTGTACTCACCCAAAACTTAGATAACAAAATTGCACCGGAAATGCACGTTTTATGGTCCCTAGTATCTAAAAAAAGCATGTTTAGAAAAAGATCCGTGTCTTTGTGTCCATGTGCCAGTGACCACGATAACTCAAAGTCGAAAAACCGGTAAAATACTTGGTTTTTAAGTTTGATATCTTTCAGAGATGCGAAGATTTTGAGGAAAATTACTCCACTCCAAAGTACCTTTTACATGGAACAATGTTCGAAAATGTTGGTTTTCTCAAAAATGGCTCTAACAATTTTAGTTACAAATTAAAGATATTTACATGATAAATAATAATCTGTATATCTTGAATGTTCTGGGAATAAACCCTGAAGAGCTCTTCATTCTAGATGAATTTTGCTGAAATTTACATAACTGATAAACCGTAACAGATAGACAAAAATTTACTGCATAAGAACTCAGATCTCGTTAAAACAAATAATTTATGCCGTATACATTTTTTCGTGGAATTGGCCATTTTTGAGAAATTTCTTGTTTCTGGTTTCAGTTTTAAAATGTTTAAAACTTTCCTCGTACGCGATTTGTCAACTCCTGGTTATGCAAAGAAATGGATTCAATCACAGAATAACCAGAGTTTAAAAATGTTGACTATCGCTTTAGCTAGTAAGTATACGCTCTTATTTTGTCCTCTACTTAAAAGAAAGCAAGAAATAAAACCATTTCTGTTAATGTTTGTCTCGACTAGCATGAAATCTATAGAAGAATAAGGTTTACAACAATAATTTGTTACGTAGAAAAAGTCATGTGAATGGACTTATCAGATTTTTTGTAATCTATTTTATATCATTCTGTCAACATTGTCCTATTTCATTCCATTATATTATCATTAACTGAAAACAGTTTAATTATGATCTTATTGTTTCATCCCTTGTTTTATCCATTTTATGGTATCCCGTTAAAATCTCTGCTGTCTCTCTATGCGTATTATTACTTTTTTTTATAATTGTCCATGATGCGGAATCATATGCAAGAGTAGGCAAAGCATAACTTTATGGAATTTCATTTGTGTTTGTTTTCTTCCAAAATTTCTTCCAATTGTTCCAGGAATAGCTTGAGATCTATTAACCTTCTTTCTCAAAGACAAACTAATATTTCACCTTACATAACGGATTTAAAATGCGGTCTCCCGCATTGCGGTTAAGCGTTAGGCTGGCTACCCATTTATATAAAAATAATCTGATGTGTTCCATTCACATGACTTTCTCTACTTCTGTGTAACAAATTATTATTAATAAGCTTATTTTTCTATTTATTTCAAGCTAATCGAGAAAAAAATTTAGCAGAAATAGTCTTATTACTTGCCTCCTTGCAAGTAGAAGCGAAATATAGGAGTATCATAGGTTAATGAGAAGTCAAAAGCTGGTTACTAGGTGACTGAACTTCCTTTGTTTGTATGGACACGAATTGACAAATTCCTGTGTGAGAAAAGTATACGTTTTTCAATGCTGAAACCAAAAACAAGGAATATCTCAAAAACGATCAACTCCTCGAAAAAAAATCATATAACATAAATTGTATGTTTTAATGTGCTCTATATTTTTTGTGCTGTACGTTTTTGTCCATTTCTTACGGTTTAGCTGTTATGCAATATTCCTCCATAATAAAGTAGTCTTCAGAGGCTATTCCCAGAAAATTCAAGTTATACATATTATTTGTCAGGTAAATATCTTTAATATACGATATCGCATCCTTGGAAGATACCAAACTTAAATACCAAGTTTGGTATTTAACGGTCTTTTCGTTTTTGAGCTATGCTGTCCACAGACACATAGACACACGCACTCACACACGAACCTTTTTCCAAAAATGCTTGTTTTGGATTCAGGGGGACCCAAAATATGTATTTCCGGTGAAATATGGTATCGAATTTTGGGTGGAATACAATACCTTCTCTATACACTATGTACATAGTACGTGTAGAGAAAGTAAAAATCAATTCATAAGTCTCTAAGGAAAAAACTGAGCAGTAGACAAAGAAGTCAAGACAAGGTAATGACAAAGTACGAGTTGCTATTAAATGCTAATTGGGAAAGGAGATTTGGTAAGGAAACATTTCAGACCTAAAATTAGATACCCCCCTTAGTTAAGAGGACTGAGGAAATCCTGGAAATATCTTCAGTCAGGGAGGAAGGTCCTGATGGGTTTTGAACCGTAGACCTCCAATTCATGAATCAGTGGTTCAACAACCTCGAGTACCCGTATCGCTATTTACACTTGATTCCCGGCCATAAAGAGGATTTCAACTCCAATAACTTCTTCACGTAATTAAGCCTGCTTCAGCAATCATAACAAATGATGCAATACTGATGTGATGTGACTAATTCTTCAATGGAGTCAGTAGTTTTTGCTTAAGCTTCAGCAATTTTCGGGAAATATGTTTTACTGAAACAGGAAACATATGACCAAGGAGGTCAACATAACTCCCAGCTCTCTGGTCAGCCAAAAGTCCGAAAAGCCTGTTAAATAAAACGAACTGAAGGAAAACGTGGAAGATATTGAGCGGTAAGCTTTTCTAAGGATTCTTTCAATTTTCACCTCCTTCTAAAGGAAGACAAATACAGGGATTTCTTTGGAAAGACCGTGGTGATTGATACCGAATAAAACAGGGAGACCAGTTTATTATAATGAATCCATACAGTTCAGAATTAAGGAATGCATACAGTTCAGACGCGACGCAGGAAAATTCTCATCCGTAAATTGAATCATTAAAGAATGAAAAAGTTTAAGGATAGTCTCAGTACAATAAACATTGGATAATATATTTCAAATGGTATTTAGGTGCATGTTAATTATCTCATATTATTGTAAACACGAATGGTAAACTTACTGCTGATACCCATTAGATACTCAATCAACGAATGGAAATAGTAAAATAATAACAATGACTACAAATTGTACTTAGCTGTTATATCTAGTTGTACAAAGCCATAAACTGGTAGCTGTAATAGTCTTTTTCGAAACTGTTTGTTTATATTACTTTTATTAATTGTTTATAAACTTAATGTAACTAGATTTGTAGTTCGATTGTTTTATAAATGGTTATTGCATTGTTCTTCAAATTCAATTTGGTCATATATTTAACTCTGTTACCCGGTAATACCTACTTGCAGTAAAATAAATACTTACAAATCAAAATTGATGTAGTTGGAATGCACATCTGAAAATTTAACGAATCAAACGATGGTTTATAATTGAACCTCGTTTTCTGAAACGTCTAAGGCAGACCACCATGACCACGATTTCTTAGCTTGACCACAGGGAGCTGTGGCGGCATCCTCTGTGGATACTCCTATTCCAAGTTTTGCTTTCTCTGCTGCATAGATAGGTAGAAAATGTATCCTACTCAAAATTTCGATATTGAAATTTCACCGGAAGTATATGTTTTGAGGTCTGATTCCAAAACCCCTTTTTACAAAATAAGTTTGTATATGCGCGCGCGTGTGTGTGTGTGTGTGTGTGTGTGTGTGTGTGTGTGTGAGTGTCTATGAATAGCATGATTAAAAAACAAAAAGTCAGTTAAATACCACGCTTGATATATAAATTCAGCATGTTCCAAGGACGCAACACGATTTTAAATAAATCCCACCATCCCAAAATATCTATTACGGAAATTTTCCAAAAATATTTATTTTCGCAAAACTGACGTAAAATATTTTAATTAAAATAGCATATATCTCAGATAGTTTTATGACAAATGAAATGGATATCTTAAATTTTCTAGGACTAGGCCCCTGAAGTCCTATTCATTCTGAACGATTTGCATAACTGATAAATCGTAAGAGATAGACAAAAGTCTGTTCTACAAAAAATGCAAATCTCATTGAATCAGACGATGAGAATCAAATATATTTTTTGTGAAGTTCACCATTTCTGAAAATAGTCGGTGCTATTAAGTCGGATTGTCAAACATTTAGTTGTTTTTTTTAATTGGAAATCGTCATTAGCTTCTGTTTTCTTTCTCTTTTTCTTTTCTTAATTTTTTCTTCTTCTATTCCTGGACGTGCAAGAAGAACGGCTTTTCTATGTCATTATATAAGTCTTAAGATTGTTACTACAAGGAAACGTAATATCACACCTGCTAGTGTTTATCTGGATTAGCCAGGATTTTTAATGTATAGTTTGTTGCAGAATAGGCAGAGGAAGCTCATTGGAAGCTTGTAACTCTTCAGAGTTTTATAAAAATACAGGAAAAGTTTGAATGTAATTAACATGTAATCTATGATCATAATATGCAAAGGTAACATTTAAAATTTTCAGGTCTAATGAAGTTTCTTAGGAGATTTTTTGAAAAATTCAATGCTATATTTTATTATTAATGTATAATTTTATTCTATAATTATTGTGTTGAAAAATTCTGTGATAAAAGTATCAGATAAATTTGGTTTAAATTTATAGAAACAAAAAAATTTAATACCGAGTTCCCTTAATAATTTTAATACATGATTTCTTTTCAGCAGTTGAAAAGTGGTAAATAATTATTTTGCAAGGACAGGTATTTTTTCTATTTACTCAATCACTCTCCCACAAACTGATCCATCGGTTTAATCCATTTACACCTTATATTTAATTTATATAGTTTAAATAAAAACTTTCGTATCTTTTCCCAAGAAACTGTTGAATGTTATACAAAAGTTAGTCTTTTGTTGTAAAAATATATTTGAAAAATAATTTACTAAATTTAAAACGTTATTAGAGAATTTTACGTTGTATTGATTTTCATAACCAGAAAAGTAGTTTAGTTTGAAATATATCTGCATAGAATTTTTATTATAATTATGTTGCACACATCTTTAGATACTTCAATGATTCTCTGTCTATTGTTTATGTATTTGCTCATGTTACATCAACAAAAAATACGTTTTTTTTTTCTTCCAGAAGGTGCAATAAGTATAAATTCAGTCCAAAAGCTATAACGATTTGGCAGTGATCAGAATTGCCTCAGTTGTTAGCTTTAGAGTATCAGATACCTTAAAACAATTGAATACCACATATATTATAACGTATGTAGCTTACACCGCAATAACACATTTAAGCTTTCAAAGAAATGAGCTCGGTGCTGCGCAATTTTTTTGGGAACAGGATGAAAAGGGATTATGTTGTAGTAGCAGTGCGTTACTGCAACACATAACAGAGGGCGTAAAAAACAGACTGCATCCCCTCTCCCCTTTTGTGGTTTTTGCGCTGTACACAAGCCCCCTAAACGTTATGACCGTGTTAAAAGCCGTTAAAAACATAGTCATTTCTAAAACTGCGAATTGCTTCACGTTGTCATAAGCTTTACAGTTTTTTCTCCTCACCTCTTTCTCCAACATACCCTTCTCTCATCTCGAAAAGGGGTGGCGGGGAAGGGAGAAGAGAATGTCTTCTGTTTATATGAGCAGTGTTAATAGCTTAACATTAAAAAAAAGTTTGTGCCTTTATTTTTTAGTCCAGTGGACAGTGATACAGGAGTGGTTGAAGGGCGGGGGGGGGGGATGAGATATGCAAACTGCTTTTACAGCAGCACACATGCCGCTATCGGCTCGCTTTTAACCTTTCTTTATGCTCGATGGAGCAGAGGCTTTTCTGCCCACTCCAGTTATGCCGATCGCAAATGAAATGGATAAATCGACCACTTTCAAAACAAAGATAAGCGGTTTTCCATACTTTTATCGGCCGTTGCACAGTGGTTCAAAATCCGAAACTAGCTATTCGGTTTGATTCCTTGCGTTTTCTTTTACAGCAAGCGCTTAGTAATTGTCGTAATGTATACAACATACATCATGGAAATCTGGAAGGTTCTATATTTCATTTAACAAATTTATCACAATCCTTTTAAACTACTATGCATTCTAAGAAATAACAGGGAAGATTCTTTTTTAAATAACAATTTGGCACTATCAAGTTAACATCAAGCGACATGATTCGTTAAGGTAATGGATCGGTGAAATTTGGAAAATTCACTGTGTATATGATGTATTTAAAATTATACCAAATACAACACATAGTAATGTTGATGTACATGTCCTATTCAAACTTGCAGCTTGCATTGTTATTTAAATAATAAGTATTGTCTAAATTCATTCTCTAATAAAAATGTTCTACTTGATTCACTGAGAAAAATTATTCAAATAAAAATTCAAGTTTTACAGTTTACAAATAGATCTATCATATCAGAGTTTTTAGATTAACTTCCAATTATTGCATAAAAACTATTGCTTTTTTACTCTGTGAAATTCTTGATTTTTCAAAAGTTATTAGTTTAGTTCTCAAAATTGGAGCATTATTTCATAAATAAGCATATCATAAATTTCTTTAATGTTTATTTGGGAAGGAGTACAGACATTTTAAACAAATTAGTAAACAATTGAATTGTATGGAACATGTTGATTGTGGAAAAATGCTGAATAGATGTTTGCGAGAAAACAAACTACAAATTTGGCTGTGCCTATACATAAGTAAGTACGCGTCTGTCCATTTATAGATTTAGATCAAATGACCCTAGCGAAAAAAATATTTTCCCAAAGTTTAGAGTTCATACCATCTCATTTCAAAGAAAAATGTTGTTTCACTTGTTTTTTTATTTTCTCTCTTCAAATTTTACAACTGCATTACCTTAAGGCGCGGACTAGTATGTGAGAGATCTGCAGTTTGATTCCCTCCAGGACTTGCTACCTTATTGAATTTATTTTGGAGGGAAGGGGGGTTCTCAGTCCTCCTCACCTGCATATAGCGGGTATGAACCCAGCTTACTTTTCTGCAAATTGGTGTAAAGTGCACAACATTTTTATATATTTTGGGATTACAGTTTTATACTGTTAAATGTAGCTGGGAAAATAATAGTAAAAGCAATGAAATAAGCTAATATACTGATTTCCGAAAAAAGAGTTCTAATAATTTAGAATAAAAAAATCCCTGAACTTAGTCTTGGAGCATTTCCTTTCCAGGTTGTTTTTCACAATTAATGCCATTTATCTGCAATGTCCACCGCCGGTGGTGCCTTATTCAGTAACAACGAGCGTTGACCTCTACCATAATAAACAATTCTTATAGTAAGCAGAGGGATATTGTATTGGGCGTTGGAAATGCATTTTAAATGTGTTTGAAACGCTGCCATAAGTTCAACACTTTGTATCACATTAAAAAATGCAATGCCGTATGCGAGCTTTGAGCCTCAAATGTTCGGCTTACCATGCCACTGATCTAACCAACTGAGCTACCATGGCAACATGCCTGCACTACATTCTCGTAAATTATTTAACTCTGTCGTTCTTTTGGCTTCTGTTCTACGTATAAGTAGGACAAGTATTGCATTCCACCGAGATAGCAGTCCGATACAGATTTCACTAGAAATACATGTTTCTTGTTGTTTAAAGAACATTTTGAAAGAGGTCCGTGTGTATGTGTGTGTGTGTGTGTCTGTGAACAGCATAACTCAGAAACTAAGAGTCGATTAAATGTCAAACATGATATTTAAGTTGAATATCTTCCAAGGATGCGACAGGAATGTTTTTAGGAAAACCGACCGCACCCCAAACTACCGTGGAACATATTTCCAAGAATTTGATGTTCTTAAAATTGTTATAACGATTTTGATTAAGATACGATATGTTTAAGATATTTTCATGACAAATTGAACGTATCTATATTTTAAATTTTCTGCAAATCCTCTCCATTCTTGAATGACTTTGAACTGTAAGAGATAGACAAAATCTTACAATATAAAAGGTTAGATCTCGTTAAAGCACACAATTTATGCCAAATATACTTTTTTGTGGAGTTAACTATTTCAGAGATGTTCTTGTTGTCTGTTTAAATGTTGTAGTACTTATACTTTTCTCAAATGAAAAGTTATTATTCCTTTCTCTTTCTTCAGGTCAAGCAAAGAGAACGACATTTCTAGGCCATCACATAGCGACCTGCTTTTGAATTATTTTACTATCCTAGTGTATTCCCTTATTATCCTTGTACTTACGAGGAAATATTTAATAAAACCATTGGTTACCCTTTATTTGGATTAGTATGAAATTGTATACCTACAGAAGAATAATATCCTTTTTAAGAATAGTTAATTGCAGATGAGATAGAAAAGATATGTGAATGTAACACACCCATTTTTTTTCCTGTAAACTACAAGGAGTTTCTAAATTTATTTGTAGAAAACATACGGCAATGACGACTTGAAAATGTTAATTTTAGAATTGAAATCTCGTCGTCGTCACCATCATCATCATTATCATCAGAATCATGGAACTTATTATTTATGATGCATAACTTAATGTTAAAAAAACGGGTTATATTCACATGATTTCCCTCTTTTTTCACAAATTATGTGACTAAAGCATATTACTCCATCAGCTTTATGTTAAAGAGATAAACGTTTGTATAAATAGTTTCAATATACATTTCATGGGGAACAGAGTAGGTTTAAGCGATAGTTAAATATTTTAAAGTGTATTGCTTATATCGGCTTTGAAATTCCGTTCGTTTAGCACAAACACTTGAAAACATGGCTTAGTATCTGAAAAAAATTTTAAAAGACATGAACATTGAAACTCCATATTAAGCAGTAACTCGGAATTGGTTAACCACAAAAGTTTTGATAAAAATTTTCGGATTTACATTTTTGTGTAGTAGGGATTTTCCTGCCTCTTACAGTTTTCAAGTATACCAGATTTATGCAGAATGAAGGGGACTTTATCTGCTATCCGCAAAAAAATTAAGAGGTACATTTTAATTATAATAAAAATATTACACATATGATATTGTAATAAAATTCGTAATCGTTTTGAAAACCAAAAAATAACTAAATGCTTTCACTCTAAAGGGTAGTTCAAGATAGGAACATTTTCCTGAACATTTACGTGTTGCACTCCTAGAAGATAACTTAAATAACAAGTTTGCTATTTTTATATTCTCTAGACGTATGTACAATGTACATAGTAGTTAGATAGGGTTTTTTATGCCATTTAAAAATTCGATGCCGAGATATAACCGTAAATACACGTTTTGAGACCCCCTTAAAACAAAACAAAAAACATTTTCACGATCATGTGTGTGTGTCTGTGTGTATATGTGTGTATAGCATAGATTAAAAGCGAAAATTCCGTTAGATACTAAAATTGGTATTTAAGTTCAGTATCTTCCAAGGATGCGACACGAAGATTTTCAAGAAAATCCCATTACCCCCAACTACCTTTTACATGGAAAAACTTTCAAAGCTTTTAATTTTCTCAAAAATGGCTGTAACGATTTTGATTAAAATATCGTATGTTAAAGATATTTACCTGGCAAATAAAATGTGTATCTCGAATTTTTTGGAAATAGCCTCTGAACACTACTTTATTCTTGATGACTTTTACAAAATTTTGCACAACTGGCAAACCATAAGAGATACACAAAATCTTATTACACAATTTATGTCAATAGACATTTTTTTCTTGGAGTGGATCGTTTTTAGATATTCCTTGTTATAAGTTTCAGCTTTAAATAAATTCTAGTTCTCATTGGAGAATTTCTCAACTCTTCTACATATAAACAAAGGATCTTCAGCCACATAGCTTTTGACTATTTAGCTATGCTACTCCCTTATTTCCCTTCTACTTGCATGGAAGCAACTAATAAAACTATTTCTGCTAATTTTTTCTCAATTAGCATGAAGTAAAAATAATCATATGGTTTATAACAATAATTTGTTGCAGAGATGTGAAGAAAGTCATGCGAATGGAACACCTTAAATTTTTTAATGTTTTTTATTTTAGTGTGTACCATTTTCGAGATATTAAAGTTATCAGTTTCAGTTTTAAGTTACTTTTAACTTTCTCAAACGGGAACATATCTTTCTTTTCGACTCTCCTTCGTGTACTCCTAGAACCGAATTTCAAGTTTTTGAATTGGCGGCCGGCTCATAAAATATTTTATTATCGCTATAGCCTGTGCATCCCTTTAATTCCCTTCTGCTTGCAAAGAAGTATGAATGAATAAGTGTATTTATTGACATAACAATATCATATGTACATAGAATTTCAACATTTGCACGGGTCCACAGACCGTACGTGCTTTTGTAATACACACTAAAAAGCAATATTAAAACAACAACAAAGAATTAAAAGAGTAAACCCGAAAATAAAAATACAAAGATATTCAAATATAGCAATTAAAATTTACAGCACAGAGTACACCTTCATAAATGCACCCTCTTATAGTATATACTTACACTTAAAAGAAATATATACACATAATACATACACAATATATAAAATCACAACACAACAGTGGCCTAAGCATGACATAAAATACATTTATGTAAAACATTGTAGTCACTTTTATTCAGCTGTTCTTATCCCTTCCTCCTTCTCTATTGACAGCCTTCTCAGATCTTAGCTGTCTTACCTTAAGCATAAATTAACCTAACCCGTCCACGCCTTCCGTGCCTGCCAGTAGCGTCCAACATGCTTCTAGCTCTACATTCGCGGTGGTAAAGAATCGCGGTAAATATCTTTCCCGCCATTCCTCCGTACCCATACATCTTGCCAATATGTGGGTCCACGACTCTTCCTCCTCGCAAATGGGACGGATTCTCGTACCATTCTCGTCAGCCATTTTTGTGCTCCTCCATGCCTCTAGTCTAATCCACGAGAGCCCCTGTCTAATGTGTTTGGTACCTGTTTTGATGTATTGCTCCATATCCCACTCCGACTTTAGCGCAGACTACTTCTAATGAAACCTTCTATGTGCATTGCGCAATTATTTGCTGTCTGCCAATATCACAGAGGCGGTTCTTAATTTTTCTCCAAATACTCCGCCTGTTTGCCTGCCCCGCCGTCCAAATGTATCTCAAACCAATGGTTTCCAAAATGTGTTTGTGGAACAGATAGAAAAATTCGTATGCATGGAACACATCAGACTTTTTTTCACTCTGCAGTTATGCAAATGCGTGCACGCACACGCTCACACAGACCCACATTGATATTTTTATAAATATGCTTTTATTATAATAGGGTGACAAAACATGTGTATTTTGTGAAATCTCGATGTTGAATTTTAGGTAGATTACAATAGATCCTCTACTTACTATAGTTGAACAGTAGATAAGTTAAACAGGTTATCAATGCAACAAATATTCGAAAGTTGGTTATGACATAAACAGAAATTTGAGATCGAAAATAGACGCAAATAAAATCGTGTTTTTTATTCGCATTCCTCCAGTTATGTAATAACCCCCCCCCATCTCCTTATATCAGTCACGCTACAGGTTCTGCTCCAGCTAACAATTAATAAATTGATACTGAGACCTATTCAGGATATAATGCCTTTCAATCACTCACTCTCACCTCTCTTATAAAACTTTTCAGGCATTCGAACTACCGAGTTTCCGATAGTAATCGGAAAGTTGAATTTATTATGTGCACCTTATTAATAATGAAAAGGAACTTAACACCATATGATATTGACATTTGTTTTTATTAGAATTGTTAAAAATTTCATACTTTTGTTATTTAGCAATTTTTTACAGAAACCAATAGATAATTACACTCTTTCTGCGTACCTTTCTTTGGTTTGGGCTATACAGGGTGTTCAAAACCGATATCGAGCGAATAAAACAGTCTTGTAATTTACATTTGAACTAGTCCGAAGTTTGATGACACAGGTTGAAAACTATTAAAATGTAACACGTGAACCGACCCAGGGTCCTGCATTACCGACCTTGGCGGTTCTACCTGGCTAGCAGTTCCTAAATTACCGTTGGGGCGTTAATGTCCTTTTCTTGGAGTCAGGGCTTGATGTCTGGAGAGCGTGTCAATAGTGTTGTTTTTGGAATTACGTGCATTTGCTGTCCTAATTTGGGGCGTGTTTTGGTTAGTTCTGTTTCTGGCCGAATGAAGTATGTATTTAAACTTTCGCGTGGGCTTTCTGACCGTTTTTATTTTTTCTTTCTTTTCTTTCTTGAAACAGTCAGCTCGCCATGTTAAAGATTGTTATTCATGGGACCTGACATTCAATTTAAAGGGATATTAGCTATGCAGTTAAGGCCATGTTAGCTTTAAGGAAAGGGTTGTTGAATTTAGTATTTTTAAACGTTTGTTAATCTTGGAGGATTATTATTTTATTCAGGCACTTGTTACACTTTTGGAATATTGGTTTAACACCAATGCTTTTTACTTTTTGTTTTATTTTGCATATGGGATTTATGGTGGGCGAAGCGACATCTGGGCGGATTTTCTCCGCATCCTCCAGTTTCCCCCGCCACTCATTCCACTAATTACTTCATCATCACCTTTTCTATCATCCATTTTGCTTGCATTTCATATCATCCACTTCCTCACGCTCATACCTGGCTACGGGCGACCACTCGTTCCAGATTCTCCATTCTGTGGTTCGTGCCGATGGTTCCCCGACAGATTTCTGACCCAGCTTGTAAGTCCTAGAGGGGTGTAGTCCTAAATGTGGAAAGGGTAAGCCGTCTACGAAATAAAGTTTATAGCTTTGATCTCCTTTCCCATATATCATGGCTTGTATGGTTTGTTGTCAATTGGACATTGTCTAGTGAGCCCAATTGTTACGGGCTACTGGTACGTAATATTATATTGTTATCAGTGGCAGTAAATGCAAATTATTTATTCATATATGTATATATATATATATATATATATATATATATATATATATATATTTAAACTATTTTCAGTGCAATGTGCTGAAATACGAGGTACGTCCAGAAATTAAGTTCCGTATGGTAATAAAATTAAATTGTGTACAGATAGAGAATAATTCTTTATTGCACAAAATTCTACAACTCTTAAACTACTTTTCCACATAACTGCCGAAATTTTGCAGGCATTTGTCATAGCGTGGCACAAGTTTTTGTATACCTTCTTCATAGAAGTTTGCCGCCTGTGTCTTCAAAAACATTGTTGAAGAGTTGACCGCCAAGGAAAGTCTTGAGATGTAAGAACAGATGAAAGTCGCTAGGAGCGAGGTCAGGGCTGTACGGAGGATGGTCAAACACGTCCCAGCCAAATCCCTGTAGGAGGTTCGTCACATTTGCAGTGTGAGGTCGTGCGTTGTCGTGAAGAAAAACAACACCTTTTGACAGCAATCCTCGGCGCTTATTCTTTATTGCGCGGCGCAATTTCCTAAGTGTCTCGCAATAAACATCTGCTTTGATTGACTACGCGGTAAGAAATCAATGAGTAAGATGCCTTTCCAGTCCTAGAACACTGTGCACATCATTTTTCGAGATGTCAAGATTTGTTTCGGCTTAACCTTTGCTGGGGATGAAGTGTGCATCTATTCCATTAATTGCCGCTTACTTTTAGGGGTGTCGTAAGAAACCCAAGTCTCATCTCCTGTGACTATCTGTGTCAGAAATTCTTCACCGTCTTCATCATAACGGGTTAAAAACTGAAGTGCACTACCCATCCGTTTTGTTTTGTGTTGCTCAGTAAGAATCTTTGGTACCCAACGTGAGCAAAGTTTACGAAATTTCAGTTTTTCGGTAACAATTTCATGAATTAGTGATCGTGAGCATTGGGAAAATTCCATAGCGAGAGCACTAATTGTAAACTTGCGGTTTTCCTGGATCTTGTCATCAATCGCGTGAACCAGTTCTTCTGTAACCAAAGATAACGCCCACTTCGTTCTTCATCGTGCACTTCACTACGTCCTTCATTGAATTGTCGGGCCTATCTTCTCACCATTGAATCACTCATCGCATTTTGTCCGTAAACTTCGCAAAGTTGCCGATAAATTTCAATTGGTTTCACTTTCCTAGCATTCAGAAAACGAATCACAGATCTGATTTCACAAGCGGCGGTATTTTCAATCAATACCGACATTGTAAACAAGCACAACAAAGCGTATGTGGCTGGCAGCGATCTCTTCTCCTTGATACAGTGCGTCTACCGCGCATGTGCGGAATTGCGATCGCAGCGGTGCAGCGGAGATAAATTGAAACGGAAGTTACTTTCTGGACGTACCCCGTAATTCACATAATTAAATTTAATATAATAAAGCTGAGCAACCAATTTGTCGTGCTTCAAGGGAGATATTCCTGTGTTGTGTATCTAGGTTATGTCAAGACCCTGTATGATATATTCACGGTCTTGTTTACACAAGCAGTGAGCTGTCTTTTCTTTCGCAAGCTAAAGTTTAACAAGTGCACGGTGAAAATTAATCATTTTGAGATTAAGCAACACACATAGCACATGTATGTGGTACCCAGATATTCACACCTTGGGGGTGTTCTTGACAAGCACGTGTCATAATTAAAAATAGATTTGTTCGTTATCAGCAAACCTGCCCTACATTTCAGGTAATGGGGCAAGGGATAGAAACCGATTCAAAATACTGTTTATGACTCAGTAAATTCTGACGTAGCTGTTGAATGTAAAACATTTATATTTTGTCCTAACGACGAGTATCTTATGGTTATTATTCCAATCATTTTGTAATTATTCTAATGCTAAACTCTGAACAACTTATTCTAAATGTCATCAAAAACTTGCTATTAAATGTACAAATGTTTCATTTAGGATTGGGAGTTAAACGGAGCAAAACAAACCTTTTGTCTCACTTCAGCAGGGATTTGTTTTTATTTAATTTTATCTACAGTCCTTACATTTTACTAATAGTTGGTTTTCCTGCCCTTTTTTATTCATTGAAATAAATTAAGGTTTTTGCGTTTTAGTTAATAAATTAGGTAGGTCTGGCCTACCTTTAAAATCTTACATGATCTGAGTTTAAATCAGCGTAAGCCCTGGAGGATTAAATCAAGAGGTTGCTTGATTTAATCGGCTGGGTATTCTAATAGTATTTTTTCCTGTTCTCATGCCTCCACCCTTAAGATCATTAACGTTAAATTTCCCCTAAAAGATAGTAAAAGCGGCATAAATGTTCAGGTTCAAAGGTCCTCAAAACCTGTGTTTCCATTGAAATCTCGGAATCGAAATGTTGGGTGGAATCAATACCTTCTCTACCTACTATGTAGCTATATACATAGAGAAAGTAAACTTATGTCACTCCTTCATATGAATAAATATACAAATTGCTGCATTTACATAACGCATCATTGTTTACTTAAACATGCTGCTATTATTATCACTATTATTCTACATTATTTCTTATGAATTGCTTTCATAAATGCTGTATTTACTTTATTTAATTATTCGCTTATTGCTAAATAGTAATTACCAACAGAGTATACCTCAGTGAAAAAAATGGTTACTGGCTTGTTTTCCTTTACAGTTACTCCCGTTAACTCATTGTGTTCTCATGAAACCTGTCCGGATGAATATTCAGGACAAACGCTGAATGTGTGCACATTTTTATGCGCTATCTGGTCAATCCACCGTGCACTTGGTGACGCTTCAATCATACGATGTCAAAGCAACACGCTCGGTTTTAACCACCGATTATAGCAATGCAACGTAAGAGGGCCGTGATTGGAATTAAAAGCCAACATTTTGGATGGGGTGCAGCGGTTGGGTCATCCCCCCCCCCCAGTTTGTGACAAGTGTCCGGAGCATATTGTTCATCAATCATAGTAGCAACCCTCAATATCAGACAAGTGTGGAAGACCAGTGCTAGAGCGGCCCAAAAGTGTGTGTCAACGCTTTACAAAATACCAGGACAAATATTTTTAGCGATGGAGTCGTAACCTAAATATATATGATTACAAATTGCACAGATTAAGCGTCAGAAACTCTACATTGAAAGCAATTAGAAGTTAAAACTCTTACATTGTCTGAGATACTTAATATTGTGTAGCATAACTGAGAAAACCATTAATTTTGAATGTATCAGTTATGTACATAAAATGGCAAAAAGGCCTCTCTTGATGTGGAAACCGATTAAAGCCTATCCGTGAATAATAATGATGATGATATCATTCTGAAGAAATATTCTTTCCACTTCCCGTTCATGCAGACGTGATGGAAGATGAATCTCATACATGTAGTGCTGGTAACCTAACCTACCTCATATTTTGTTTATTTTACTACTAGTATGTACATGAACTACCTATATTAAATTCTTAACTATGATACCAGAATTATGACTGTATATGTTAACGGCTATTTTATATAGAAATAATGCTGAAATAGAGAATCAATAGCCATAAATAACTTCATATGTTGTCACATCCTGGCTGCATGCTTAGGATATGGTAGTACTGTATACAAGCAATTACTCATGTTGGCAATCTTGCCAACTTAACACAGGCTATAGAGCAGCCTCTGCCTCTTTCTAAAAGAAACAGTGATACAATTAAGAGTATACCAGGAGCACAGCTCACCTGGGTCACCATGAAAGGTGTCATCTCATAATGTATAAGGTAATATAATAAAATTTGTTATTCAGTTACATTCTGTTTTAAAATAGTAGTTTAGCCTTTCACCTTAAATTAATATAATAATATAGAACCCATTCTCTAGTGGTCTCTGGTAGAACAGAGCTGCGTCCTCTATGCACGCCTGGCTGTAGTGAAAAATACATTTCCCCGGTTAATCCCTCTGTTTCCAAGCAAATATCTAAATTTATAAAGCACGGTGGCATATTTGGTGGAGATGCCGGGGACCGAACCCGTGACAGTATTAATATCAACAAATAATATAAAAACAACACAAGCTACATCTGTTACCAGTTAAGAAGTCATTAGTAAAGGTAGATTACGTTGGAAAAAAATCTGATGCGATCCATTCGCATGACTTTCTCTACATCTCTGTAACAAATTATTGTTAAAAAACTTATGCTTCTATTTATTTCATGCTAATTGAGAAAAACTTAGCATAAATAGCTTGCTTCCTTGTAAGTAGAACCGAAATAATGAAGTACCACAGGTTAAAGTAACAGACAAAAGATGGTTGCTATGTAACTGAAGTTCCTTTGTTTGTATGGACAGGAGTTCACAAATCCCTGTATCAGAAAAGTATCAGTTTTTCAAAGTTGAAACTAAAAACAAGGAATATCTTAAAACGATGAACTTGACGAAAAAATGTATGTATCATAAATCGTGTGTTTTAATGTGCATAAATTTTCTGTGTGGTAAGTTTTTGTCCATCTCTTACGGTTTAGCAGTTATGAAAAATTCCGTAAAATTCATCCAGAATAAAGTAGTCTTCAAGAGGTTATTCCCAAAAAATTCAAGATATACATTTTATATCTTTAATATATGACAATTTAATTAAAATAATTAGACCCATTTTTGATAAAATCAAAATTTACGAAAAAATTTTCATGTAAAGGGTAGTTGAGGGTGGGGGAATTTTATTGAACATCTTCGTGTTGCATCCTTGGAAGATACCAAACCTAAATACCAAGTTTAATTTTTAACAGTCTTGTCGTGTTTGCTGTCCACAGATACACATAGACACACGCAGACATTTTTCTATAAATGCTCTTTTTGGATTCAGGGGGTCTCAAAACATGTATTTCCGGTGAAATCTTGGTATGGAATTTTGGGTGCATTACAATACCTTCTCTATACACTATGTACATAGTGGTGCAAAGAAAGTAATGAATTATTTCGAAGTCATAGTAGCGTCTAAGTGAAACTCCAGGAGTTTTAATTACTGTGTCTGCAGAAGATGTTTAGGTATTGGCAACATTAATGCAGAAGCGGGCTTGCACTACATCGTGCTGCAGCCATATTGCCTGTCGTATTAACAAAGGTGCATTCTTCAGTTATGGAGAAAGTGTTTGCAGGAAGTCCAAACTTTTCTCTGTTCAGGGGTTTGGAAGTAGAACTGATCCAAATAGGAAGTCGCCAATAATCACTGCCAAAACCTAATGCTGAACTTAAACACGAAGTTATATACCTATCTAACTTTTCCTTTTAGATACACACATATACATGCTAACACGCGTGCGCAGAAAGATAAATGAACAATTTTTTTTTTTTTTTTTTTTTTTTTTTTTTTTTTTTTTTTTTTTTTTTTGTATTTTGCATTTGTCTTTATAAAATGTATTTCGGCGAAAATTGAATATTAATTTTTTTTGGAATGCGCTTCATCTACCTATTTAATGTAATTAAATGGTAGAGAAACGAAAAGGAGTAGATAATAATTATTCTAGTTTCCGAAAGACTATCCATCACTAGAACAAAGTGTTGACGCTTCGTTTATAATAGTATCTAATAATCGTATATTGGACGTGATAGTTTCATTGGTTACATGTGGGTTTGGTACCCACCGACCTCCATTCTGACCTGGTTTTTTTTTTCGTGGTTTTCTCTAGCTGGTAGGCAAATAGTGCAGTAGTCTTTCATCCATCATCATTTTTTTTCCATTATTTCACATTCATTCCGATTCTTATCTTTCAAGAGTACTTCTAAGTTTCGTGGCGTTGGCGTTGCTGGGTAGATGAAGCGGATGCTTCCTCAAAGGAAACATATTTGGTCAGCTTCATTGCCCTTTCTAGGCAGGTGCAGTAGGACGGATCTTAGAGCTGAAACTGATGGGGACTTTGGCGAGCATCTGATTGTCTGGGACCTGTATACTCATGTATCTCCTTCAGTTCATCCTTTCCTCCTGGGGGTGGAAACCGCACAAGATTTTTCAGGGGCTGTTATACTTTGTTATTCCTGCGGAGGCTTGTTATTGCCTCATTTTACTCCATGGGTTTTTCTGCCTTTTAACTACCCTGCCTTTATCTTTAACTATACTCTCTTTACATATTTTAATTTGCTTTAACTGCAGAACAACACACTCACTTTGCTCACCTTACAATATATATATATATATATATATATATATATATATATATATATATATATATATATATATATATATTCTGGTCCTGGATAAGTCCAATGGAGAGGTGAGGTGAGACAGGTTAAGAAAGATTGAACCAGCTTTTTATATATATATATATATATATATATATATATATATATATCTCACTACGTAATAATATAATTACAATACTATGTGATTGTTACTATTAATATATTCATACATACGTATACATACATGCATATATACATACATATATACCACATATGTCAATCTTAGTGGTGATATATTATTGTATAACTTGTGATTAAACTTTATGATATACATTTCATTTGAATAACAAAATATTACATAACTTACCTTCCGTGAATTACATTCATTTATTACAATACCAAGATCTTCTCGCCCGTTAATATCATTCAAGTTTTTATACTTAAAACCCAAATCAAATCCCCATTTATTATGCTACGTCCTGCTTCTTTACAAACCAAATTACAACCCGAGGTAATACAATAAGTTAATAATGCTAATAGCATGTCAATTGTTAATCTATTTCCGAAAATGTAATTAATTCTTCTAGGAACACAAACTTTACTTTATGATTCTTTTAAACTTTAACGTTAACCTTTAAATCTGAACAATAATATATACTTTAATAATTCACTAAAATATAAACAGATTATACAACACAAAGAGCATATTCTAATTGCATAAAAAATTATATAGTAATAGCTTGGTTAATATTACAACAAATGTATTTATTGGCTCAAAATTTGGATATAAATAAAGTCTTTAATTCATTGCTGCAAACAATTCCCCCGACACTTGGACGCTTAGATAATCGCTGATTGCATGCCATTGCGCGCAAATACAGCAGTCATTCACGACTCATTGAATTGGCTTGCAATTCTTCCTCCTTTTATAGTTAGAAAATGACGTCATAGAACTTTCAGGAAAATTGTGAAAGCAGAAGCTTCTGGACAGTTCTAGCACGTGTTCATGTCTCGTGTTCTAAGGCCTCCAGTTACCAGGAGTCGCTTCGGTGTTTACCATATTCAAGCCCCACCGCCGCATACCAAAGCGAACTTGAGAGCGGCCAAATTCGGCACTGTCATAATATGTTACCTGTTTGTTATTCTACTGTTTTCCTTTTTAAAATCTGCATAATTTCGAATATAGAGGTTACAAAGTATGCTGAAACAATAGATAGAAAGGAGTATGCCACGCCCTTGAAGATCTGTTTGCTTACTCCGCTTACAAAACAACTGCATGAGCAAGACAATTTCGAGTGCATGGACTATTTGTTCTCAGGCACAGCGCGTTCAAAAGATTCTAAACTCACATAAGAAGTTAAATCTATGTAGCTCACAGTGCAGGAAGTGTCCCCTCCGTTTATATTTATAATAATCTATTGTTTATTGCTGATCCATAGGATGAACTTTTCATTCATCAAAAGTTAAATAGCTTGTACAGATGTTACAAAAATCTAATTATAAAGATTTTTAATAATAATGTTATTCTAATAGCAATAATCCAAACTTTATATTTCAGTTCTTTTAAACAAACCTAGATTCAGCTAAATAGTGTTTTGTACACGTTTTCTATGAATGATACAATAACTTAATAACCAATACACCGAAAACAAAAATACCTGTGTGTTGACTTACTCTCCTATGGGGATCCGTTCGAAAGAATATAGTCAAAAAGTTTTAGTTTGTAATGGCTGACTTTAGATCTTTCTTCTATTCAACGATCGGCTACATGGTGCTGTCAGGCACTGATATTGAACTCCGCTTACATCGAGGTTAAAGTATCTGCGCTTAAGACCGTACTAAAGATAACTTCCAACCAAAATTCATTTAGCGAAGAAAATATGTAGATGTTTCATTTTTTCCCAGTGTTGGGTGATCAAAGAAAGAATGAAAAGGAAAGAAAGGAAAGGAAACAAGGAAAGGGAAGAAAACAAAGACAGAGAAAGAGAGAAAGAAAGAAGGAAAGGGAAAAAATAAAAAAGGCTCATTTTTAAAATTTCTCTTATTTAATATTTTAAACACACACATAGACACACACACACACACATATATATATATATATATATATATATATATATATATATATATATGCAAGGAATGAAATATTGTTAGTGAAATATTCTAATTTGTTTATACTTTTCTCTTGTCAAACTAAGGTCTATGGGAGAGAAAACTGAAACAGGAATACTTTTATCTTTGATGTACTTTCACTAAAAAAACTCCATCTAAGTCTGATTTATCAATGTGACAATCACCCCTTGTAAGAGATACTTGAACACATGCTCTCTCTCTCTCACTCTCTCTCTCTCTCTGTTTCTCCCTTTCAACAGGGGCAAAAATATTTGCTTTGCTGACTTAAATTCCATTGCAAAATAACATAACTTACTGTAGGACAGTCTGTACGAAACAGCGCCTTCCAGTCACATATATCTAAGTATATTTACTCCACCTTATCATTTTTTTTCTAGGACACGCTTTTCTGTAGATTAATGTGTGTTTGCCTAGATCATGAAGAGGCCGTTTGGATTCCAAATTACCGTGCAGTACCAATAAAGGAAATACCCCTCAAATAAATAAATAAATTAATAATTTCCCTGCGTTCGTGTGAACATAACCACTTTTATAGTCACATTGCTCCCATTTTATGCAACAGATTCAGCAGATGTTTGCTTTCTCTGCCACTAACTTGGAGGTAGAAGAAGTTTAATGCCTCACCAAAAAATTCAGTATCAAGATTTCACTGGAAATATACGTTCTGAGTTCTGCCGTCATACCTTGCAGAAACATTAGTAGAGAACGACAATGTTTGAGTCACTTTTGGTGTATGTGCACAGCGTTACTCAGAAACAAAAATCGTATTTAGGAACAGAGGTATATGTTATACAACGGAAGGCGATACATCACGCCATGAGGCCTACAGAGGTCGACTGTGGCTAACATCCCAGGAGTGTAGCAACCGCAGTAGGCTACAGACCGCAGGTAGCAAGTCCACAGAGTCGCGCGGAAGATTCTAACTTAAGCTGGAATATTCACCTCACTAGAGGTGTCCAAAGAGGCCAACGTTGACCAGAAAGTTCTTCTAAAGGTCTCGGTAATACTGTTTTATTTAATCACACATCCACGCCATCTGTCCGGCACTGACATGCGTAACCAACCTAGAAGTATAAATGAAAGATGAGAAGGAAACGATGAAGGGGAAATGGTGGAAAGAAAATAGTGTTTTCGGCTACCACCACCAGAGAAACCATGAAAAACTCAGATCAGAGTGGGCGGTCGCTTCCAGTTGAGTAGCACATATTACCGTGGCGTCACCTCGCTTGGTAAAATCTTACTAAGTTTAGTATCTTCCAAGGCGCAACATAACATCTCTCAGGAATGGCGACATAATTATTCCCACCCCAAACTACTCTTCACGAGAAATATCTCGTTCCCGCCCCAATCCTAAAAACGACTAACGATCTTGATCATAATTTATAATGCTTGAGCGATGGACATGAATACAATATTAAATAACCTTAAGGACTTTCACGTTTGAATGACTTTTACAAAAGCTTGCCTATCTGGAAAAGTATAAAGACATACATTATCTTATTCCAGGGAAAACGTCCACTGGATAAAATATGTAAATGGTTTCACATAACCTTTTACCTTTTTACTTTCTCTACTTAGGACACAATGTGGCCGAGCCGTGGCAGAGGGGTTCGACTCTCACCTAAACGACCCGGGTTCAATCTCAAATAAGATTCGTGGTGGACAAAGCAGCACAGGGGCGGGTTTTCTCCGGGTTTTTGGTTTCCACCGCCATCGCATTCCACCGGTGCTTCATCTTCATTCTATGTATCATCAGTATCGAAAATTTTAATTACTTCAAAAATTGCTCTAACGGTTTTGATAAATTACCGCTTATTAAAGATACCTACATTTAAAATAAAATATATATGTTGAATTTTCTCGGGTTAACTCTGAAGACCTTTTCTTTTTGAATGACGTTTGAATAATGGGAGACCGTAAAAGATAGACAAAAGTTATTACACACACACACAAAAAAAATGTAGATCTCATGGAAACATACAAGTTATGTCATATACATTTATTTTGCAGAATTACAGACTTCCAAGATAATCATTTTTATTGATTTTAAATCTAAACTACTTATACTTTTATCGAAAAGGAAGTCTTAATTCGTTTTTTCTTTATGTTACTTCTGGCCATGCAAAGAGAACGAATTTCAAAGACAATTGCTTAGCAACAACTTTTAAAATATTTAACTAGCTTTTTTTCCCTTGTTTTCCTTTTACTTATCAGGAATTAAGTCATGAGCGCATTTCTGATAATATTTATCTCAATTAACTTGAATTACTGAGGTAGTCTTTTGTAAGAATTGTTTGTATGCGGAACAGATAGAGAAAGTCCTGTGAATAGATGACATCATATTTTAATGTTATTTTATCTTTCTGCAGAACAGATAGAGAACGTCATATGAATGGAACACATCAGATTTTTTTTAAGTCATTAAATTTGCAATTTATCATGTTTCTTTTTTCTAGCAAGTCCCGACACTACGAATTCTGTATCTTACTTTAGAATATGAGTGTTTCTATAAACTGTATAAACTTAAGTTTTATTGCTAATTTGGATTTGATTCTTAGAAAAAAATCTGATGTGTTACACTCACATGACTTTCTCTAACTGCTGTACAAAAACTCCTACAAAAGATTCTTCTTCTTTGTACACAATGCTAATGAAGATAAACATTAGCAGAATGATATTAATTAGTTCCTTATAAGTAGAAGGGAATAAGGGAATGCACTATGCTAAAGTGATTGTCAAATGTTTTAAAAGCTATCGTTATGCGATGTCATTGCAAATCACTTCTTTGTTTGGCCAGGAGTAGAACAAAAGAAAAACAGACACTTCCTGTGTGAGAAAAGTTTAAGCACTTCACAATTGAAACCAATAACAAGGAATATCTCGAAAACGGTTACCTCCACAACAAAAACGTAAAGGCCAAAAATTGTGTGTTTTGTCATGAGGTACATTTTTTGTGCAGTACGTTTTTTTCTATCTCTTACGGTTTAGCAGTTAAGCAAAATTCAGCAAAATTCATCCAGAATAAAGAGGTCTTCAGAGTCTATTCCCAAAAAATTCGAGATATACATTTTATTTCGGACATAAATAGTTTTAATATACGGGATTTTAATCAAAATCGTTAGAGCCATTTTTAAGAAAATCAAAATTTTCGAAATTTTTCCATGTAAAGAGTAGTTTGTGGTGGGGGGATTTTTTTTAAAGTCTTCGTGTCGCATCCTTGGAAGATACTAAACCTAAATATCAAGTTTCGTATTTAACGGTCTTTATGTTTTGGTGCTATGCTGTCCACAGACACACACAGATAGACAGACAGACACACATACACACACACACACACTAACAGGGACCTTTTTTTAAAAATCTGATGTGTTCCATTCACATGACTTTCTCTACATCTCTGTAACAAAGTATTGTTAAAAAGCTTATGCTTCTATTTACTTCATGCTAATCGAGAAAACAATTAGCATAATTACTCTTATTACTTGCTTCCTTGTAAGTAGAAGCGAAAACAGGGAGTACTGTAGGTTAAAGTGATAGTCGAAAGCTGATTGCTATGTGACTGAAGTTCCTTTGTTTGTATGGACAGGAATTGACAAATTCTTGTATGAGAAAAATACAAATTTTTCAAAGCTGAAACCAAAACCAAGGAATATCTCAAAAACAATCAACTCCATGAAAAAAAAATATGTATAACATAAATTGTGTTTTAATGTGCTCTACATTTTTTGTGTTGTACGTTTTTGTCCATCTCTTACGATTTAGCAGTTATGCAAAATTCCGTAAAATTGATCCAGAAGGCTATTCCCAGAAAATTCAAAATATACATTTTATTTTTCAGGTAAATATCTTAAACATACCATATTTTAATCAAAATCGTTAGGGCTATTTTTAAGGAAATCAAAGTTTTTGAAAAAAGTTCCATGTAAAGGGTAGTTGGGGGTGGGGGGATTTTCTTGAAAATCTTCTTGTCAAGTTCGGTATTCAACGGTCTTTTCGTTTTTGAGCTATGCTGTCCACAGACACACAAACACACACAGACACACACACGCACACACAGACCTTTTTCCCAAATTTTTCTTTTGATTCAGGGGGACCCAAAACATGTATTTCCAGTGAAATCTCGGTATTGAATTTTTGGGTGCAATACAAACCTTCTCTATACACTATGTACATAGTACGTGTAAAGAAAGTAAAAATCTGATGTGTTAAACTCACATGAGTTTCTCTAGGTCTTCTACAAATTTCTTACATAAGATTATTCTTCTTTCTACACAATACTAATCGAGATAAACATTAGCAGGATGTTCTTACTACTTAGTTCCTTATAAGTAGAAAGAAAATGAGGGAATGCACTAAACTGATAGTCAAATGTTTAAAAGCTGTCATTATTCGATATTCATTCCAAATCGCTTCCTTGTTTGGCCAGGAGTGGAACAGACACTTCCTGTGTGAGAAAAGTATAAGTACTCACAACTGAAACCAAAACCAATGAATACCTCGGAAACGATTACCTCCACAAAAAATATGTAAAGGATATAAATCGTGTGTTTTGATCAGATCAACATTTTCTGTGTAGTAAATTTTTGTCTATCTCTTACCGTTTAGCAGTTAAGCAAAATTTATCAAAATTCATCCAGATTAAAGAGCTCTTCAAAGGCTATTCCCAGACAATTCAAGATATACATTTTATTTGGTATGTAAATATCTTTAATATATGGGATTTTAATCAAAATCGTTAGAGCCATTTTTTAGAAAATCAACATTTTCGAAAAAATTTTCCATGTAAAGGGATTGGGGGTGGGGATTTTCTTGAAAATCTTCATGCGGCATCCTTGGAGGATACCAAATCTAAATACCAAATTTAGTATTTAACGGTATTTTCGTTTTTGAGCTATGCTGTCCACAGACACACACACATACACACGAACCTTTTTCTGAAAATGCTTTTTTTTGGATTCATGGGGTCCTAAAACATGCGTTTCCGGTTAAATCTCGGTATCAAATTTTTGATTGGAATACAATACTTCCTCTATACGCTATGTACATAGTACGTATAGAGAAAGTTAAAATGCTTTTTTCGGACTCAGGGGATCCCAAAACATATATTTCCGGTGAAATCTCGGTATCGAATATTTGGATCCATTACAATACCTTCTCTAACCCTATGTACATTGTACATATGGGGGCTAGAGAAAGTAAAAATAATAAATAAAATAAAACAGCATGGATAGAAGAAGAACTATTCCTACAAAAGCGTTTTTATCCACTTTCTTATCGTGCTATCTTGTTGAAATGTTGAATTGTTATATTGGTGCTGGTAATCTATCTAAATTCCTGTTTTGCCTATTTTACTGCATATACGTGCAAAAAATGTATTAAATGCTCTACATTTTTATGTGTTTATTATTAAACTGGAATGAAATCACATACTGTAATTGACCTTACCATTTAAATTTTATCTAGGTATTAGTTAATTTGTATTTGTTAATATTTATTATTAAACTGAAATGAAATCACACAGTAATTGACTTTATCATTTAAATTTTATCTAGGTATTAGTTAATTTGTATTTGTTAATGTTTATTCACGATACAATAGTTAAGTATGAACTGCAAGTTATTAATTTTAAGGTCAGTAATCAGGCGAGGATAATCGATTGTCAGTTCGCCATCAATGTTAACATCGGTGACATTGCTACTGGAACAGCCATGCTCAACAAGTGTTAGTATTTAACAGGCATAGGAATTTCAAAGCAATAAGTCAGGACGTAAGGTAGTTCACTTAGGTATTTCCCGGACTTTACACTTAAACATCGTGGGTACGACCATTCCCATTCCTGTTCAGATTGTTACCGAGTGTAGACAATCACATAAGCGTTTTTTCTGCCACCAGTAATTTATGTTCGCTGTTCTATGTATTGATTATGGTTTAATTGAAGCTAATTTGAAACCCACTGTTTGAGAATTTCTTAGACTGACAATTGACATTATTGTGTTCGTTATATACTACCATTTGTAAAATAAATATGCAGTGTGCAATTAAAAGATGTATATATTTTTAAAACCACTTATTACATTCTCTACACGTACTACGTATATAGAGTATAGAGAAGGTACTGTATTCCCCCAAAAATTCTATCTTGAGATTTTGTCGGAAATATATGTTTTGAGGTCCCTTGAGGCCAATAAAGAAGTTTTAAAAAAATATCCGTGTGTGTGCATATATGTGTGTTGTGGACAGCATAACTCAAAAACTAAAAGTTCGTCAAATACCAAATTTGTGTTTAAGTTTGGTATCTTCCAAAGATGCGACACGAAGATTTTCAAGAAAATCCCCCCATCCCAATCTATTCTTTACATGGAAAAGTTTTTGAAAATTGTATTTTTCTCAAAAATAGCACTAATGATTTTGATTAAAGTATCTACCATACATTAAGGATATTTACATCACAAATTTATATCTTGAATTTTCTGGAAAAGGCTTCTGAAGATCTGTTCATTCTCGATGAATTTTGCTGAATTATACTTATCTGGTAAACCGTAAGAAATAGCCACGGGCTTACTGCACACAAATTACAGATCTTATTACAACACACAGTTTATGCCATGTAAGTTTTTGTTGTAGAGTTGACAGTTTCCAAGATATTCTTTGTTATTAATTTCAATTTTCAACTACCTACAAATTTCTCTAAGGATCACTTTTTGTTTCATACCTCTTTTGTTTTACTGGCAATGCAAAGAGAACCGAACTTCTTGACTAGCATAAAGTAGATTAAAGAATAATGTTTTGTAAGATTAGTTTGTTTACAGAATAGCTAGAGAAAGTCATGCGAATGAGACAAATCAGACTTCTCTTTTACTTAATAAAAAAGTCAATTAAGAATATAAATAAATTTTCCTTGTTAAGATCTTAAATATATAAAAGGTAGATATATATTTTATTACGTACTTGCGTTAACTGGAGTCTCGATTTTTAAACGTTTCTTTGTTCTCCAATGATGCACGCACTATACTTGTATCGCAATATACTATTTATATAAACGCTATAATATATGAGGTACATTTGTGAATTTGTAATGAGTAGAAAATGTGCAAGCGCATCAACTTAGATCCGCCCCTCCCTAAGAGGCAATTCTAAAAGTGAAGTGTGTTCTTTGGAATATTATTTACACTTATCATTACGTCACATAATGGTCTCTCGGATCAGGAGATAGTATATAAACTTTATCGACTAATACAATTATGCTTTGAGCATGAATTTTCCACATTCAGTTCAGTTTTCTAAAGCCTGGATTTCCTGAATCGCACTGTAATCAATCACATGGAACTCTGGTTGGAAAAAAAAAAAAAAAAAAAAAACCTGTCAAGATGAGACAGTACAGAGAGGAAGAGGACTACAGATGGAAAATGACAGCGTTTAAGAGTTCAAAATGAGACTTGTATCGTTGTTGCAGTAATTATTGTGAGCAGCACAGCTGGTACTCGCGCTCTACTACACTTTACTTGGCCAGTAATTATTGTTGCGCGCGCACCCGCACGAGTGGCGACATAATAAAAGTTGCCGACTGTTCTCCACGCATTTTCAGCCTTTTATTCTGAGTGAGGCCAGTGAAGTCCTTTCCATCATGCTTGGTGAATAATTTCCTGTCCGACATGATCCCCAGTTTACAAATTACGGGCGTATTTTCGCTTACGATGCAAGGAACAATGGAGAAACAACCCTTCCTTTCGTGGCTTGCTGACGGTCAGGGTGGAAATTAGCGGTCTTGGTTAAACCGTATGTCTGTATGTACTCGGTTCAACTGCAGTTGTGCCTCGCTACAATCCCTGGAAAAATATGCAAAATGGGGTATCCATGTTTTACTTTCTCTACCGCTTAGCTTCCACGCCGAATTCCTTCGGGAAAATCCGATGTACTACATTCCCATGATATTCTCTAAATATTCTGTAACAAACTATTATTCCAAAAACTTATTTTTGTTTTCTCTAGCCTATATGTACAATGTACATAGTGGATATAGAAAGTATTGTATTCCACCGAAAAGAGAGATTCCACCGGAAATACATGTTTTAGATCCCCTGAATCCAAAAAAAAAAAACATTTTAAAAAAAGGTCTATGTGTGTGTGTGTGTGTGTGTGTGTGTGTATTGTGTTCTGTGGATAGCACAGCTCAAGAACGAAAAGTTGGTTAAATACCAAACGTGGTATTTAGTTCAGTATCTTCCAAGAATGCGACACATAAATTTTTAAAAAATTCCTCCCCCCACGCCAACTATCCATTACATGGTACATTTTTCGAAAATGTTTTTTTTCTCAAAAATGTCTCTAACGATTTTAATTAAAATAACACATATTAAAGATATTCACATTACAAATAAACTGTACATTTTTAATTTTCTGGAAATAGCCTCTGAAAATCTCTTTATTCTGTTTGAGTTTTGCAGAATTTTACATAACGGTTAAACCGTAAGAGAGTGAGAGAGAGAGAGAGAGAGAGAGAGAGGGAGAGAGAGAGAGAGAGGGAGAGAGAGAGAGAGACAAAAACTTGTACAAAAAATGCAGAGCTCATTAAAGCACATAATTTATGAAGGTATTTTTTTTTCTTCTAGAGTTGGCCGTTTTTGAGATACCCTTTGTTCAATTTTAAAAAGTTTACATCTCCTATAAATCTAGATATACTTGCAATGTGTAATGGAAAAATAGTTAAGTCTAGGAGGGTTTTTAGTTCGATTAATATATTTACGTCAAGCTTCAATTGCTTATTGCTATCTTCCAACAAAAATATTTTTTCCAGAGAAACCTCATTTAAATATTTTCTAATGAAGCCATTGCATCCTCAACTATGCTTTTTCTAATGTTTATGAAAACTAATCTTAATGAAATGTTTTATTTCACAAAAAGTATAACGTGAAATACCTTAATTATAATTCCATTTTTAGTAAAATTTACTTGTGCATCTTTTCATTGATGATTATCTTAAGTAGTTGTAGGACTCTCATGCTTAGTTATTTTACCAACTAATTAACTTTTCTCAAACTGGAACATGCAAAGCGAACCGAACCTCATTGTTTCACATAGCACCAGCTTTTAAATCTCTTTAGAGTAATGTATTTCCCTATTTATCTTCTACTTACAAGGAAGGAAGTAAGAAGACTAATTCTGCTAATGTTTATCTAGATTAGCATGACGTTGATAAAGAATACTGTTTTGTAAGAAAAATGTGTTTATGAAACAGCTAGAGAAAGTTATGTGAATGGAACACATCAGATTTTTTAAATTTATGGATTAACTGCTGTGGTTTTCAGCGTCCCATTCTCGTTGGGTGTGAAAGACCACTTAATTTTTCTAAGAGGCCGCTTTATCAAGCCTGAGATTCTTTTACGTATCGAAAATCTACGACATGGGACCAATTGCTTTACTTCCCTTCCGAAAGAAGCCATGCTAAAGATTTTTACGTCCGAAAAAACAATTACTCTCCGCTGGGATTAAATCCACGATCTTGGGTACAAGAGGTGACCACCACACTATCTAGATACTTCATGCTAATCGAGATAAACTTTATCAAAAATGCTTTTACTACACGAGTTTGATAGGTCAGACTGAAAAAAATTCAACGTCATAGCCGGGATTTGAAACAGGGATCTCCAATCGCTAGTCGATTGCTGTAACCGCTAAGTTACTAGGCAATATGCAAACAGGGCGTAAAAATTATCAACTGACTCACATGTTTTTCGGTATATCACAGAGTGATCTCAAATTATTTTGAGATTAATACCTCAATGGCGAATTATAAGGAAAGTACTTTTAACCAACTGTTGGTCAATTAACGTTAATTAATTGTTTTTTCCATACAAGCCGTGTGAAAAAAACAATTTACTTTTTATTAGTTGTACATTTGTGGTTGCAAGAGGATTAGAGGTGTAAAGTTATCTGGATTCCCTAGAATGTAAGGCTCTTTTAAAGATAATAGGGATAAAATAAATAACATAATAAATTCTAAAATGTCTTTAAATGTAAGGTAAGGATGAAAATGAATTGTATCAATATTTCTATGCGTCGAAAAGATTAATCTTGTAGGTACAAGGGTAATAAGGGAATGCGTTAGTAAGTTTTTTGAAACCGGGTCGCTATGTGATTGTGATAATATTGTAATTCTATTCTCCTTGCATGACCATGATGGAAAAAAGAACAACGATTTTTCATTAGAAAAAATGTATAACTATTGGTTAGCTTATACAATTACGTAATAAGGAATAATTCGAAGGAAATGCATAACTCTACAAAAAATGTATCACACATAAACTGTCTGGTTACACGCGATCTGCATATGTTGTGTAATGAGATTTTGGCTTTCTCTTACGGTTTACTAGTTTTGAAAATTTTGCCCTGAAACACGCGGCATTTTAGAACAAATTGTTAGAACGATATTTAAGAAAATCAATTTTTTGAAAAATGGCAATTAATAGGGTAGTTTGGGAAGGGATAGAGAAGATATAGAACTCAAATATCAAGTTTGGTATGTAAGTAACTTTTCGTGTTTGTATGCTGTTCACAGACACATAGACAATCATTGACATTGTTCAGAAATACATTTTGTTTAAACTTAAGTGGGCCTCAAAACATCTCGAAATCGAATTTTTGGATGGAATATAATACTTCCCCTACTTGCCATACGTATTAGAGGAAGTAAAAATACTTTTTTTCTTATTCAGTGGACCACAAAAGGTATATTTCGATTGAGATTTCGGTATCTAATTTTTTGGGAGGATGCAATATTCTTTCTATTCACTATGAATGTGGTAGAGAAAGTAGAAACTTTATGTAATATTATCGCAAGTATACGATTTTAGGTTCTGGAATAAAAAAAACTAGATAAGATTAGAGAAACTGCGAACTCGCTTATATGTCTATGTCATTTGGATTATTAGTAATATGCCTAAAACGCAAAAATTCTGATACCAGTTTTCGTACTTATTGTTAAAGAGACATTTTTTAAGTATACAGGTATTTCATTGTTCTTTCCCTCAAACCGTGTGTAGGATATGGTTAGAACGGCAGAATAAGGCTGGAAAATGGTTAGCCATAGCCGGGATTTGAATCAGGACACACCGGTTTCCATCTGGTTACTCTATCCAACTGAATCACTATGGTAGCATGCTGAAAACTCTCCTTCATTCCATTGCTATCTTCCAACAAAGATATATTTTCCACAGCAGCCTCATTAAAAATCTTTGCATCTTCAAACGTATACATCAAAATTTCCAAATGAATTGCATTTTCCCCGAAAACGTCTGAACGGGATGGCGACACAGGCCATTTCGCCTGTGGCCTGCATTCGAGAGGTCACGGATTCAATTCCCTAGCTGTTCCATCGGGTTTTCAGGGGTTTTACCAGGTCTTTCATCCCTCGAATTTTCTGTGTCTAGATGTCGTTTCCACTGGTATTTCATTCATATTTCATCCCCTTGGTGTAGCGTGGGAGGGGAAAAGAATGCTTATTATGAATCTCCGTCCCCGAACTTCAGCTAGTTGCCGGGATAAGGACCACTCCCTATTGGGAGCGTTGGACTCTATGTGGGGGAGAAATCCCTGGTCTACCTCTCCAGCTGTCGGGGAACTTCTACCTGGAAACTGTAGAAATTCCGTCATTGCTGTGCCGACGCTCGTGGTTTCGGTCCGCTGTATTCTCTCACCTCATCCCTCCCGCTCTGGGACGTCCCCTCGTGGGGCATAGGTACAATAACCAGCATAAGGTTCAGTGGCGCGTTCCCTTCGTCTGTATATCTACTCCCGGTAAATCACAAAGAATCTTAATTCATTTTTTACTTTTTCTAGCCCGCATGTATGTACATAGAGAAGGTATTGTATTACACCCAAAAATTCGATGTCGAGATTTCACCGGAAATATAAGTTTTGGGGTACCCTAAGTCCAATAAAAGTACTTTTAAAAAAGATCCGTGTGTATCTGTGTGCTTCTTCCTGTGTGTATGTGTGTGTGTGTGTGGACAGCATAGCTCAAAAACGAAAAGACCGTTAAATACCAAACTTGGTATTTAGGTTTAGTATCTTCCAAGGATGCGACACGAAGATTTTCAAGAAAATTCCCCCACCACAAACTACGGTTTATGTGGAAAAAAATTCGAAAATGTTGATTTTCTTAAAAATGGCTATAACGATTTTGATTAAAATTCCCTAAATTAAAGCTATTTACGACCCAAATAAATGTATAACTTGAATTTTCTGGGAATAGCCTCTGAAGATCTCTTTATTCTGGATGAAGTTTGCCGAATGTTGCCTAATTGCTAAACCGTAAGAGAGAGAGAGAGAGAGAGAGAGAGAGAGAGAGAAAAAATTACTACACAAAAAATGTAGACCTCGTCAAAACACACAATTTAGGTCCTTTACGTTTTTGTTGTGGAGGTAACCGTTTCCGAGATATTCCTTGTTATTGGTTTCAATAGTGAAATACTTAAACTTTTCTCAGGAAGCATCCGTTTTTCTTTTGTTCTACTCCTGTTCAAGCAAAGAAGCGATTTGCACTGACAATCGCATAGCGATAGCTTTTAAAACATTTGACTATCACTTTACCCTCATGCATCCCCTTGGTTCCCTTCTACTTATAAGGAACTAAGTAATAAGAACATTCTGCTTATGTTTATCTCTATTAGCAAGGTGTAGAAAGAAGGATATCTTTTATAGAAATTTTGTAGAGGAGCTAGAGAAAGTCATGTGAGTGTAGCACAGATTTTTTTTTCTTTCTTTTGTGATGAATGATGAGACACTTCAATGACGACTTAAATGCAATGTCTAAACATTTTAAGTCTCGGACTTCAGAGCTTAACACACTATTTGGTCTATCAAAGGTTCCTTCAAACATGCCTTGTTTAGGAAAAGAAGCAAAAAGGATTCAAACGTGGTTTAAAGAAAAAGTTAGATATATATTTATTTTACTTGCCATAAATTAGCCGAAATTTCTGACATTTTAATTAAAGATTATAACTATGTTATACAAAATGACAGTGTTTTTAATTTCTCTCGCACATATGTACAATGTAATAGAAGATAGAGAAGTTATCGTACTCCGTTAAAAAGTTTGATTACGAAATTCCGCCCGGAAATACACTTTGATACTCCCTAAATCCTAAACAACACTTTTATAAAAACGTCAGTGTTTCTGTGTTTGCAAGCATAATAGCTCAAAAACTAAATGTCATTTAAATCCAAACTTGGTATTCAAGTTCAGTATGTTCCAAGGATGCACATAAACATCTTCATGAAAATTCCCCCACCCACAACTACCCTTTATGCGGGACATTTAAAAAATAATATTTTCTCAAAAATGGTTCTAACGATTTTAATTAAAATACCACATGCTTAAGATATCTTCTAGACAAACGATATGTATATTTTGAATTTTCTAGGAATTATCTGGGAATTTTCGGAAGACCTCTTCGTTATAGATGATTTTTGTGTAACTGGCAAACTTGTGTAACTACAGAAAATGATCTCGTTAAAATACATTTTTTGTCTCCAAGATATTCCTAACCAATAGTTTCGATTTTAAACTATCTGAACTTTTCTCAAACGGGAAGCCATCTTTCGTTTCTTACATATTTTTTTTACTCCTAGCCACACAAAGAGAAACGAATTTTGTTGACAGTGGTAAACGCCCGCTTTTAGTACTATGGCACCGCAGGCGAAGTATCGACTTTTAATTGTATCAAAGGTTTTAAAAGATCTGGCTAAAGTTTGCCTAGTGTATTCCCTTATTTCCTTTCTATTTACAAGGAAGCAGGTAATAAGACAACTTCTGCTACTTTTTATTTGAATTAGCATGAATTATGTAAATGAATAATCTTTTTTAAAGAATATTTTTAATGGAGAAAGTGGATAAAGTCATATGAATGAAACACCTCAATTTTTTTTTTCAAAATAAAGCTCAATTCAAATGGGAAAATGGTGTGTAAGACCTTACCACCCTAAAAAAATCTTATCTGTTCTATTCACATCACTTTCTTTACATCTCTGAAAGAAATTATTCTTAATAGGCGTATTCTTCTATCTACTTCATGCTAATCGTATTAAACCTAAGCAGAAATGGTCTTATCATTTAGATCCTTATAAATAGAAGGGAAATAAGGAAATAAAATACGGGAATACACTATGGTAAACATACAGTCAATATTTTAAAATGTGGTTGCTATGGAATTGAATTCCGTTTCTTTGTGTGGCCAGGTGTTGGCAAGTTCTCGGAGAAAAGTTTAAGTATTTTAAAACTGAAACCAATAACAAGGAATATCTCGAAAACGGCCAACTGCACGAAAACATGTACATGACATAAATTGTGTGTTTAAAACAGACCTCTATTTATTTTGTGTAGTAAGTATCTATCTACCTCTTACGGTTTACCAGTTATGCAAAATTCAGAAAAATTCATCCAGAATAAAGATATCTTCAGAAGCTATTTTAGAAAAACCAAGATTCATTTCATGTAAGTGTATAAAACATAAGAGATTGTAATCAACATCGTTAGAGCCATTTTTGAGAAAACCAAAGTTATCTAAATTTTTTCGCAAAGGTTAGTTGGAGGTGCGGGGATTATCTTGCAAATCTTCGTATCCCATCCTTGGAAGATACGGAACTTAAATATCAAGTTTGGTATTTAACGACTTTTCATTTTTGAGCTATACTGCCTACAGACACGGATATTTTTCTAAAAATGTTTTTTTAATCAGAGGATCCCAAAACATGTAATATCCAGTAAAATCTCCTTTTCAAATTTTTGGGTGCAATACAAACCCTTAGTACGTGTACAGAAAGTAAAAATAGTTTACCTGAATGTATATGGTTGTATTCTTTAAGCCACACTTACCTACTCATTGATGTAGAAGAAGAAGAAGAAGAAGAAGACATTACTTCAGAGAGCATCATCATGGTGGTGCAGTAAAGCGGACATAGAGGACTGTCGTACGCACGTGCAGTACTCCAGAAGTCAATTGAGCGAGGTGACACCACAGTAACATTAAGTTAACATGAGTAAATTGAATAATAAACATTAAATGTTATAAGAACTGTTTGTTGAAGAAGCTATGATAGCAAAACATGTGAACGTAATACAATTATTTATTTTTCAGTTACGTCAATTTTAAAGTATTTTGGTTCATATAAGCATGAGTTGCATATGCTTCCTTCATTTACAGTACTATGTACATACTGTATAGAAAAGGTATTGTATTGTTATTCGATGCCGAGATTTCACCGGAAATACATATTTTGGTATCCCTTGAATCTAAAAAAAGAGCCTTTTCAGAAAAATGTCCGTGTGTGTCTGTGTATGTGGGAAGCATAGCTCAAAAACTAAAGTACTATTAGATACCAAAGTTTGGTATCTTCTAAGGATGCAACATGTAGATTTTCAAGAAAATCACCCTACCCTCAATTACTCTGTACATGGAACATTTTTCGAAATTGTTGATTTTCTCAAAAATGGCTCTAACGATTTTCATTAAAATCTCTTATATGTAAGATATTTACATGAACAATGAAATATATATTTTCAATCTTCTGGGAATAGCCTCTGAAAACATACTTATTCTGGATGAATTTTGCGGAATTTTGCATAACTTTTAAACTGTGAGAGATAGACAAAAACTTGCCACACAGAAAATGAAGAGCTCGTTAAAGCCCACAGTTTAGTCATATACATTTTTTTCGTGAGGATGGCAGTTTTTGAGATATTCCTTGGTATTAATTTCAGCTTTAAAATACTTATGCTATTTCCATACACGAATTTGTCAACTCCTGTCCATACAAACAAAGGTACTTCAATCACATAGCAAGCAGTTTTTAAACGATTTTATCATCAATTTAGCCTAGTGTACGCCCTTATTTCCCTTCTACTTACAAGGAAGTAGGTAACAAGACTCTTATGCCAATTTTTTCCCGATTAATATTAAGTAAATAGAAGAATAATCTTTTTAACAATAATTTATTGTAGAGATGTAGAGAGTCATGTGAATGAAGCACATCATATTTTTTTATCTTGATCGTCTAATTTGTAATTGCACATTTTAATGTTAGGGTTCTTAGGTTTTCACGTTTATCCATTAGATACTGGTATTTTCTCATTTTCGAAGTCACCTGGATGTTTGTGTTTTCGACAGAATATGTGCGGCTTGTTCTTTTATTTCCTTCTCTGTCTTGCCAAGTATTCTCCTTTTCCCCCTGGGATGCAGGAAAACCTCAATACGAGGCAATGCAAGGCATAAAATTCATCCCCCAACCCTGCCCCGCGTCTCTCATATAACACCGGCAGCGACGCTGAGCCGTGCCGGGGAGAGAAAGAAGTATTTTTATTATAGTAGGCCATGACTTCAGTTATATACCTGCTGCGTTAGGATCATGGATCTACAAGGCCACATGTTGATGCCATAAAAACATCATCCGAAGAGCCTCTTCTCTATATCCCGTGCAGCATGTTCTCCTACACTCCAAAACACGCGTGACAGTTCAATATACTTGTTTGTGTGCCGCGAATCCAGGGGACGTTCAAACTTACCGAGAAACAGGATTCAACCTGCAAATAAGAGCCTTTCCCTTGCCTGTGTTTATTCATATACAGTTTCATATCTTTAGAAGTACACACCATTAAATCTATAAAGATACCCACAATATAGAACAAAAATAAGCACAGAAAACTAAATTTAAAACAAAAAAATACATTAAACTAACTTGGCCATAAAAATCATTTGTAAAAATATAATGTTTATTCTCTTCCACGTACAAAACGTATTGCATTCCACCCAAAAATCCAATAACTTTACTTTTCTTAATTCGTTTAAAAAACTAACCTCTATGAACTATTTTATTTCGCATATAATAAAACCTGAAATAATAAAAATTATCTACGCAACATTGGCATTTATCTTCAGATTTCTCCAGATTTCATGGTAAATATGTTTTAAGGTCCCTTAAACCAAATAAAGGCATTTTAGAACAAAAGAATATGTGTTTGTTTGGATAAATACCAAACGTGGTAATTAACGAGGGGGCGTCGAGTGAAAATACATGGTTACTGACGCAGGATTTAATGTTAAATATATCAAGTCATGAGAAAATGAAACAATACTGCCCTAAAATAATGTTATAAAATAATAAAACATATTGTTTTGCAATGAAGCCAAAGAATTGTGTGTATAGAAATGGCAGCGTGACGTCATCGCCTTACAATACGCACGAAAATAGTCTAAAATGGCGTGCTTTTACGAAAATAACATAGCCAAGGTTATGTAACGAATACAACCCATTATAATCTATAGCTAAGAATTGATTTTAGAAATCATATTAATAATAAAACATAATTAAAGTAGTAATATGAGAGAAGAAGAAGAATAAAGGCGAACAAGATACCGGATGTTGTTTATACCGGTAACAGAGCATAAGAACAGAGTTAAACAAATAATTGCTTTAGAAACCAGCTATTTATAAGATAATTTTCATGTAAATTATACAAATGCATTAATTTTAATTATTATGAGTGTATAAAAATGTATTGTAAATATGTATTTCACGAAATGTGGAATAAGGAACTCTGTCATTCCCATGGTGATTGGCAGATTACAATGTTGGAAAACAATGATCTTCAACTTTTGTATATATGTGAAAAATGTTAAAAGCTTCCGGGACGCATTCTACAAGATAGAAGACAAGGATACAAAAGCATTTCTGGGATACGACACGAAGATTTTGAGAAAAATATCCCACCCCCAGCTATCCTTTACATGGAACTTTTTTCGAAAATTTTGATTTTCTCAAAAATGGCTCTAACGATTTTGATTAAAATTTCGGATATTAAACATATTTACCTGACCAATGAAATGTATATCTTGAATTTTCTGGGAATAGCCTCTGAAGAGTAGTTTATTCTGGATGAATTTTACTACATTTTGAATAACTGCTAAACCATAAGAGATGGACAAAAACTTACTACACAAAAAATATAGAGCACATTAAAACACACAATTTATGTTATATACATTTTTTTCGTGGAGTTCGTCGTTTTTGTGACATTCTTTACTTTCAGTTTCTGCAATGAAAAACGTATACTTTTCTCATACTGGAACTTGTCAACTCCTATCCGTATAAACAAAGGAACTTCATTGACATAGCAACAAGCTTTTGACTATCACTTTAACCTACGGTTGTCCCTTATTTCGCTTCTACTTACAAGGATGCGAGTAATAAGACTATTTCTGCTAATTTTTTTCTGACTAGCATAAAGTAAATAGAAGTATAAGCTTTTTAAGAATTATTTGTTGCAGGGATATGGAGAAAGTCATGTGAATGGTACACATCAGATTTTTATACATCGGTTCATCGATACATTTACTTGTTTCCTAGTAGTCCGTACTTATGATAAAGTAGGTACTAATAATACCTTGGTACAGATTAAAATACTCATTAATATAACAAAATACTGGCTCAAGCTTAAAATAGCCTAATCAGCCTTTTCACATATACATCAGCTTTAAAACTTTAGCCAATGTTACATAATTTGAAAATTTAGAAACAGTATAGAAAAATACAACCATTTGGAAGCAGAAACTATATTATATTAACTTTGTTGAGGTATTTGTTTAGTAACTAAATTTAAAAGCAGTCTTTACCTTTTATTGTACTATTTTGTTGTATTTTTGAAAAACGGGCATGTTTTGTAAACGTAGACAACTTAGCCCGTTACCTTAGTCGGTTAGAGAGTGGTGCTAATAGCGCAAAGGTCGTGGGTTCAATGTCCACACGGGCCATTACACCTTTATTGATCCTTATGCGCTCGCCAAAGCGTCTCGCTTTGGTGTTTCGCAACGCAGAGGATCGTGGGTTCGAGTCCCGCCTTGGGCATGGGTGTTATATGTTTGTGTATGTGTGTAAAAAGTAAAACAGAAATTCGGTAATCATACAGTAATCAAAGTAAACAGATCAGACTCCGGAACTGTATTAAAAAAAAAAAAAAAAAAAAAGGAATGAGAAGCGTATTACGAGAATTTTACGCAACTGCTAATCAATTATTGCTCAATAGTGAACCCTGTTCTACAAATAATTACTTCATAGGACCCCTATTTCCTTTACCGTAAATATTTCCCCCTTTAAAACAGTAGAACAGTATTATTTCTACGATTGCGTCAACATCAGAGAAATCTGCTAGCTTTCAATCATTTTTATTGATTATTTCTTTAAAGTGCGCCAATAGAGTATTTACAAGTGAAGTAAAAACTAGTGGCCGGTGTTGTGATCGAACCCACGACCTTCGCGTTATTAGAACGACGTTCTAACCAACTGAGCTAACAGGCCATGTTGAACGTCGGCCTAATGTCGTTGGTAAAAAACTCTGAAAGATATAGAAATGTCAAGCGATAAATTCTATGAAATTCTTTTGTTTAGTATCTTTCTAAGATGCGACACGAAGATTTTAAAGAATATCCCCTACCTCACCTACCCTTTTTCCCACAAATTTTATTTACTCAAAATTCTGTTATCGATTTTTATTAAATCTTTATATATTTAAAATACATACCTAAATAAAAATTTGTAATTCTAGAATTTTCTGAGAATAGCCCGTGGAATTCACTATTTTGGAAGATACGTCGTATAATCTTGTGCAAATAATACATGTGTTGCAATGAGATTTTACACGTGTTACATACAACGTTTTATTGAATTTACGTATTAAAATATGTAAAAATAAATTATACATTTTCTAAATAAAAAGTATAACATATCAGAAGAGATGACAGATGCAGAACTTAATATAGTTGCTAAGCAGATGTTGTTTAATTCGTTTTAATACTTATAGAGGAAAATAGAAGGTAATGATAAAACTATTGAAAATATGGATTGTACTCCGATTGCCATTTTGAATGAGACCAAGAGTGCTGAGAGTTTATTAATTCCAGAAAAATCAAAAGATATTTACTAAAAATATGAAAAGTTCTGTGAATGGAGAAGCGGAAAATACGTTATTTTGACTAATGAAACCACATTACTAGCATATTTTTCTTATTTTCCACACAGGCCGTAGGACAGGAGTTGGATAGGTAGAGTCAGACTGAAAAATTCAATGCCATAGAAGAGATTTGAAGAGATCTGTGGTTCAAACCCCTGCTATGGCATTGAATTTTTTAGGCTGACTCTATCTATCCAATTTTCTGAGCTAGTACATATGTAAATGTTAATTACTTCTTAATATAGCCAGTCATTTAAAGTTAAATTGTAAGTGCTGTATTATTTTTTCAGTCGAAGATTTTATTTTGACGTTCTGGCGTATATATTCAAAGGTGAGATGTATGCTGAAATTGAAAGAAAATGTCGATATTTCACCTTTTGTAAAGGTTTATGATTTCTTAAAGAAGTTCTCAGTGGGAAGTATAAAATCTGATTCTTTCTACACAATGTTGATCCAGATAAACAGATAAACAGTAGTAGAATGTTCTTATTACTTAGTTCCTTATAAGTAGAAGACAACTAAAGGAATGCGCTATGCTAAATTAATATTCAAATGTTTTAAAAGCTGTCATTATGCGATTATCATTACAAATCACTTCTTTGCTTGGCCCAGAGTAGAACAAAAGAGAAACGACATGCCCTGTCTGAGCAAAGTATAAGTACTTTACAATTGAAACTAATAACAAGAAATATTTCTAAAACTATAAACTTCATGAAAAAATGTATATGACATAAATTATGTATTTTAAAGAGATATATTTTTTGTGTTGTAAGTTTTTGTCTATCTCTTACGCTTTTTGTTAGTTTTACAAAATTTGCAACATTCATCCAGAATAAACAGGTTCTTTACAAAATATTCTGAAAAAAGTCAAGATACACATTTTATTTGTGATGGAAATAGCTTTAATATATGGTATTTTTAAAGAAAATCATTTTAAATTTTTCCATGTAAAAGGTAGTTTGGGTTGGGGGGATTTTCTTGAAAATCTTCGTGTCGCATCCTTGGAAGATACCAAATTTAAATACCAAGATTAGTATTTAACCATCTGTTCGTTTTTGAGCTATACTGTCCACAGATACATTACACAGACAGACAGACCTTTTTCTGAAAATGCTTTATTTTTTATTCAGGAGGTCCTAAAACATGTATTTCCGGTGAAATATCGGTATCGAAGTTTTGAGTGGAATACAATACCTTCTCTATCCACTATGTACATTTACATATGGGTCTAGAGAAAGTAAAAAACAAATATGCTCTCCAATTTCAAATTAATCAATATCTTGATGAAAATAACGGTTTCATATTTTCTTACAGGCACAGTGGAGAAAATCATATTGTGGTGATTGCTGTCTAGTTGCTATGATAATTACCTCATTCATCTCTGGCACTGGAACCAGAAATGGGGTAATTTCGCGCGAATAACGCCGACCTAAAGCTGTTTTAATGCTAGGATTGCATAAAAGCAGTTTTTATCTTCTTGACTGAATCCAAAGCTGCACTATTCTGTGGAACAGAAACACTTTGTATAGGTGACAAAGTGAATGTTTTATAATCATAGGCAACTTGGCCCGTTATCGCAGTTGATTAGAGCGTCGTACTAATTACACGAAGGTCATGGGTTCGATCCCCCACGAGCCATTACGCCTTTATTGATCCTTACAGGAATGAAAAGCGTATTACGAGAATTCTACGCAACTATTAACCAATTATTGCCCAATAATAAAGCAAGCTCTACAAATAATTACCATGTATAATACCACTGTTTCCTTCAGGCGTAAATATTTTGTCCCTTTAAAACAGTAGTGTATTATTATTTTTTCCGATTGCATTGACGCCTAACTTTGAAAAGTGCTAACTTTAAATCATGTTATTGAACATTACTTTAAAGTGCACCAATATGCGTATTCAGAAGCGAAGTAAAAACTATTGGCCCGTGGGGGGATCGAACCCACGACCTTCGCGTTATTAGCACGACGCTCTAACCAACTGAGCTAACGGGCCACATTGCTCGTTGCGCTAATGTTTTCCGTAATCGACAGACCGAGTGACATTACCGGCTGGCTGAGGTTCAGTCAGAGTGCTTTTGCTGCGTGCCCACTCTCAACAGGGTTTTACCGCAGAATTTTTATTTCGGGATGGGGTGTTAAGGATGGCTGTTTCATTTTTGGGATGGGTGAGGGAAAAAAGGGGGTAGCATTTTGCTCCCCAACGAATATCATTTGGATGCAGCGACCCTTCTGCACTTCTGGTGTATGGAATTTAAAAATTATGTGTTAAAAACATGTTATAATAATTTTGCAGGTTATAAATTTTGAAGCTAGTCACCTCTTGGTGAGGTAGTAATGGAGCTCAGCTTTTGTGCGGCTGTTGGAGTTGCTCCAGTGTTATCTGGTATGCCCGCAAGCCATGCGGGGAACCTGATGACGCCTGAAGCGGCGTGTTCTGGGGTTGTAATCACCAAGAGACCTAACCAGGATGCTCTGATGTTGGTTTAACTTTTCTAATTTCGTCCTCCACATATGGTAGCGAGGAAGCCTCATGCAGCAGCCTCACGGGGAATGCACGGCCCACAGAATAGATGGAGCGGAGTCCTCTGTTCTGTGCCCGTTGGAGCAGGAGCAGCCAATTGTCTGCGGCCATGCCCCAGACCTCACAGGCGTTTAGCATGAGGGGGATTATCAGCGCCCGGAAAAGGTGTATCTTCAGGCGAACCGGCATCCCGGACTTCAGCATGCGGTACAGGGAGGCGATAGCCCCTTGTGCCTTGGCTGAGACGCCCCGAATGTGTTCGCCGAAAGTTAAACCCTTGTCCAGTTTAACCCCCAGGTAGGAGACGGAGTTTCACCACTCTATACTTTGGCCCTGGTAGGAGAGTGTGGGACAGTCTGCGGGGATGTGGCGCTTTGTAAAAACAATGGCGGACATTTGCCAACGCCGGCACCATCCTTGGATGAGGCGGAGATGTCGTTGTATGGGGTTGAAGGCTCTGATTAAATGTCTGTCTGTGTTGAACAGCAGCACGTCATCCGCATACTGGGCGATGCTGACGGACTGCTGTGTTGGAAAGTCTGCCATGTAGATGTTGAAGAGGGTCGGGGATAAAACAGAGCCTTCGGGGACTCCGCCTCTTGCAGGCCGTCATGTAGATGTTTTCCCCGCGACTGTGACGTGGAAGTGTCTGTGTCTGAGGTAGCTGTGCAGTATGTTGAGTGCCTGTGTGGGTAGTCCCAGGTGGATGAGCTTGTATAGGAGACCCGCGCGCCAGGTCGTTGAGAAGGCCTTTTCAACGTCCAGCGATACCGCGACAGTGAATGCGCCCTCCTGGAAGCCCAGGGTTTCCGCCTCCACTACCCGCAGCAGCTGCTGGGGCGTTGAATGCCCAGGACGAAATCCAAACTGGTGGTCTGGGATAGCTTGGATGTCCCCTAGAAGCGGGGACAGGCGGTTAAGGACCATCCTCTCGAGCACCTTAGAAAGGGTCGGGAGGAGGCTGATGGAGCGGTAATTGGATGGGTGCACCGGGTCCTTCCCAGGATTCAATATGCATATGACCCTGGCCTCCCTCCACTCTCGTGGAAAGTGACCGAGTGACAGACACATATTGAAGACCCGTGTGAGAAAGAGCACAGCGTTGAAAGGGAGGTGGCGGAGCATGAGGGGGTTTAGCCCGCATGGTCCCGCCTCCTTCTTGGGGTTAGACGCCGGAGTGCGCCTTGGAGTTCACTAGGGCGTATGACGGGAAGTGGGTTCTCGTCCTCTGGGGGTCTCCGAAAGAATCGTCGAACCTCCCGTGGGACTTGGTCGGAGAAGAAGGTTTCGCCACTCGATCCTTTGGCCTTGATATGCGGATGTCTGCGGGGATGTGGCGTTTTGTTAGCAGAATGGCGTGGCTCTTGTCCCCAATCACGGACATTCGCCAACTCCGGCACCATCCTTGGATAAGGCGGAGGTATCGTTGTATTGGCTCTAAGGATGTGTTTAACTGTGTTGAACAGCTGCATGTCATCCGCATACTGGTTTTCAGTAAAGAATCTATAATACGTATATATACCAAACAATGTTTTTGTATCAGTGGTAATTACTCGAAATAAGCTTATTCTTTGTATTCACCTGCTTACTCTCCAAATATGGAGGACTTACACCGCCCAGGATTGCAAACCGATGCCTTGGGGATAAAAACATTCTAATATAGGCTTTGGATCTCTTTAAAGCGCACAACGTGTTCCAAATAACTTTTTTGAGACATAAGTCATTGAGGTGTCACTTAAAATTTATTCCAGTTGCTCAATAATTATCATTTTTCCTTTCGGTTGTTTCTCCTGATTGAATAGAAAGAGTATGGAATTTTAAGACCAGCATATAGAAACGACTTAAATACTTTGACTATCACTCTATAATGTAATGCGCAGTGTAGCCTTATGTGCAAAAGTTGATTTCGATGAACATAACATAGAAAATAAATATTCCTCAAGAATAATTTTTATAGCCATTGATAACGACAGAGAGTAGAGATAGCCTGTGAGTGTAACAAATGATATGCACATATCTTTTTAAATATTGGCCTATAATTTAATTTACCTATACACTTTTAGACACATATATATAATACTGAGGTTCAGATTAGGATATTCATTAATATAATCAGTTATACGCCCAAACTCAAAATAGGTTAACCAACTTTGGTGTAATCATCAGATTTCAAATTTGGCTTTTTCATATAATTTAAACATTTGGAAATGTTCTTCAATACATAAGAGAAAAATAAGGTCATTTCTAATCATTTATTATTTTATGCATATTAACATGGTAGTATCTGGTGATTTAGTACCAAAAAAGCAGTTTTTACCTTCTCAACTAAAAACAATAACAAGGCCAGAATTGTAATTTTCTAAGAAATATCAGTACTGTCGTATTGTTGATAATATGTGAGTTTAAAATCATAGGAACGTTGACCTCTTGTTTAGAGCATTGGGTTAACCACGCAAAAGTAGTGGGTTCGATACCCCAAGGGGCCATTACATTTTATTCATACTTATAGGAATGAAATGCGTATTATAAAAATTCTAGGAGAATATTCAATAATAGCTGCTCAACATTAAATCACGCTCTACAGAGTAAGGTCCCGTTAATTTTTTGTCCTTTAGTAACACAAAACACTGCTATTTCTACTTTTTAACTTCAGGAAGAATATACTGATTTTTAATCATTTTTCTTAATTATTGCCTTTAAGAGCGGTAATGAAAGTATTTAGAAATGAAGGTAAAAAAGACGTGCGTGGTCCGTGGGAGCAAATTTGCTATATTGCACTGCGATTTAAATAACTTATTTCTTCTGACTTAAGTGATTTCTGAGGAATCCGTTGTTGATTGTAATTGCGACCTCAGGAGGGTATGAAATTATGAAGGCCAGCATAAACTGTCCAGTTCCTAAAGACATGTGTGTAGATATTCTGTTTTTGTCTATAATTAAATGTGTAATGTACTATTTTTTCAACCTTTTATCTCGATTAAAATAAAGTAGAAAAAAAAAATAAAACCTTCAGAAGAATACTTTGTATGGTCATTAATAAACCATAGAGGATAGAGCAAATCACGTGAATGCAACAGATAACATTTTTTGAATTTTTAAGTATTGGCCTACAGTCAGATTTACCTGCATAATATACTGATAACTATATACCTAATACGTTGTTCAAATTAAAGAGGTATTACTGGACCAAGCTCAAAAGAAGTTAACAACCTCATCAGCGTTACAACTTAGAGCGTCGTGCTAATAATGCAATAATTCCTGGTTCAATCTACACACTGGCAATTATACTTTTATTGATCCTTGTAGGGATGAACATAAATTTTGAGACTTCAATTTACTATGATACTAATTATCGTAGTAAATAATTCAATTCGCAATAATACCATTAGCCAATGAATTGCCAAAGAAGTATGCTTACGGATAGTTGTTTACTTTAAGTGGGGCCCCTATTTCCATTAATGTAAATGTTTTTGCCCTCTAGAAAAGTACAACAATTCTATTTCTACGTTTGCGTTGACTTCAACGGAAGAGAGTTGGTTTTCAATCATTTTCTTCATTATTCATTTGTGGAGCGCTAATAAAGTGTGGAGAAATGAAGAAAAAATTCTGACCCGCGAGGGATTGAATCCATGACCTTCGCGTTATTAACACAAAACACTAACCAACTGAGCTAACGGTCCACTTTATTGCTCTTTCGTATAACATCTCAAAGTCGCATAAATACTAAGCTTGATATTTTGTTTATGTTCCAAAGTTGACACACAATGTTTGTAGAGAAAATACTTTCATTCCAAATACTCTTTGCAAATGATTTTAATTAAAGCATATATATTATGGCTACTCACATGAAAGCTAAAGTTAATATCTTAATTTTCTGGTGATAGCCTGTGAAATTCACTTGTGTAGGAAGGATTTTGTGCAATTTTGTACAACTGTATAGCGGTTCATCTGTGTTCCGGGTGGTTGCGGGATGGATCCATGGTGTCTTATCATTGGTTTTACCCGGTCGTTAGGAAAATGCTGGGTGGGTTACTTTAATCCCCTAAAATGTTCGGTTCTCCATTTCCTGCTCCCATTATTTCCTACTCATATATTTCAAGGTTAAACATCAGGTGACGGTGTTCGGCGGGTTGCAGCTGGATGGTGGCTGAGTGACTGAGTGTATGTGCGATTGTGGGTGTATAAGTTACGTAGGGGTATTCGGCACTTCAGCAGTTGGCCGATTGTTCTTCAGACTTCCCGGAAGAGAGGATGAGATGAGTGTAATTTCAAAGGACAGTTGACCTCCAGATAGAGAGAGAGCCGCCTTAGAGGGTCCCTAACAATTCACAAGCAGTTCTTCATCTCGACACCTGGAGCACCAGGAGCCCGCTACCGGGTCCCGAATACCACACCTGTGTCCGCAAACAACCACCAGTGCCATCCCACCGCCATGAGCTGTATTTCCAGAGCGCAGTTACCCCAAAGAAATTATCCCCTCTGCCGCAGCTCTAGTCGACTCTTACAACCCTGAAAGAGCTAGGCTGGGATGAAATGAAAGGACAGGAAGTTGGGGAAAATAAAGAATTCTCCCCAGCATTCGTCTAGTGACCCAAGAAACCCTCCGAAAAACTCATGGATCAGAGAGGTTGGCCGCGGGGAACTGATACCACTACCTCCCAAACTCCAGTCCTAGACGAAATGCCTCAGCCACGTGGCTCGGTGCTTGCGCACTGTAAAGCTTTATCTTGGCTCAATAGGGACCCCATCTTGGGTTCATGGGACTTAGGCTGGGGGAGCGCCGCAAGGTCTAAGCTGGTAAATAGGGACAAGGTGGCGTTGAGAGCCTTCTAGCTGTAACCGTTAGGGACCCGTTCCTTGCTTGCGCCCGCCATCATCCGGATCTAATCGCCCTTCGGATCTCTCCCCTTATTCTTCCCTCTCTGGAGTCACATACAAGACAAAGAGCCATTAGGGTCTTCCTCAGGAGTTCTGTCCCACTCTTCTGTACCCAATTCTTACCCTAATCCTTAAACTGATAGATATTAAGCGACAGACGAAAACTCATCACATACAAAATGTGGGTCTCTTTAAACCACATAACCTATTCATAATAACCTTTTTTATGACAAGCAACAGCCACAGCTGAGGTATCCCTTATTAATTTTCCGAATTGTTCAATATCTTTGAATTGCTTGCTTTTCGGTTGTTTCTTGCACGGAAAGATTTCGGTCCACAATTCCCCTCCTATTATTTCTTAGTCAAGTCTTCAGGGTTAAAAATCAGCAACAGAGCTCCGGAAATGGCAGCTGGATTATGATTCATGCAATGTCTCATTTTTCTATTCTATCTGTAAATATTTGAATAATATAGATGTTGCTAGAAAGGTTTATCTCGAGTAAAATATCCGATGTATTCCATTCACATGGCTTTCTCTAACTGTTCCACAAACACAACTTTCCTTACAAAAAATTATCTACGTTAGGTTAAGTAGAAATGAAATAGGGTAAAGAGAAAGTCAAGTCTTTTAATAGCTATCGCTATGTGAAACAATTGAAATTCGATTCACTTTTGCCTTCTCGTGAATAAAATAAAAGAGATGAAACAAGGTTGACTTCCCACTTGAGAAAAGTTTAAGTACTTTGAAATTGAAACCAATAGTAAGAAATATTTCGGAAACGATTAACTGTATAAAAATGCACATGGCTTAAATGGTGTGTTTTAGTGAGATCTACATTTTCTGAGAAGTAAGCTTTTGTCTATATTTTAGGTTTACGAGTTATATAAATGTCATCCAGAATGAAGAGGTCTTCAGAAGCTATTCCGAGAAAATTCAAGCTAAATATTTTGTTTGTCATGAGAACATCTTAAACATATACTATTTTAATAAAAAACATTAGAGTAATTTTTGAGAATATCAAAATTTTCCAAAAAATTACATGTATAGGGTAGTTAGGGGTAGGGTATTTTCTTGAAAATCTTGATGTCATATCCTTGAAAGATACTGGCTTTAAACGACTTTTCTTTTTGAACTATGCTGTCCACAACATACACACAAACACACACACACCCGTATATTTTTCTAAAAATGTGTTTTTTTATTCATGGGGTCTCAAAACATATACTTCCGGTGAAATATCGGTATCGAATTTTTGGGCAGAATTCAATAACTTCCCTATCTACTATTTACTTTGGACATAAGTGCTTGAGAAAACAAAATGTGAACAGAAAAATAAAACTCTCGCAGGAATAATTTTACAACCATTGACAAAGAATAGACAGTAGAGAAAATCATTTGAATGTAACAAATAAGATGTTATTAAGTTTAAATATCGTTTTATAGCTATATTTATCTGAATAAATTAATAATAATTATAAATCTAATACCCTGATTCAGATTAAAATATTTATTAAGGGAAGTCGAAATGCCCTATCTTGCCAATGTTAAAGTTTGACCCATTATTTTAGACATTATTTAAAATAATAAGCAAGATTTTTCAAAGTATATTCAGCAATGCCTTTACTATTGATTTATTAAAAATACAATACTTATGTTGATAAGAAGGGAAGTTATGATTTTTTAAATCAAGCTCTTAAAATGTTATTGAAAAGTGATTATTTTTAAATTTAAAAAAAAATTAATCCCATATACATAAAAAATCGCTTTAATAAAGCATATTTAGGTGCAAATGTGTGGTACAAATGTCAGTCCTTAGAATCAATTACTTTCTGAGATAATGCGGCATTTGTATAGATAATTTTGCTTGTTCAGAAATTGATTTCAAACATAGCATTTAAGAAAATGTAACCTAACTTACCAAACACAACTTCGCAGTACTTCAAAACTCCCACAACAAGAAAATATGAGCGGGATACCAACGCGGCGAATAGCTAAAGTGAAACTTTCTGATCAAAATAAAAGAAAGATATCTTCTCTAATACTAAGTTTAAAAACTTATTGATGTTTTACAAGGTGGGTACGAAAATGTTCTAAAAACTGTTATGCAGGATTATTTTCAAAAATAGTTTAATCTATTTACAATTAATTTACAACACCAAAATAAAAGGGGGAATTCAAATATTTATATGCAATTAAAACATAACATGGAAAAAATTATGAAAATCCCATTTCGACTCCCTTAATATCTATAATCAAGCTACTAGCCCAAGCACAAAATAGGTTAACTACCTAGGTGTATTTATCACCTTTAAAAATTTAGCTCACTAAATTTGGATATTTGAACATTATAGAATAGAGAAAGTACAACACCATTATATCTACGATTGGGCTAACATATAATGATTATGATGTTTTTCAATCCTTGTTCTTGATAATTCCTTTAAAGAGCGTCAATAAAATTATTTGGAAGTGAAGTAAAAAGCTACTGGCCCGTGGGGGGATCGAACCCACGACCTTCGCGTTATTAGCACGACGCTCTAACCAACTGAGCTAACGGGCCATGTTAACTGTCGATCTAATTCCCTTTTAGTACGTGTTAGTAAGTCGCATAAATACCAAACTATTTTTGTTGAGACATGAAGATTTTGAAGAAAACATTCCAACTAAAACTGTCTTTTATAAGTAAAATTTTTCCACATTTTCTAATTTATTAAAAGTTTCTTTAACGGTTTTGATTAAAAAATGTCATATATTAAAGATACTCATATGAATAATAAGTCGTAGTTCTATTATATTCTGGGAATAGACTGTGAGACCCACTTCATTTGAATGGAGTTTCGTATAATCTTGTATCAATGATATGTGCTTAGCCTTACACGAAGGCTTCTTCTTCATATTCATCTGCCTTCCTCCTCATTTGGTTGCAAGTCAATGACTGGGGGAAAAACACACCCGAATACAAAGTTTGAATCTCTATAAGGTAAACAGTTTATTCCAAAAACTTTTCTGAGACACAAGCCTTTTCTGGAATATCACTTTAAAACTGTTTCAGTTGCTTAATACTTGTTATCTCTGGGATACACATGGAGTACGGAATTTGAAAGCCAGCAAATAAGATGAACTCCTAAAAATTTGACTATGCTACTGTATTTGTATTTTTATATTTCACAAATATGTATAAAATGAATAGAAGTATTGAACAAGCACAGTACATCATAAAATATTCCGTAGCCATTTTTCGAAATCATTTGTGTGGGTTAAACAGCACGTAAAATGTGTAATGATTTATAGAAATCGCTTTATTTTGTTTCATTATTCTCTTTTATTGCTATAGATTTTATTGCTTTTGCACATGTTTTATAATCTTTGTTAAAACTGTTCCCATAACTTAATGTTTGTTTAACTATTACACAGCATGGTAAAATATTGTTTGTAATACTCACTCATAACATTTTTCGTTAAAACATTTAAATGTATATTTTTATTCTGTGTTCTTATGCAAACTCATTATACTAATAAAGAAATTAATATAATGTGTAATGAAGCAATATATGGAAATGTTTATCTCGACGGAATTTGCAGGTTAGCATATTTGATGGACTTTTAAAAATTGGACTATTGCTACTGTATTTGTATCTGCAATACAATGTGTAATGAAGCAATTTCTGGAAATATTTAGCTCGACTAAAGTAATAGAGACAGAAATATAAAACTTTTGCAAGAATAATTTGTACGCCATTAACAATTAATAGAGGATAGAGAAAGTCATGTGAATGATTAAAATAAGAAGTATAAATAATTTTAAATGCCGGCCTGTAACTGTATTGATCGAATACTTTACTAATGTTTGGGGGTGTATATATTTATATATACATGTTAGGTAAATATTATTATAATATTTAGGTGCAATTAGAATGCTCATTAATGTAATGAAGTTGGTGGCCCAAGTTCAAATTAATCCAACCATCTTTTGTGTAACCATCAGCTTTCCAATTAGGCTCATTTTCCATAATTTGAACATTTAGAAATGTTGGACAGTAGAAGAGAAAGACAAACAGATCATTTAGAAGCAGATAAGTACTGCTTTATATTATCGTGGTTGTATCTAATATTGTAAATAATTTTAAAAAGCTGTTTTTAGCTTTCCGAGGAAACCATGTAACAAAGCTTGAATTTTATTATTCTGTGAATACCAATACTATTGTTTTGTTAGTGAAGTCTGTGGTTTATAATCACAGAAAGCTTGGACCTTTAGCTCAGTTGGTTAGAGCGTCTTGTCAATAATCCGAAGGTCGTAGGTTTGATCTCCCTACGGTTCACTACATTGTTATTCATCCTTACAGGAATTTAAAGCATATTGTGAGAATTCTAGGAGGCAATTAGCTAATGATTGCTCAGTAGTAAATCATGTTGTTCTTTCATAAACATACCTTCTATGTCGCATAAATGCTAAACTTGATATTTTTGTTGTGTTTCCCAAAGATGAAACATGAGTATTTTAAAGGAAATATCTCTATCACAACTGCCTATTATAGATAAAATGTTTCTACGTTTATCATTTCCTAAGACACTTCTATAATGCTTTTGATTAAAATAGCATATATCAAAAGATATTTATATGAATAATAAAATGCATATTTTGGATTTTCTGGAAACATACTGTACATACTGCTTTATTTAGAAGAAATTTCATATAATCTTGTATCAGTAGATTACATTTGGCAATAGACGAAAACATACTACGTAACATCTTTGATATCTTTAAAGGTCACAAGATATTATAAATACATTTTTTGAGACAATACTCGTTTCTGCGGTATACGTATTTATTGTTTCAAATATTCAATATACTTCTATTACTATTTATTTTCGTTTCACTTCTCTTGATTGCACGGAATTTGAAGGTCAGCATAGAGGATCCAGTTCTTACACATTTGACTATCACTCTTATAAGTATTTATATCTATGACGAAATGTGTAATGTAGATATTTCTGGAAAGGTTTATCCGGATAAAACATTCAGTACAGAAAAATAAAAATTTCTTAAGAATAATTTTATAACCATTAACAAACAATAACATGTAAAAAGAATCATGTGAATAAAACAAATAACATATACATGTTTACACACACAAACATAACCGGTACATTTACCTGAATAAATTACTAGTACTTATAAACCTAATATTTTGGTGCAGATAAAATATGCAATAATATAATCAAGTTAATGGACCATGATCAAAAAATTCTTGGTGTATTCATCATCCTTTAAATTTCGGCCCATTTTCTTTAATTTGATTAGTTAAAAGTTTTGGACAATGTAGAATAGAAAAATAACACCATTTGAAAGTAGATATTACTTTCTACTAACGTAGTTGTTTCTTGTGATTTAGTAACTAATTTTAAAATGGAGTTTTTACCTTTCCAGGTGAAAATATTGAACAGGGCTAGAATTGCACTATTCTGTGAATTAGCAATACTATTTTATGTTGATAAAATGTGTGTTGTATAACAAGAGGAAGCTTGCACCATTAGCTTAGTTGGTGAGAGCGTCGTCCTAATAATGCGAAAGTCCTGGGTTCAATACCTCCACGGATCTTAACGTTATTGATCCTTATAGTTATGAAAATCTTATTTTAAGAATTCCATACAACTGTTAACCAATGATTGTTCAATAATAAAGCACACCCTACAGCGAGTTTCTTCCAGTAAGAAACCTATTTTTAATAGTGTAATTTTTTCTCTTTTACAAACACATTACTATTTCTATGATTGTGCTAATTCTACCTGGAATGTGCTGGTTTTCAACCATTTCCTTGATTATTCCTTTGAAGTGCGCCAATAAGAGTATTTAGAAGTGAAGCAAAAATTAATGGCCCGTGAGGGGATCGAACCCACGACCTTCGCGTTATTAGCACGACGCTCTAACCAACTGAGCTAACGGGCCATGTTAAATGTAAATCTGTCTGTATGTCGTATAAACATCAAACGATATTTTTATATGAATATTTAAGGGGAGTGGGTAGTGTGAGCATTATATGAACATACAGCTAACCCAAGATATGTGAATATCTCTTACTGTAATGTATAGATCAATGTAAAAAAATTACTGTATAATGTAGATATATGCACGTGTTCTCTATGATCATATATTTTGTAGTTTGCCTGGAACAAGTTTTAACTTCCGAAAATGTTGATTTTCTCAGAAATGGCTCTAACGCTTTTGATTTATATTAAAGATATTTACATGACAAATATCTTGAATTTTCTGGGAATAGCCTCTGAAGCCAAATATATTATGAATGAATTTTATGGAATTTTGCAAAACCAGTAATTTGCAAAACCAGTAAACCGCAAGAGATAGACAAAGCTTACATAACAAAAAATGTAGAGCTCGTTAAAATGCACAATTTATTTTATATACCTTTTTCGTGGAGTTGACCGTTTCTGAGGTATTCCTTGTTATTGGTTTCAGTTTTAAAATATATTTTTCTCATACGGGAATTTGTCAAATCCTGGTCATATAAATAAAATAACTTTAATCACATAGCAACCAGTTTTTAAAAGATTTGACTATGGGTTTATCTCATAATAATCCCTTATTTCCCTTCTACTTACAAGCAGGCAAGTAATAAGTCCATTTCTGCTAATTTTGTCTGCATTAGCACGCAGTAAATGGAATAGTAAGTTTTTAAACAATAATTTGTACAGAGATATAGAGAAAGTCATGTGAATGGAACACATCAGATTTTTTTAAATAGATAATTTTGTAAAGAACGCCAATAAAAGTATTTTGAAGTGAAGTATAAATTCATCACTTGTGGAGGAATCGAACCCGCTACCTTCGCGTAATTAGCACGACTTCTTAACCAACTGACCTAACTAGCTGTGGTAAGCTTTCCAGTAATCTACTTTTGGTAAGGGTCTGTAAGTCACATAAATTCCAAATTACTTTTGTTTATATATTCAAAAGATGTGACATGAATATTTTGAACACAATTCTCCTACCAAAACTATCCTTGATTAGTAAATATTTCCACTTTTCTATTTTCTTAAAAATTCCTTTAACTATTTTGAATAAAACTTCATATATTAAAGATAGGTATAACGTCCTGGGAATAGTCTCTGAACTCCACTTCATTTGGATGGAATTTCGTATAATCTTGTATCAGCGGTATGTGTTTAGCCTTACACTAAAGCATCTTTCTTCTTCTTCCTCTTCTTCTTCTTCTTCTTCTTCTTCTTCGTATTCATCTGCCTTCCCTCCTCATTTGGAGGACGTACTCTCCCCAAAGTTACAAGTCAATGCCTGGGGGGGGGGAAAAGACACTAGATGCAAACGAAATTTGAAAGCCAGCAAATAAGATGAACTTGTAAAAATTCCTCCCCCCATATTACATGTTTATTTAAATTTTATTTGCTTAATAGAGTTTCTTAAACTCCAATTTTTAGTTATTTTATACATAATAATGCGTTATATTTATTACATATTCTAAGCTATGTTACTTTCGTTAAACACGCCATTTTAATGAGTTTTTGTGCGTATCGCAAGGCGATAACGTCACGTTTTAATGTCTTCACACACATTTCCTTTGCTTTCACGTGCCAAACAATAATATTTTATGGTTTTTAGTGTAGTTTAACGACAGTATAATTTTATTTTTAGTTGCGCAGATTGCTTCAAGCTTAAATTCTGCGTCAATGTTTCAAAAACGTATAAAATTAATAGAAGTGTTACACAAAAAATCACACAAAACATCATAAAACATTCCGCAGCCATTTTTCGAAATCATTTGTATGTTTTAAACTGAACGGAAAATGCATTATGATTTCTAATTTATTGTTATAAGGTTTACTGTTTTTGCTTATATTTTACTATCGTTGTTACAATTTGTACACATTGCTTATTTTTTTATAACTATTATACAATATGGTAAATATGTTTTGTAATGGTCACTCATAAAATGTTTTGTTAAAACATTTAAATGTCATTAGACAAACTGATTTATGATTCATATTAATAAATAAATCAATAAAATTATATAATGTGTAATGAAGGAATTTCTGGAAAGGTTTATCTGAATTAGAGTAACAGAGAATAAAAATAAAACTTTTGCATGAATAATTTGTACAGCCATTAATAAACAATAGAGGGTAGAGAAAATCATGAATGTAAATCGTGAATATAAAAAATAAGAAGTACATTCACTTTTAAATAACGGCCTGTAACTGTATTGACCTGAATACGCTACTAACGTTTGGGTATATATACATACAATATTATAATATTTAAGTGTAAATTAGAATAACCTTAATGTAATAAAGTTATTGGCCCAAGCTAAAAATAATCTAACCATATTTTGTGTATTCATCAGTTTTCCAGTTAGCCTCATCTCCCATAATTTCATTTAGAAGCAGATAAGTACTATTTTGTATTAACGTGGTTGTGTCTAATATTTTAGTAACTAGCTTTAAAATGCAGTTTTTAGCTTTCCTAGTGAAATCATTTAACAAGGCTTGAATTGTGTTATTCTGCGAATACCTATACTATTATATTGTTAATGAAGTCTGTGTTTTATAATTAGAGGAAGATTGGACCATTAGCTCATATGGTTGAAGCGTTGTGTCAATAATCCGAAGGTCGTGGGTTTGATCTCCCTACGGTCCATTACACTATTATCGATCCTTATAGGAATATTAAGCATAGGAAGCAATTAGCTAATGGTTGCTCAGTAGTAAAGCATGTTCTTTGGTAAACATGCCCTCTATGTCGCATAAATACCAAACTTGATGTTTGTTTAGTGTTTTCCAAAGATGCAACACGAGCATTTTAAACGAAATACCCCTATTACAGCTACCCATTATTGGTAAAATGTCTCCACGTTTATCATTTCATAAAAAATTGGTATAATGCTTTTGATTAAAGTATCATATATTAAAATATATTTATATGAATAGTAAAATGCATATTTTGAATTTTCTGGAAACATCCTGTAAAATACTACTTCATTTGGAAGAAATGTTATATACCCTTGTATTAATAGATTACGTTTGGCGATATAAAATATGAATACCTTTAAAGAATGCAAGATATTCCCAATGACACTTTTGAGTCAATAATCGTTTCTGGGATATACATATTTATTGTTTCAGTTGTTCAATACACTCTTGTCATTATTTATTTTTGTTTTTCTTCTCTCAATTTTTTTGAGCCGCTCCGAGGCCGAGTGGTTAGACCACTCAGGTTCGATCCTAGGCAACCGCAGTGGCGAGTTTTCTCCGGGTTTTCCGGTTTCCCCCGCTATCGCAATCCACCGGTGTTCCATCTTCATTCCATGTATTACCGGTGTCATCACCTGTGGTGCCACAAGTAATAAAAGCGGGCGTTAAACACTACAAAATTCTCTCGACTTTATGGAGACTATACGGAATTTAATGGTCAGCATATAGGCTCCTGTTTTTAAACATTTGATTATTACTCTTATATGTATTTGTACCGATAACGAAATGTGTAAATTAGCTGGAAAGATTTACCTAGATGAAAACAACGTACACAGTAAAATAAAAAATGTTACGAGAATAATTTTTAACCATTAACAAACGATAAAACGTAAAGAAAATAATGTGAATAAAACAAATAACAGGTTTATGTATATGCATACTGGCGGTACATTTACCTGAATAAATTACTAATTCTTATAAAACTAATATTTTGGTTCAGATAAAATATGCACTAATATAATCAAATTAATGGACCGTGCACAAAAAAGGCTAAAAATTCTTGGGTACTCATCATCCTCAATCATCTTCATAATTTAATTATTTGGAAACTTTAGATAATGTAGAATAGAAAAATACCGCCATTTGAAAGTAGACATTACTTTCTACAAACGTTGTTGCTCCTTGTGATTTAGTAACTAATTTTGAAACGGAGTTTTTACCTTCCTGGGTAAATATTTAACAAGGCTAGAATTTTGTGCCTTTAGCAATACTATTTTATGTTGATAAAGTTTGTGTTCTATAACGAGAGGAAGCTTGAAACATTAGCTCAGTTGGTGACAAAGTGGTCCTAATAACGTGAGAGTCTTGGGTTCAAGACCCTCACGGATCTTTACGCTGTTGTTGATCTTTATAGGGATGAAAATCATATTTTAAAAATTCCTTACCTTAACTAATGATTGTTCAATAATAAAGCATGCCCTACAGCGAGTTACTTTGAGTTCAAGTTACTGCAATAGTGTAATTTTTTCCCCTTTACAAACATCACAACACTTATTTCTATGAGTGTGTTAATTTCAGCCGAAATATGCTAGTTTTCAACCATTTTCTGGATTATTCCTTTAAAGTGCGCCAATAATAGTATTCAGGAGTAAATTAAAAATTACTGGCCCGTGGGGGGATCGAACCCATGAATTTTGCGTTATTAGCACGACGCTCTAACCAACTGAGCTAAGGGGCCGTGTTCCGTATTGATCTAACTACCTTTTGGTAAAGAGTCTGCAAGTCGCATAAATGCCAAACTTGATATTTTTTATATATATATAAAATATCCATATTTTATACAAAACATCGCTACTAAATCCGTTTATAAGTAAAAAAATTCCACAGTAAATTGTATTTCTAAATTATTTTGGGAATAAACTGAAAACTTAACTTACTTTGGATGGAATCTCGTGTAATCTTCTATCAGTGGTGTACGTTTAACCTCACACGAAAATGTTGTTTTATTATATTATTATTTATATTATTACTATTGCTATTATTATCATCATCATTATTCATGTGCTTGCTTTCCTCATATGGAGAATTTACATCCACGAGAATTGCCTTGGGGACAAACCGTATTACGGATAAAATTTGGTACTCTTTATGACACACAACTTATTCTAAATATCATTTTTTGAGAACAGAACAATGTTTGAAGACTCACGGGTACAGAATTTGAAGAACAGCATATAGCGCCAGCTTCTAAACATTTGAATATCGTTATTATAATGGGGACGTGGGTAAAAAAACGTCACCACATAAAAGTATTGATAACTCCTACATTTTATAAGTTAGAAAACTGAAATTTGGTATGGTAGCTGCTAATGCTTGTGTACATACTGTGTATTTTTTCAGAATTTTTGATGCCTTTTGTTTGTATTATATTTTTTAGTATCTAAAAAATAATAAGGTGCATTTTCTTAAAAAGTGCCAGAGATTTTTCATTGAAAATTTTTATGAGTTATTTTGAAGATATAACACACAGTTCTGTGGAACAGAATTTTGATATGCATTATTGTTGTTGAGATAAAAAATCATATATTGTTACTTTGACAACTTTCCTGAAAATCCATTCGAAAAAAATCACAAATGATTAACTAAAATGTTTATTGAAATTCTGTTCCACCGGATTATGCAGTCAGGCCTTCTCTATCAAACTACCAAATAGGATAACTGTACATGCAATAGTTTTGGAGAAAATGCACCTTGAAGATGAAAAAATGTAAACTGTAGAAAAGTTGCGTTAAAGATTTACTTTGTTTTCCACTGTTGCTGAGGTGACTAATGCTACCCATATCCATAATCACCATCTTCATCTTGTTCCTCCACTTCTTTCCTCTTGAGGTGTCTCAGTTGACGGGCTTGATTTTGAAGTTTGTCCATCATGTAAGCTGATTTACCAATTCTTGTGTCGTCGATGCTCCTCAAAATGGTTGTTGTGAACACACCAGGTGCAATTCCAAGTCCCTGTAGCACTCTAATTCTTCCTAAATTTCCTGAATTGTACACCAAGATGCATCATATGCATCAATTTTCACAACATTAGAGGAAACAAATTATGTTTTAGGGCAGCGAATCCATATGAGTCGATTGAAACTTTCATTAGCATTCTGAGTTTTCCCATGAGTACATTTGCTTAGGAGATCAGGATGAGCTAGGTATTGAGAAGTAGGTTTCACAACATCCAGTACTGCTTCTGGTAAACTGTGTTTATGGTGGAAGGATGAGCCATCAAGCTGAGCCTTTTTGTAACCACACCAAGAAGTATCATATAAACCATGCTGAGGATTGTCATCTGCAGAAAGTTTGTGAAAATATGTGGCCCATACCGCCTGCTGCATATTTTTAACATTTCCTGCATTGTTTCTAATGGCCCTGCCATAATATATCTGCAGGTTGTGAATTTATTTGCCTGTTAACCTACCTTGTCCTCCAAATGGCTTCCCGTCTTCTAATTTTTGCCTCTCATTTCTTTTTTCAGTTTTAATAACCTACCACCCATTCTTTTCTGGATGTGGCCTACAAATTCCAATTTCTCTTTATTACATTCTTGACCATAAGGCTTGCTGTCAAGTATAGTTTTAAAAGCACTGGAGTCACCATCTCCTAAGTAACTTGCATAACGAATGTTGTACTGTTTTAGTGAACGATGAAAAATTATTTTCATCCCTGCTGCCTCCATTCCTCCACTTGAGCAGGTATAATTTCTGCAACATCCCAATTTATGTTTTGTCTACCATTGTTCTTCTTCCATTGCATCAAGCAATTTGGTTCTTACTGCACATGTAGCACAATACTTGCTCATGATTTGCAAGTCCAACACCTTGCCTGTGTCGATACTTATGACAGACGATACCCTATACTGTGATACGTAGCCCCTTTTTATCCATGTTCCATCACAGGAGAAAGCCAGATCTTTTTTCTCCACATTATCTGTCCCTTCATTTACATTCACTGCTTCTTCTACTGCAGCTATCAAATCCTGTTTGCACACAGCTTCTAAAACAGTTAGCAGACTTGTGTTTAGATCACTGCATCTACTGACAAGTGGTGGCATATTTAGGAGCCCACATAATAAGTTAGTGTCCTCTCTTCCTATAACAATACATCTCATAGCATAACACAACCTCATATTTACATCATATACCCGTTATTTATGGGTGAAGATTTAAATTCGTTATTTATTTTGCACTTATCACACACTATATGAAAAGTACATGTGAATTTACTTCAATTTGTACACCTTCACTGATTTTCTTAGCAGAAGCACTGGTGTTTAAAATCTCAGGAACAACTTTTTTGAGGTTATTTATTCGATATACACGGTCTTCTTCAACTTTTTAAACACCTTAACGCTATATCTTCCCATATTTATCACTAGGTTCACTGATTTTAATAATATAAACACTTTACTAAAGTGATTAATGAATCTGTGGTATGGAAATACACAACACGAGGTTATTTTCAAAAGTAAACAACTTCGAAACAAAGGAGCATCAAAAAACGCTTTCTGCCATCTTGTCCACAGCCTTCTACAAGCGTACAAACAATACTATTAGCTAAACAAAATAATCCTGAAGAACATAAACCATGAGCAATTATTAAAACAAAAGTTATATAAAATCCTCAAGTATTTAATGTTATTAAACATAAATGAATATCGGGGTTTTAACTCTTTATAATATTTATTACATTCAACTTACAGTTATAAATGATATGTCAAATGAAAAAGCAACTCAAACAGTTTTGTTTGTTGGCACAAGTTTGCATGTGCGTACAATGTTTCTGTCGCAATCCGCTAGACAGAGGTAATAGCAAAGATGGCGATTAGTAAACAGAAAGCGTTTTGTGTTTTGCAGTTTGCAAAGACCGAATCTGTAGTTACTGTGCAACGCGCGTTCCGTAGTAAGTTCGATTGTGATCCTCCTAGTGATAAAAACAATCGTAGATGGTATAATCAGTTTGAAGATACTGGCTGCCTTTGTACGGGACGACCAGGAGTAAGTGAAGAGACTGTTGAGCGAGTGAGAGAGTCGTTCACTCGTAGCCCAAAGAAATCAGTCCGGAAAGCTAGTAGTGAATTACAAGTTCCTGTGTCGACTGTTTGGAAAGTTATAAGAAAACGCTTACAGCTACGTCCTTACCGTTTACAGTTATTACAGGCTCTAAAGCCGACAGACCACGGATTACTTGCCAAATTCGCAAATGACATGTTGTTTCATGACGATTTTGTGGATCGTGCTGTCTTCAGTGATGAATCGACCTTTCACCTTAGTGGACATGTTAACACTCATAATGTGCGCATCTGGGGCTCAGAAAATCCTCACGAGATGACACAAATGCAACGAGATTCCCCTAAAGTGAATGTTTTTTGTGCCGTATCCCGGCGAAAAGTTTATGGGCCTTTCGTTTTTGGTGAACCTACTGTAACTGGCACTTCTTACCTTGATACACTAGAGCAATGGCTCTTCCCTCAGTTGGAAGAAAATGAGCCAGAGAACTTCATTTTCCAGCAGGATGATGCGCCACCTCACTGGCATAACGAAGTACGCGATTGGTTGAACGTCACTGTACCCGAGCGCTGGATAAGCCGCAAGGGCCCCAATGACAGGACTTGCTATGCATGGCATCCACGTTCTCCTGACCTAACGCCATGCGATTTTTACCTTTGGGGTTTCATCAAGAATCGTGTGTACGTGCCTCCGCTACCAGCTGACCTCCCTGAATTAAGAAACCGGATTGAAACAGCTGTTGCTACAATTACTGAACACACACTTGTCAACGTTTGGGAAGAACTCGGCTATAGACTTGATGTGTGCCATGTGACAACGGGTAGTCACATTGAACATTTATAAGCTTCTTGGTAAAACTGTTTGAGTTGCTTTTTCATTTGACATATCATTCATAACTGTAAGTTGAATGTAATAAATATTATAAAGAGTTAAAACCCCGATGTCCATTTATATACACCCTGTACTTTCATAAAACTGACTGTCCAAACAGCAAGAAATACAGAAATGGCGAACTCTTCTAAAGAAGAAGTAAAAAGAGGGCGTGGCACAGTAACATTCATTGCTATTTAAATTATTATTTCATACTTAGAGTAATGATAAAGACATAAAATTTCAGTATGAATGATCCTAATACCCTAAACTATTTTCAGCAAAAATAAAAAAAAAAATGCAATTTTTGGAACATTTTACCTACATCTACCCTAAATGAGAAGTTTGTGCGATTTTCCGCCAGGTTGCGTATATGCAGACGTTATACAGCTCTATACCCGGTGTCTGTGTTGACTTCGACGTGAATAAGTCACGCGATGCGTACAGTCTGAAAAGTAGAAATGCAACATTCCGTTACGATCTGGCTCTACCTCATGATGGCAAAGAGGCATGTGGAGAGCGCGTGCGTTCCCAGTTGCATTTCTTTTACGAGCATTTTCTTATTGTTTACCTGTTTGCCCACCTATGCTCGCTGTCGAGCAACATGTATTATTATCTTTAATTATTATATTTTTATTTATAATATAATGTGTGGTGTAGCAATATCTTTAAGGGTATCTCGATTCACATAATATAAACAGAAAAATAAAACGTTCTCAAAAATAATTTGTACAACTATTAATAAACAATAGCGGACAGAGAAAATGAATTATATATAGTATATAAATATCGGCCTATAGTTTCATTTATCTACCTATATTCTTTACTAATACGCAAGTATATATCCAATACTTAGGTTCAGATTGGAATATTTATTAACATAATCAAGTTTCCAGCCGAAATTCAAAATAGGTTAACCATTTTAGGTGCATTCTTCTGCTCTATTTTCGTTTATTCCCCATAACTTGTACATTTGGAAACTTTCGTCAATGTAGAAGAGAAAAATAAGAACATTTAGAATTAGCTATTATTTTATATCAACGTGATTGAATCTTGTGTTTTAGTAACTATTTTTAAACATCTAATGTGTTCCATTCACATAACTTTCTCTACATATCTGTAACAAATTATTATTAAAACGCTTATTCTTCTATTCACTTCATACTAATGGAGATAAGTATGCAAAAATTGTTTATTACTTGCTTTCTTGTTAGTAGAAGGAAATAAAGGAATATACTAGGTTAAAGCAATAGACAAATCTTTGAAAACCTGATTGCTATTTGGTTGAAATTCGTATCTTTGCATTGCCAGGAGTTGACAAATTCGTACATGAAATAGTAAGTATTTTAAAAATAAAACCAATAACAAGGAACATTTAAAAAATGGTAAACTCAACGAAAAGTTGTGCATATGCTATAAATTGGGTACTTAACGAAATCTATATTTTTGTGCAGCAAGTTTTTGTCTACCTTTAACGGTTTACCAGTTATGTAAAATGCAACAAAATTCATCCAGAACGAAGAGTTCTTCAGAGGCGATTCTCAGAAAATTCAAAATATACATTTTATTTGTCATCTAAATATCATGAATAAATGTTTAAAATTTTGATTTTCTCAAAAATGGCTCTAACGATTTTGATTAAAGTATATAAAGCATAACCGGTAAACCGTAAGAGATAGCCAAAACCTACTTTACAAAAAATGTAGAGCTCATTAGAATACACAATTCATGTTACATATATATATATATATATATATATATATATATATATATATACATATATTTTGTGGAGTTGATCCTTGTTATTGGTTTCAGCTTCAAAATATACTTTTCTCATACGGAAATTTGTCGAATTGGCCATACAAACAAATGAACTTCAATAAACGTGAGAATCTTATTGGATCAAACCCGCATTCAAAAGGAGAACTTTTTTCACGATCTTCAATAATTTTTTTGATAGGAAATTGGTTAATAGTATATTATAAAGAAAATTCTTAGCAACCAGCTTTTAAAATATTTGACTGTGTCTTTAGCTGTGGTACTCCCTTATTTCCCTTAGACTTACAAGAAAGCAGATAATAAGTCAATTCTGCTATTTTTTCTCTATTAGCACGAAGTAAATAGAAGAGTAAGCTTTTTAACATAATTTATTACATAGATGCAGAGAAAGTCACGTGAATGGAACTTATCATATTTTTCTAGATAATTGCTTTAAAGAACGCCAATAGAAGCATTTAGAAGTTAAGTAAAAATTCATTGCCCGTAGGGGGATCGAACCCACGACCTTCGCGTTATTAGCATGACGCTCTAACCAACTGAGCTAACAGACCCTGCTCTTTATAGCTTTAATTGCACTTTTATATCGCCCAAACGCCGATTTTAATATTTTGTTTAGTCTATTCCAATGATGCGATGCGAAGATTTACAACAAAATTTCTGTTACAAGCAATTTCCAAATTTTGGCTAACTCGAAAATTGCCATAAGATTTTTATTAAAATGTCATATAGGTATTGAAATTATGATATTTTCAAATTCTAGTAATAATCTGTGAAATTAATTTCATTTAGAATGAATTTTATATAATCTTGTATCACTGGTATTCGTTTAGAGATAGAGGAAAACACGCTACATAAAAACTTTGGGCATCTTAAAAGCACACAACTTATTCCAAGTAACCTTTTTTTGAGAAATAAACCGTTTCTGAGGTATCCATTATTAAAAACTTCGTTTGTTTCTCTCGATTGCTTGAAGAGAGTACGGAAATGATATAGAATCAAGTTCTTAAACATTTGATTATCGCTATTTTTTGCATCTATAAGGAATTGTGTAATGTAGTTTTTTCTGGAAAGGTTTATCCCCATTAAGAAAGCATATACTTAAAAATGTAACTGGCCGCGCCGTGGCCGAGTGGTTAGACCACTTGCCTCTCACCTAGACGGCCGGGGTTCGATCCCAAGCGACCTCATGTGAGATTTGTGGTGGACAGAGCGGCGCTGGGGCGGGTTTTCTCCGGGTACTCCGGTTTCCCCTGCCATCCCATTCCACTGGTGCTCCATCATCTTTTAAGTATCACCAGTGTCACCGCCTGCGGTGCCATAAGTAGTTAAAGCGGGCGTTAAACACTACCCAAAAAAAAAAAAAATAAAACTGTCGCAAGAATAATTTAACAGTCATAAACAAAGGATAGGTGATAGAGAATATCATTTCAATGTATCAAATAATGTACATTTTAAATATTGGCCTATACAACTAAATATATGTTTAACACTTACAAATCTAATATTTTGGTTCAGATTAAAATATTAATTAATGCAATCAAGATACAGCCCCAGCTTAAAATAAGTTAACCATCCTTGGTGTATTCATCAGCTTTAGAAGCTTGACGGATTCCCATAATTTAAACATTTGGAAGTTTTGGACCGTACACCTAAGTAGAATAGAAACATACAGCTTTGGGAGGAAGACACTTTTTATTTATTTATGTTTATTATTTATCTTCAAATCATCTTTTAAATAAATTAACAAAAAGTTAGAGCTTGAATTATACTGAAACATTAATGCATATTACAAAATGGGATTTACTTTAACCATAAACTAAATTGAATCTTTTGGTTTTTGTTTGTTTTCTTTTAGCTTCACTTTAACCTGGTTGGTTATATCGGACGATGAATGAAATTTGTAAAATGATGCTCAAATGAATTCGGGGTCCATGGAGCTTACAGTTATTTGACATTCGTCTTCTCAGGATAAGGGATAACTCCGAAAAAAAAACCTTACCCCTAAGCGAGATTCGAACTTGTGACCTGTGCCACTGCATGAAAAACGTCCTTGCCGCACTCCACCAGCCAAAATATTCCTTACTCGGACTGCCTTTTTCACCTGTGCTTCGTACATGCCTCATTCAGTGATGGAGATGCCTTTGAATTCCGAATTACTTATTTTTTAAATGCCTACCAGAGCAGTAATTCCCTATATTGCAAGACCTATATTGTGTCTACTACTATATTAGGCTCAACTTACTGTTTTGACAGCTTTTTTTTTCCACAATGAATATGGCCAAAAATGTCTCCAGATCTGGGATCAGAAACATGCATTAGTTTCATATTACGATCGACTTGTTGCACTTTAGAGACAATATATCCCTTTTAGTAAGAAATAAGAAACTTCGAGGGGCATCAGCAGTAAGAAAGAATAGTAATAACGAAAGCCCTACGCAGTTATATTCTTGCATATATATATATATATATATATATATATATATATATATATATATTATATCATGTTGTTTAATACTTACTATATCTGTTGATTTTAAAACCAAACAGTCACTTATGTTGACCATACATTTTAAAAAACGTTTTTAACTTAATGCTAATGGGGAACTATATGTGCACTCGATAGAGGAATGGTTATAAACTTAAAGATTATATCATTTACTAACAACAGCAGGTAGCTGATGCTAATTCTGCTTAATATCATCTGCTTAATATAAACAAAATACTTTAAATACCAGCGAAGAAATTATTACTGGGACAAAAAATCCACCACTATACACCAGTGTGTGGAAAAACAATTAGTTAACACTAATTAACTCAATAGTTGGTTACTATTAGATCCCGGACTTAAAGCACTTACGACATTGTTAATCGACATTGGGGTATGTAATTTCAAATTTATTTGAAATCAGCTTGGGGTTCACCGGGAAATATGCAGTCAGTCGAGGAATTTAATGCCGTTTCGGCATGTTACAATGGAGCTCAAAGGTTGAAACAACCAGTTTGAGACCGGGAGATTGGAGGTTCATATCCCGATTATGGCACTGAATTTTTTAATCTGACTCTATCTATCCTGATCTACACATGGATCGTGAGGAAAAACAAATTATTTACGTAAAGTTGCCGCTGCATTTGACTTGTAGCGATACAGCTCCTTGCTACTCGATAACAGAATATAGGCTTAATTAATCACATTCCCTCCCTACTTTGACAGTCGTCCGCATGCCTGATGCAACCCATAATATTTTTATAATTTTTTGTTATTAATTATTTTTTTACATAAGCCGTGAGCTGGAAAGGTAGAATCAGACTGAAACATTTAATATCGCAGCCAGAATCAAACCCCGAATCTTATGGTCTCGATCGGATTGTTCTAACCGACTGATCTACCATGGTAATATGCCTGCACGACATGAAATACCCCAGTTGATTCCCAGTTGACCACAAGAACATTTTCAATTCATTAGAAATTGCATACCCCAAAGGGTCGCCACGCCGTGGCCGAGCGGTTAGTCCACTTGTCTCTCATCTAGACGATTCGGGTTCAATCCCAAACAACTTCATGTGAGATTAGTGGTGGACAAATCGGCGCAGGGGCGGGTTTACTCCGGGGTCTCCGGTTTCCCCCACCATTACATTCAGCGTTGTTCCATCCTCATTCCATGTACCATCAGTGTCATCGCCTGTGGTGCCATAGTAAAAAAAGTGGGATTTAGACAATGGCTAATTACAATGTCTTAAGTACTTAAATGTTGGACTTCATAATTTAACCTACTTTTGGGTATATCAATCGGTATTAAATGAACATCACAAAGCTCTGTGTAGGAGGAGGTTGGAAAAGTTTTTTTTTTCGAAGTAATTGTATTTGCGAGTTAATTTCGATAAGCAGTTTTTATGTAAATCCAATAATACTACTCCACTTGTTTACATGATAGTGTGAAGTAAGCTCACTATCTTCACTACATGTGAATAGAGTTTATAGGGTTATAAAACTACTCTCTATTTACTGGTTTTCCTGTGTAGGTAGGTATTGTTTTCAGTAGCAAATTCTCATTTCGACTCCTTTCACATGCTGCATCATGAGAGGACAGTTGGAATCCCTGGTTATGGCAGGGTTGGATGAGGGCTTACTGGAAGACATTGTGTGCTTCCTCTTGGGATATCATTTTGGGACACAAAAGTCATAGCACGGAGATAAAGCGAGATTTCTGTTGTACATTTCGTATCCCAAGCCCCCGTATCATGGGATTTATAGGAAATGTATTGTTGCGATGTACCGTAAACTCCTGAAGGAAGTGAAAATAGCTGAGGGAGTAGGGATGCGTGTGAGGCCAGGACTTGTTATTCGGCTTCACTTCCTACCGCTTCTGACCATCAAACTACATATAAGATGAGAATCCCTTTTAAATTGAATCATTCTCATCTGGAAACGTGATTCAATAGCGCTTCACAGGTGACTGCAGATCCAAAACAATTTATTTATTCTTCTGTAGGTGATGAATCCAAGAAGCAGTGAAACATGGTGAAATAAAATCAGTATCTAAGTTCATCTCTGCAGATGCATGTGACTTGTTTCAATACCTGTCAGCCATATTTAAATATAAATTACAAGACTCTTCTTCTCCCTGAATACTTCCTTTTTATTAAAAACTAGCTGGCTTAACTCATTTTTCACGGATAGGGTTCTAAACTCAAATTGATTAATTTCAAGTATCCTTTTAAGTAATTATTCTACAATGATCTGGAAGATTTGTATGGAGAATCCCCCTCTTGTCCCATAAAAGTAGGAAGAGTACGTAGTCCATGTTCCCTTTGGACGTCTAACATAACTCTCGGAAGGGCGGGATGAGGTAGAGACCCGAGGGCGACCAGGTGCAGATGACAACGGATGCAAGCAAGGCGGGGTCCAATAACTTTTCTCAGTTTCAACGCATCTGATGCATTCCGACCCCATCTACGAGATCATAACCCCCGCCGGACCCCTCTCCTGAGCTACGCAACCCTCTAAACACCTCTAGTCCTATAATCCTCAAACAGATGACAATGAAGGAGATGATGGGTACCGGGAATGAGTGACAGGAAGTCGCGGTAGAAGAGGAACCACTCGAGTATTCAGCTACCGACCGGTGAAGACCATGAAAAACTTATGGCTAGAGTGAAGAGACGGGAATTTGGGTGGACATGGGTTGGAACTTGGGACCTCTCAAATGTGACTCGCACACGTAACCGTGGCAACAGATTGCTGAGGAGAACAATTCTTACATGCTCATTTTCTTGAGCTAGTGATATGTCTTGAGAGAGACTGGGTGTGAAATTTAAACTACAATCGATCAAGAAAACGAAAATTGTTTTTTTATTACAAATAGATGATGGAACCTTGGGCGTCTATAGAGAATCATCATTTAGGTATCCTCCTCTTGTTTCGGACTGTAGAGCCATTTAAAGATTGCACAATACATTTCCTACCATATTACTGGTATTTAAAAGAAAACGTTTTTCTCAAAACTACATTTCCACATTTTCAAAATGTTCCATACACTTCAGTTTTCTTTAAACACATCTAAATTTCCCAGAATGTGCAGAAGTATCTGTTGTAATATCACAAAGGACTAATTATCTTAACATTACTAGTAATAACTTTTAAGAAGTTATTTTTGAATGAAAAATTGATTAGATTTAGAGATTTTTTTAATATTTAACTAATAATAAAGATATTAACAATAATAATAACAACAACAATAATTCAATACTGAAGGCATTGAAACATACCCATCTAAAGTTGTGGTATGGTGATCAAAGCTCCATTTTTGAAAATGCAAACCAATTTTCTGAAATTTTAAAGTGGTTATGCAACAATATACGTGCATAATAAAATGTATAAATAATTTCTAATTTGCAACGTGTTTATCCAATTTGAATGAAATTTAGTATTCATATTAAAATAAAAACAATGCAATCACAGTAAAAGTTTCAGAAAAATCTTACATAAATATATATATATATATATATATATATATATATATATATAAATTTGAGACGTTATTCCCAGGGTCTAAGGTGGCAAAAGGGAGTCCACTTGTCATTTTGGTTAAAAATAAAATTAAATAACTTTGTAACTTTAATAAACAAAAAACAAAACTCATTTTAAAAAACTGAGCTCTTTAATGCTCTCTGCATGTTAACTTTAACCTTAATTCGCTCCCATTTCTATTACAACGTTTAAGCAAAAGGAGTGAATTGTTATGTTGAAGTTTTCATATATTGCATGGCTCATAAAACAAAAATCTGATATGATTTATTCATATGACTTTCTCTAGCTGCTCTACAAACTTCTTACAAAAGATAGTTCTTTTTTCTACTCCATGCTAATGCAGATAAGTATTAGTACAGTGATGTTGTTACTTAGTTCCATATAAGCGCAAGGGAACTAAGGGAATACACTGTGTTAAAGTCATAATAAAAGGTATTAAAAGCTGTCGCTATGTAACTGTCGCTTCTTTGCGTGGCCTGAAGTAAAACAAAACAGACACGGACGACTATTTGTTTCAGAAAAGTATAAGTACAAGGGCCGTTCAATACGTCCTTAGGAAAAGATAGAAAAACAAATTATTTTTGATAGACTTTTCTTTATTTTTCAACATAAACTGCTGTTAGCTCGACATACTTTTCAAAGCGTTTCTCCAAATGATTTAAGCCTTTCAAAAAATATGATTTCGGAAGATCCTTAAAATAAGCATCTGTTTGGGAGATGACCTCCTCGTTAGACATGAATTGTTTTCCGCCGAGTCACTTGTTCAAGTTTGGAAATAAAACAAAAGTCACGGAAAGCTAAATATGTTTAATTCTACAATTTTCGCCATCAAAACTGCGCAGGCATGCACCCTTGCATTTTCTTGATGGAAGAGAATATTTTTCTTTGCCAGATAAGGACGTCTGTTCTTGATTTCTCCGTTCAATCGGTGCAATGACGATGCACAAAATTCTCCATTTATCTTCTTCTTTTCTGCAAGTAATCAATGTAGATGGTTCCATGTACATCCCAAAAATCTAGGCCTTTGCCTTCTTCAAAACCGATTCACCTCAAAAATCTACTGTTTCGACTGTACTTTTGTCTCTTGAGGATGGAGTAGCACATCCATATTTCATCCACTGTTATGTATCACAGAAACTTGTCAGGATTGCAACGGAAAAGTGCCAAACCAGCTTTCGAATCAATCTTAAGAATGCGTTTATTCTCCATTGAGAGCAATCTTGGAGACCTTTGTCAAACCTAATTTTTGGTGCAAAATTGGGGACAATGACTGTGACCTCTACTATTCTTTTTTATCTTTTATCTCTTTCGGCGCTAAGCCTTTTAAATAGAAGTGTTTAATCACCGCACGAAACTTGTTTTTTTCTTCTTTCTAAAGAAGTACAAGATTGTTGATTCAATCACCTATGGCAACGAAATCACGTGATGGATTTGCTGAAACTTTAACTGCCATCTATTGAATACAGACTGTTTTCGATCATACGAGTGTAATTTTTTGGATTTTCTGACGTATCTAGTATTTTAAGATTGCAACCAATAATAAGAAATATCTCAGAAGCAGTTAACTCTAAAAAAAAAAAAAAATGTAAAGGACAAAAATGTGTGTTTTGATGAAATCTACACTTCTATGTAGTAAGTTTTTGTCTATCTCTAATGGTTTACCAGTTATACAAAATAAATGAGACTGAAGAGAACTTCAGAGGCCATTGTTAGGGAATTCAAAATATACATTTTGTCGTATAAATATCTTGAATATGGGTTTCTAATGAAAATAGTAAGAGTCATTTTTGAGAAAATAAAAATGTTCGAAAATTTCTTCATTTAAAGGTAGTTTTAGGTAAGGTTTTCTTTTAAAATCTTCGTATCGCATCCTTGGGAAATACTTAACTTAAATACCTCAGTATCGAACTTTTGGGTGGAATACAATACCTTCTACACCTATTATGTACATATATGATAGAAAAAATAAATATAAAATATGACAGAGCGAAAACAAAATATTTATTTTTATATTCTCTAGACGTACTACGTACACAGTGTATAGAGAACTTATTGTAATGCACCAAAAATTCGATACCGAGATTTCACCGGGAATACATGCTTTAAGACCTCCTGAATCCAAAAAAAAAAAAAAAAGCATTTTTAGAAAAATGTCCGTGTGTGTCTGTTTGTCTGTCTATGTGTGTATGTGTGTGTGTCTGTGGGCAGCATAGCTCAAAAACGAAAAGACCGTTAAAAATCAAACTTGGAATTTAGGTTTGATATCTTCCAAGGATGCGACACGGTTTTCAAGAAAATTCCCCTGCCCCAACTACACTTTACATGGAGCTTTTTTCGAAATGCTTGATTTTCTCAAAAATGGCTCTAACGTTTTTTGATTAAAATGTCATTTATTAAAGATTTTACACAAGAAATAAATTTTATATCTTGAATTTTCTGAGAAAATCCTCTGAAGACTACTTTATTCTGAATGAATTTTACGGAATTTTGCATAGCTACTGAACCGTAAGAGATGGACAAAAACTTACCGCACAGAAAATGTAGAGCTCATTAAAACACACAATTTATTGTGTATACATTTTTTGTGGAGTTGATCGTTTTTAAGATATGTCTTGTTTTTAGTTTCAGCTTTGAAAAACTTACACTTTTCTCATACAGGAATTTCTCAACTCGAGTCCATACAAATAAAGGAACTTCAGTCACATAGTAACCAGCTTTTGACTGTCACTTTAACCTATGGTACTCCCTTAATTTACATTTACTTACAAGGAAGCAAGGTATTCCTGCTAATGTTTTCTCAATTAGCATGAAGTAAATAGAAGCTTAATCTTTTTAACAATAATTTGTTGCAGAGATGTAGAGAAGGTCATGTGAATGGAACACATTATTTTTTTTATTCTGCACGGGAGGTAAATATCAAACCTCTAATACCTATTATACTAATTTTTCTACAGTTTGTAGAACTTTTAGTATGCTTTTTAGTGGGATTGCATTAAAGTTATATGTGAAGATGTGTGTTCCAAACACAAAGACATTAATAACTAAAAAACTTTAAAGATATAGGATTGAAACTTCAATGGGTCCAAACATAGGTCATGTAACATATGGGTAAAACATTAACTTTCTAATTTTAAAAACCTAAAAGTTAGATTTGAAAACCATTCACCCTCCTAAACATGTGATCAATAAGGTAACAAGACACATTGTCCATTGCTTAATCGTCAATGTGTGTGGTGCATATTTAATTACCGATCGTAATAAAACACAGTTCGGAAACCTCTATCTATTCCTTTCCCTGACCTAGTTCCTTTGCTGCAGATTCTAAAGGCAGAGTCGTTTAGAGTAAGGTCAGTAGCCTGTTTTTCTGCAGTTTTCTGTGACAGCAGCCAGTGAGCGTGAGAAACCGGTTGAGTGACACGGTAGACAAATGTGGGCGTCACTTACTCTTTATATAACGTTCTAATAACAGACTCATGCTGTATCCTCCGCGTATACACATTGCATGTGAACAAGAAACTTAGATAGTCAGCAGGTGTTGATTATTTGCCAGTGTGAACTAGAACACAACCGGGTGCAAATTGAAGATGTTCAGTTCTAATTTTGTAGGGTGCAACTCTGTAGCATTGAATCATTCTTCAGGAGAATATAGTGAAGCATACGTTAAGATTTCTAATTTTACCAACCTGAAGAGAAGTTCCTGACCTGTTTTTGACGGGTGACGTTAGAATCTTTGGATGAAAGTTTTCAGTTTTTGTTAAGGTGATACATCATCGAAGGTGAAATTTGCAAAATCTCCAGTTTGTAGGATATTCTCCTTGAAATTTACTAAATTGTATAGATAATAATAGTGATATCATCTATGAAAATTCTAGTTTGAGCTTATTTAAGTATTTATTGTATACTGTCTAAATTCGTTCATCTAATAAAAAAGAGCCATGTGCTGCATTTTTAAAAATATATTTACATCGAAAATCCAGTTTTACAGAAAATGTGTTTGCAAATAAATATGACACATTATATAGTGTTATGTTAGTCCTAGGTAGTGTAGAAAATTATTGCTTTGCATAGTCTCCAAATTATTACCTGTGTTTTAAAAATGTAATAATTTATGTCTCAAAATTGGAACCTTATTTAAAAAAGCACATAACGACTCTCTTTGTTGGCTCTTCAGAAGCAGTATAACATTTGAAACAAATTAGTGAACAATTGCATCGTGCAGAATATTTTGAATATGGAAAAGTGTTGGTAAAAATAAAAAATTGCGAGAAAATAAGATTTAAAGCTGATAATGTCTATAAATAGGTATGCGTCAAACCATTTATAGCTTCAGTTAGTGGGTAGTTAAAGTGCGCCAAGTAGGATTTTTTTTTAAAATTTAGAATTCGTATGAGCTTATTCTGACAAAAAGCAGTCTTTTAGTGAATAATTAAAAGAAATCATGGTAAAATGATATGAATTCTAAACTTTAATAGAATATATTGTTTTTCCCCTTGACACACTTTGACTATCAATTAATAAAAATTATATATTGGTAGGTACTTGCTTAATAATAGGCAGTCCCAACTTTAGACCTTATTTCTAACACTTTTCCATGCTCAATACGCTCCACTGAATGAAACTGTTCACTAATTTGTTTCAAAATGTTTATATCTCCTCTGAAATGTTTAGTTTCGTTTCGTAATCGGCTTACCCTTCCCTTATTTGTAGGACTTACACAAGCCAATGCCCAGGGGTTAGAAGCCTGTCAGGGAAAAAACGGCACGAATCCACAGAATGGAGAAACTGTTGCGAGGGGTCGTTCCGTAGTCAGTCATGAATATGACGAAGTGGATGATATGAAATGTAAGCAAAAGTAATGAATGATTGGAAAGGTGATGATGGAGCAATTGGTGGAATAAGTGGCGGGGGAAACCGAAGGACCCGGAGAAATCCCGCCCAGACGCCGCTTCGTCCACCACAAAACCCACATGCCGGCTTTTGGGATCAAACCCGGGCCACCTAGAAGGGAGGCGAGCGGTCTAACTACTCAACCACGGTGCCACCACTCTCAAATGCAGTTAATAAATTGTAATTTTCTTTTTCAAAATAATGCTCTAACTTTGAGAAATAAATATCACATCTAGAGTTTTGGAGATTACGAAAAACAATGATTTTTCTACACTAATAAGGGCTTATATAAACATATATGTTCAACCTATTTGTAACCTCTTTTACTGTAAAACTGGATTTTAGGTAAATATTTTTATAAATACATCACGTGGCTCATTTTGTTACAACAATGAATCCAAACAAGAAAAAGTAATTTCAATAGCCATGCAAGTTATCATTTTGATACATGACAAAATTATCATTAGTATTGTGTATAATAACTGGTATAAATTTCAATAAGATACCTTTTGTAAATTTCAAAGATGTAATATCTAAAGCAGAAATGAAATATTAAACATTTGATATGTTGCATCACAAGAATTTCTTTAATTATTCTTCTATAAACTATTCATGTAAACGCTTATTCTTCTATTTGCTTCATGCTAATTGAGATAAAAAAATCTAATGTGTTCCATTCACATGGCTTTCTCTACATCTCTGCAACAAATTATTGTAAAAAAGCTTATGTTTCTATTTACTTTATGCTAATCCAGAAAAAAATATGCTTATTACTTGCTTCCTTGTAAGTAGATGCGAAATAAGGGGGTACCATAAGTTAAAATGATAGTCAAAAGCTGGTTGGTATGTGACTGAGGTTTCTTTGTTTGTATGGACAGGAGTTGACCAATTCCTGTATGAGAACAGTATAAGTTTTTCAAAGCTGAAAACAAAAAGAAGGAATATCTCAAAAACGAGCAACTCCACGAAAAAAAAATTATATAACATAAACTGTGTGTTTTAACGTGCTATACATTTTTTGTGCAGTAAGTTTTTGTCCATCTCTTACGGTTTAGCAGTTATGCAAATTTTCGTAAATATATCCAGAATAAAGTAGCCTTCAGAGGCTATTCCCAGAAAATTCAATATACATTTTATTTCTCAGGTAAATATCTTTAATATTCTCTATTTTTTAGAAAATCAACATGCTCCAAAAAAAGTTCCATGTAAAGTGTAGTTTGGGGTGGGGGGGGGATTTTCTTGATAATCTTCGTGTCGCATCCTTGGAAATACCAAACCTTAATACCAAGTTTGCTTTTTAACGGACTTTTCGTTTTGTGCTATGCCCACAGAGACTCACACATACACACAGACAGACAGACAGGCACACTCATGGACATTTTTCTAAAACAATTTTTTTATTCAGGGTGTCTCAAAACATGTTCGGTGAAAACTCGGTATCGAATTTTTGGGTGCATTACAATACCGTCTCTATACATTATGTACATAGTACGTGTAGAGAAAGTAAAAACTTGTAGGAATTGCATTACTGCATATTTCTTAGTAGATACAAGGACAGTAAAGAAATGTATTAGACTTTAAGCCATAAATAAATCTGTTCAGAGCTGATCACTGTGTGAAATTACATGTCTTTACATGGTTGGGAGAAACAAGCAAAGGAGAAACAAAGAAAAAAACCTTCCCATTTGAGAAAAATTAAGTACTTTAAAACTCAAACATATAACAAGAAATATCTCGGAAATGATTATTCAATAATAGATCCTGTTCGACAAAAATTAGTCATTTAATAACATTTAAATTTTTTGTGCAGAAATATTTTGTCTGTGTCTTACAGTATACTAGCTAAGTCAATGGTTATCCAGGCTAAAGAGGACTTCATAGGTCATTCCCAGAATGTTCAGGATGTACATTTAATTTATCACGAAAATATCCTAAACATGTGTGTATTTTAAATACATCATTAGAGGCATTTTGAGAACATCAACTTTTTGAAAATATATTTCATGTAAAGGGTGGTTTGGGGTGGGAGGTTTACTTGAAAATCTTCGTGTTGCATCTGTGGAAAACGAAGAAATTATATACCAAATGTACAAAGTTACCTACTTTTCGTTTTAAGTTATGCTGTCTGTAGACACTCATACACACATACCCACATCCCACTCACATACACACACGCACGAAAGCATACACACTCAGAACTTTTTATGGAATGCTTTTTTTGTTTTCAGGGTCCCTTAAAACGTATTTTGGGTGAAATCTCACATCAGATTTTAGATGGAATACCTCGCCCACTTTCTGCACCATATAGGGAAATTAAAAATCTAAAAAAAAAAAAATGTATCATTGCGTTATATTAACATACCTATAACAATTGATATTTACCCGATTTTCAGTTTTTGAGTTCTGCTGTCCAAGAACAAACAGACAGACACACATACACACACACTCACACACACACAGATACACACACGCACGCGCGCCTTGCTCTAAAAATCCTTTTTGGGTAGATTCTGAGAGCCTCAAAATATCATTTCTGATGAAATTTCGGTTTCGTAATTTTGGGAGAATGCAGTACTTCAGAAAGGTGGAGTGGGACTGTAAAATTGAATGACATAGGCGGGATTTGAACCACAGATATCCTGGTTTTCGTCCAGTTGATCTAATCACAGCTATTACGGTAACATGCCGATTCAGCATACAGGAGACCCGTTGTTTAAATCCCCACTATGGCATTCAGTTTTTCAGTCCGACTCTACCTTTCCAACTCTTGTTCTACAAATTGGCCAGTGTGGAAGAAACAATTATATAATACTATACTTCCTTACCATACTACAGATAAGTAATAGGGACATAAAACTACACAGCAGTGACCTGGCAACTCAGTTTAACGGGCAGCTGAAGGGAATTTCCGTGGGGTTTTACTTTAGGCCAGTACCTATTTCATACGCTTATCACCCTGCTCCTGTAAGTACGGAAGTGCATTTGTCACTTACACGCGTAAACCCCATAGGGGAATTACCACTCATAGGGGAACGACAACTACCAGCTTCTGCCTACTAGCTTTGAGGGTAGTGCCGGAAGATATTAAGGCATCTCACAACCACAGTCAGGCGTATCCAACCTCCCGTGAGTTTCAGGAACCACTGCCCAGCCGAGTCCAGCCCAATCCAAACATCTTTCTTTCGGGAGAAGCTCAGATGTTCGTCTGACGTACTTCTAGTAACGTCAGAAGTACCACGGGTGTTCGGGATCCGCAGCGCTCACACCGGAACAGCTGAAGAGGTCGTAATAGTAACAGCAAAAAGGTGTTGCTGAGTGGGATGGGTCAGACGGTTACGTTCAGTGACCAGGTCATGTGGGCTGACCAATCTGACAGGTTCCCCCCCCCCCATGATTTTCCTCAATCGTTAAGATTAATACCGGATTATATATTAAACATCACCACCCAAAGTCTTAAAAATAGTAAAACTTAAAATATATGGCAATAGCGATCGTTCTGCCTTTTATTTTTAGAACGTTTTTAGAAATATGAATTGCATACTTAAATAAATAAAACATGCGGATGAGTTTCTTGTGAAAACAGTACTTAATGATACTTTATTTTTTATCATGAACGGGAGATATTCAAATGTATCACATTATTTCAAATCAAAATGTGAAGACTATAAGTATGAAGCTGTGTTGATAAGCTAAAATTAATTAAAATAAACAGTGTGCTGCATTCTCACATCTATCATAAAGATGTGAGATAAAAGCTCACTATCACAGATTACTCAAATTATTTTAAAAGTCACATCTGACAAGTTCTCATAATGTGGTGGAAAATTAATGTAATCAAGTTGGAAATACTACGAGGTACGTCTAAAAAGTAAGTTCCGTTTGGTAATAAAATTAAATTGTGTACAGATACAGAATAATTGTTTATTGCACAAAATTCTACAACTCTTAAACTACTTTTCCACATAACTGCCGAAATTTTGCAGGCATTTGTCATAGCGTGGCACAAGTTTTTGTATACCTTCTTCATAGAAGTTTGCCGCCTGTACACAACGTGAGCAAAGTTTACGAAATTTCAGTTTTTCGGTAACAATTTCATGAATTAGTGATCGTGAGCTTTGGTGAAATTTCATAGCGAGAGCACTAATTGTAAACTTGCGATTTTCCTGGATCTTGTCATCAATCGCGTGAACCAGTTCTTCTGTAACCAAGGATGGATGCCCACTTCGTTATTGACCGTGCACTTCACTACGCCTTTCATTGAGCTGTCGGACCCATCTTCTCACCATTGAATCGCTCATCGCATTTTGTCCGTAAACTTCGCAAATTTGCCGATAAATTTCAATTGGTCTCACTTTCCTAGCATTCAGAAAACGATTCACAGATCTGATTTCACTAGCGGCGGGATTTTCAATCAACACCGACATTGTAAACAAGCACAACACAGCGTATGTGGCTGACAGCGATCTCAAAATGGCGCACGTTTCTTCTCCTTGATACAGAGCGTCTACCCCGCATTTGCGGAACTGCGATCGCAGCGCTGCAGCGGAGATAAATTGTAACGGAACTTACTTTCTGGACGTATCTCATATATTAGATTTACATCACCACTCAAAGGATTTGTCAGAGCATTGTTTACCTTAATTATGCTTCTACTAAACATTTTATAAACTGAATGAACACAACTTATTGAGCTTGGTGGAGAAAATAGAAGTAATAATAGCTCACCTTTTTTTTTGTAGTGTTTAACGCCCGATTTTACTGCTCTGGCACCGCAGGTGATGACACTGATGATACATGAAGATGGAGCCCCGGTGGAATGAGATGGCGGGGGAAACCGGAGAACCCGGAGAAAACTCGCCCCTGCGTTGCTTTGTCCACCACAAATCTCACATGCGGTCGCTTGGAATCGAACCCTAGGTGAGAGGTGAATGGTCTGACCACTCGGCTACGGCGCTAATATCTTACGTATTAACAAATTTTGTTGAAAATCCTATATATCTAAGCTTTATAAATCTAATGATTTCTAATACATGGTATACTAACAAAATTACGATGGAATCAATGTTTAGAAAATTATAATCATTTTTCTTATTATGATTCGTGCATCCTAATTATCACAGATAGAATGTTTGCGATTGATTTACTGACCGTTTACTAAGTTTGCATTTTTATTAACATCTCCAAGAAGTACCTTCTACAGTAGTTATTTTCGATTTTCTGAACGTATCCTGACATGTAAGTCACAAATAGAAAAGAGACAGATGAGTACTATGGAGCAGAGAGTGGGAAAGGGAGAGACGATGAAGATAAAGAACTAATGAGAATAAAGAGAGGAACAGGGAGAAATAGTGAGAAAGTTAGAGAGGGGCAGACAAAGAGACAGAGAGAAATCTTCGCATTTAAAGGTGCCCGGCACTAAAGCTTCTAATTTCTACCCGGTTGCAAGGTTCCTTCACTCGTCCGTGCCTTTATATCTTTCACCTATAATTTCAACCGATTTAGCTGAAATATTTACCACAGATTTGTTCAACATAATTATTAAAAAATATCTGATGTGATCCATTCATATGACTTTCTCTACATCTCTGCAACAAATTATTGTTAAAAAGCTAATGCTTCTATTTACTTCGTGCTAAATGAGAAGAAAATTAGCCGAAATAATCTTATTACTTGCTTCCTTGTTAGTAGAAACGAAATAAGAGAGTACCATAGGTTAAAGTGATAGTCGAAAGCTGGTTGCTATGTGACTGAAGTTCCTTTGTTTGTATGAACAGGAGCTGACAAATTCCTGTATGAGAAAAGTAAGTTTTTCAAAGCTGAAGCCAATAACAAGGAATATCTAAAAAAACGATAAGCTCCAAGAAAAAATGTATATAACATAAATTGTGTGTTTTAATGTGCTCTACATTTTTTGTATGGTAAGTTTCTGTCTATCTCTTGCTTTAGCAGTAATGCAACATTCCGTAAAATTCATCTAGAATAAAGTAGTCTTCAAAGGCTATTCCCAGAAAATTCAGGATATACTATTATTTGTCAGGTAAATATCTTTAATATACGACATTTTAATCAAAATCGTTAGAGCCATTTTTTAGAAAATCAAAATTTTCGAAAAAAGTTCCATGTAAAGGGTAGTTGGGGGTGGGGAATTTTCTTGAAAATCTTTGTGTCGCATCCTTGGAAGATACCAAACCTAAATACCAAGTTTGGTTTTTAATGGACTTTGCGTTTTTGAGTTCTGCTGCCCACAGACACACACAGACACACCTAGACACACTCAGAAACACACACACAGACAGACAGACACACACACGCAGACAGACAGACACACACATGGACATTTTTCTAAAAATGTTGGGTTTTTTTTTGGTTTTTTTTTAAGGAATCTCAAAACATGTGTTTACGGTATCGAATTTTTTGGTGCATTACAATACCTTCTCTATACACTATGTACATAGTACGTGTAGAGAAAGTAATAAAATAATAAGCATGGTTCTATATACCTAACTTTCAAATATATTCTTAACATATGAAAATCAATGCTCTCAGTGTCCCCTAATCATGAACAGTTTAGAAAGTTTACAATTTTAAATTTTGCATGTTGCACCTCGAAATTTATTTACATTTTTAATTCTTTAAAAATGAATCATATTATTTTATACCTCCCATAATGCTAAAATGCTTTAGATCTGCAAAGATCGTACTTTGAAAATTTGAAAGAAGCTGCACAAATACCTTCATCCTGGGAGAACATTATAAAGCGGCAAGAGGATAACAAAAGAAGATTGGAAGAAAATCATGTTTCACCGAGAGGGATGGCTCAGGAGTCTCTGGCCCAAATTTGGGAGGACCCGAGTTCAAATTTATGGTCTACCCAATCTGACTGGGGTTTATTCTTGGTTTCTCTCAGACCCATAGATAAACACAGCATTGGATATTACGAGAAATACTATCTGAGTCTAAGTAAAATATCTAATGTGTTACACTCACATGACTTTCTCTTGCTGCTCTACAAGCAAACTTCTTGCAAAGATTTTTCTTCTTTCTACACCAAGTTAATCGAGATAAACATTAGGAGAATGTTCTTATTACTTGGTTCCTTATAAGTAGAAGACAACTAAAGGAATACACTGGGCTAAACCGATAGTCAAACGTTTTAAAAGCTGGCGTTATGCGATAGTGATTGCAAATCGCTTCTTTGCTTGGCCAGGAATAAAAATAAAAGAAAAACGGACACTTCCTGTCTGAGAAGTACTTTACAATTGAAACCAACAACAAGGAATATCTAGGAAAGATTACCTCCACAACAAAAACGTAAATGACATAAATTGTGTGTTTTGACGAGATTTACATTTTCTGTTAAGTTAGCTTTTGTCTATCTCTTATGGTTTACCAGCTATGCAAAATTCCATAAAATTCATCCAGAGTAAACTAGTCTTCAGAGGCTATACCCAGACAATTCACGGTATGCATTTTATTTGTCAGTTAAATATCTTTAATATACGATATTTTAATCAAAATCGATAGAGCTATTTTTGAGAAAATCAAAATTTTGGAAATTTTTTTCCATGTAAAGGGTAGTTGGAGGTGGGGGCGATTTTCTTGAAAATCGTTGTATCGCATCCTTGGAAAATACCAAACATAAATACAAAGTTTGGTATTTAACGGTCTTTTCGTTTTTGAGCTATGCTGTCCACAAGCACGCAGACAGACAGACACACGCGCGTGGATCTTTTTCTAAAAATGCTTTTTTCGGACTCAGGGGACACCAATATATATATATATATATATATATATATATATATATATATATTTCCAATGAAATGCCGACATCGAATTTTTGGGTGGAATAAAATATCTTCTCTATCCACTAAGTACATTGTATATGCGGGCTAGAGAAAGTAAAAATGAAAGCAAATGGTAATAACAATTAATCTACTATCTATCCACAGATAATGAAAGCAAGTAGATTGGGCGGTATCCTAATGTCATATGTTCGACACTATTAGAAGCAGAAGTACGAAACCTTACACTAACGTGTCTGTAGATTCGTGACTAAGCAAGTTGCTATCGTACGGGGATGAGACCTAGGAGACCAAGTGTCCTCCAGCACTGATCCACGAGACATCTTCTAATGGATACGTCGCGGTATGACTACATAGTTAAAGAGGCGTAAAATAAACACAGAGAGAAAAAAAAAATCCACTCGTTATTTGCACATTCCTGCACGTGTCCATTTAAAGGTCGTGTTTGGGCATTTGGATGGCCAGAAAGGTAAACCGGAGCTGGATCCTGATATCCTTGAGTATCCTTAATATAAGAGCGCGTGGACATTTAAGTCAAATATAAAATATCCGGGTTTAAAACGCTGCATGTGCTTGACGAATTCCAAGGTGATAAATTAACAGCCAACATCAGTATAGCTTCATTGGTTAGAATACATAAACCAAGTTTACAATTACTGACCTAGAATATAAAGCAGAGATTTTGTGTGACAGTATTAATCTCTGTAGCTGTAGGCAGTATACTGGTCAGTGTGACATGGTCAGCTATAAATCTCCTAACACACTTAAGGAACGCTAATTAAATGCAACGTAGACTAATGGAAGTTACTGAGCCAAACCGGTTGCTATTATTATTTTTTTTTATTTTATCAGAAACATGCCTTGCTTCATAAAGAATGAATTACATCCAGTCTACACTCTGTGTTTTACACGTACATCATGACATGGGATGAGTAAGCTAGGAGATTTTGTGTGCATATACATATAGACATTATGCAGTGTTGGGACTATTACTACAGCCAAAGAAAGAGAAAAATCTGCTGTGTTCCATTCACATGGCTTTCTCTACATATCTGCCACAAACTACTGATAAAAAGCTTAATCTTCTATTTGCTTAATGGTAATCGAGAAAAAATTATCAGAAATAGTCTTATTACTTACTTCCTTGTAAGTAAAAGTGAAATGAGGGCGTACCGTAGGCTAAACTGACAGTCAAAGCAGAATTTCCTTTGTTTGTATGGACAGAAGTTCACAAACTACTGTGTGAGAAAAGTATGTTATTTAAAGCTGAAACTAATAGCAAGAAATGTCTTAAAAACAACCATCTCCACGTAAAAAATGTATGTAACATAAATTATGTTATTTAATGTGCTCTATATTTTCTTTGTGGTAAGTTTTCGTCCATCTCTTACGATTTACCAGTTATGCAAAAATCATCCAAAATAAAGTAGTCTTCAGAGGCTATTCCCAGAAAATTCAAGATATATATTTTATTTGTCAAGTAAGTATCTTAAATATACGAGATTTTAATCAAAATCGTTAGAGACATTTTTAAGAAAAACAAAATTTTCGAAATTTTTTCCATGTAAAGGTTAGTTTGGGGTGGGGGGATATTCTTGAAAATCTTCGTGTCGCATCCTTGAAAGATTCCAAACTTAAATACCAAGTTTTCTTTTTAATGGTCTTTTCATTTTGAGCTATGCTGCCCACAGACACACACACGGACATTCTTCTAAAAATACTTTTTTGGATTTAGGGGTCTCAAAACAAGTATTTCAGGTGAAATCTCGGTATCGAATTTTTGGGTGCATTACAATACCTTCCCTATACACTATGAACATAGTACGTATAGAGAAAGTAAAAATAGTAATGTAAATATTTTAGTTTATAACAGTCTCAAGAATTTATCTTGGGTCGATATTTTGTGCAGATTTCATAATTTATTTAGGGTAATTTAAAGTAAATTACACTAAATATCTACCATACAATTGATTTCAATTAATTCATAATCGGTGTATTATAAACATCAACTTGAGAAAGTCCCCATTGTTCAGAAACTAGGTATATATGTCTGTTTTATACAGACATGCTTAGTTGCCTATTTTTAGAACAAATCTTGTGTGTTCCATTCACATTGCTTTCTGTATATCTCTGCAACAAATTATTGTTAAAAAGCTTGTGCTTCTATTTACTAAATGCTAATTGAGATACAAATAGCAGAAATACCCTTATTACTTGCTTCCTTGTAAGTAGAAACGAAATAAGGGAGTACTTAAGTTAAAGTGAAAGCCAAAAGCTGGTTGCTATGTGACTGAAATTCCTTTGTTTGTATGGACAGGAGTTGATAAATTCCCGTATAAGAAAAGTATAAAGTATTTTAAAGTAGAAACCAATAACAATGAATATCTCAAATTTTATAAAAAAATGTATGTAACATAAATTGTGCATTTTAACGAGCTCTACGGCCTCTGTTAAGAATGTTTTTGTCCATCACTTACAGTTAACCAGTTCTGCAAAATTCCGTTAAAAATATATCTTAAATAAAGTACTCTTCAGAGGCTATTTCCAGCAAATTCAAGATCTACATTTTTATTTCTCAGTAAATAAATTTAATATACGATATTTTAATCAAAATCGTCTAGCCATTTTTAGAAAAATCAACATTTTCGAAATTTTTTTCATGCAAAGGATGGTTAGGATCGGGGGGATTTTCTGAAAATGCTTTGTGTCGCATCCTTGAAAGATACTGAACTTAAATACTAAGTTTGGTATTTAAGGAACTTTTCGTTTTTGAGCTATACTGTCTACAGACACACACACACACACACACACACACACACACACACACACTTACAGTCAGACAAACTGAAAGACACATACACACGGACATTTTTCTAAAAATGCTTTTTTTGGGGGGATTCAGTGGGTCTCAACAGACTTCAATCATTATCCAAACTTATTTAGAAAAATTAAATGATTGTAAATTATTTATTCGTCACCCTACGTGGTGTAGTGGTTACCATACTAGTCTCTAATACCAAAGTTTGCAGGTTAAAATCTGGTGGAGGGTGATGCATACTACTACCA